>VFFE01006868.1:543062-773160 GCA_008921705.1 Burhinus oedicnemus
GTTTTTTTTTTTTTTTTTTTTTTTTTGCAACTAACTTACATACTGCATTTTAGTCTGAAGTTTCTGAAAGTCTTACTGCCTACGAAGAGCTAGGTTATTTGATCTGTAGTATACATCTTGCAATCTCAGTGTGACATTTTTGCCCTCTAGTATCATTACAGAGATAGTAATGTACAGTACTGTATAATTTTGAGTGGAATATTGGTATGACAGTTTGATAATTTTCATTTGTAAAAACTAATGCACTACTTGCTTCTTTGGCTGTGAAATACAAACCTGTAGATCAAGTCTATCCTTATAAAAACAGAAACAAATCTTTCTGATTACAGGTCAAGACCAGTTTTCACAAAATATACTTGCAATATTCATCAAGCAGTAAATCATAAGTCCAGCAGGTCACTAGCACATTATGTTAGGCGAAGCATCAAAAATCCTCTGACGCTTACCAATGAAAATAAGTAAACAAATAAACCCCCATAATAAATAAATAGACAAATAAATAAATAGGCATCTAAAATAAGTGAACACATATAAATAATGTTGCAAATAAACAGCTCCTGAGAGTTTATCCATCTAAAGTATATTTGGCCTCTTCAACTGTATGACAGCTTTCATGAAAAGCTTCAATTGCTGTTGATTTGAGGGGACAGGGGAGGTTGGGGCGGTCATCAAAAATAGCTAAACCAAAAATGAAGGCTTACCAGTGTATTTCAGATTTCACTGAAAACGTGAAGATTTTTTGGGGGAAAATTGCATTGGTGTGTCATAGTACTGTCTCTCTGATGAGGAAAGATTTTATTGTTATCTCTGGTATTGTCCTCTTCTGAAGTCCACCAAAAGTCATCTGTCCTTCTCCATTAACCCTTAGTGGGGTTTGATCAGGTCTGTATTTTGGTTGGGCTGTTGGTCCTCAGATCACAATGCTTGATTATTTATTTGTTTATTTTTATCCGTCCCAGGTATAGCTGTTGACTACAGAAGAGCTCAATAAATACACACTGAGCTCTTCTAAATTTCTTTCTGGATGTTTGGCATTCATTCAATCAGGGAGCTCTTTGAAAAGATAGTCTTCCAAACCAGAGACAATAAACCATGGTTGTTGCTTGTCAAATGCTGTGATGTTTACTTTGATTATACTCCTATGCGTTGTTGCCACCATGGCATGGCCATCACAGAAGTGGTGGTGTGAGGTACCATCTGTGATCTGCAGATACTAAATCACTGAGCAAGCACACAGACCGGATACTTCTCATGTAAAATTCATTCCTTTCTCTTTCTTTCTGCAGTTGAGGAGGATTTATCCTTACCTCTTCTATGTTAGCGTGAAGAGGAACTGACACTAGAGTATCTGTGGCTTTTGGGATGATGGTGTTAGTGCTTGTTCTGACAACGTAAAGAACTTTTCTTTCTTTGTCCAAGAAAACAACGTGAAACTCCTATGCAGCAGTTTAAGTAGATAATGAATAGGATTTATCTTTAATGTACAAGCCTGCCAGGGAAGGTGCACTGTTCAGACTAAGAGAGTATGTAACAAGCAGGAGCCTCCACAGGAATTTGATTCATTTTCCTCCAGTACTGACTCCTCTAAGCAGGTGAAAAAAATTCTTTCTCCACTCTCCATTGCATATGCATAAACAGCTCCACAGTCATTGGGACAGCCACCCAATTCACACGTTCAAGATGTAGTCCATAAAACATTCCAAAAAAACCCCTCTTCGCACTTTCCCATCTTCCCTGTTGCTCTGCTCTATCTGCCAGCCGTGCAGCTCATTTGACATTTACAAGATTTCTTGTCAGTTTCATTTGGTGCTGCCATTCCATCCAGCAGAGCAGTGAAAGTGAAATTGACTTAATTTAGTCTGTTTCTCTTTCCTGCTCTAGTCCCTATGTTAACTAACCAGCAAAGTGAAACTGACAAGACTTCTTGTCATTTTCACACATGGAGCTGGTCAAGGAGAAGGCGGCTGATAGGGAGCAATGCAGTAAATTGGAAGATGAAAACCAGGATTGCGGAGGGGAGAGGGAGAGAGGTGTGAGCACATAGAAAGAACAGAGAAAACGGATAAACATGCTTATTTCCCAGATGTCCTGGGTGCTTTGCTCTAATACGGATGAATTCTTGGCCTCTCCCCTGAAGAGCGTATGGTCTAGAATAGCAGGAGTTAGCTGTCCAGACGCTAATTTACAAGGGATGCCAACTGAAAACATTAGCCCGTGAATATAGGTTATCTGTTACCAGGATGGAAAAAAATTCCTGCCCTGAGTTACTGTAGCTTTTGTCTCCACAGTTTTTCTGCTGCTAGAAGGAAGGGGAGAAAGAATACAAAGCCAACATCCACTGTAGGTTGATGTTAGTGGTTGGAAAAAAAGGGTCTGTTTGTTTATTGAAGATGAATTTATACATAATAAAATGGAGCTCAGCATCTCATATTTTGTGAGGTTTCATGGAACTAAAAGTCATACTACACAGGTGCTCTAGCTCAATCAAAACAATAAATAACGAACAAACAATTGCTTTGTAACAAACCATTGTAGTTAACAAATACATTTTTAATCCACTTGTTAACACCTGCGAGCTCTTGTCAGGCAGTGTAAATCATGCTGCTTTATTATTTTATGCACTAATCCGTATTTCTTATAGATGCATATATAACCTTAGCAATTGCAATATAAATTAGTACTATCATATATATTTGCATATGCACTGGTAGCACTCACACATGCATTTTGAATGAGACTATGTTAATTAATTTCAAGTTATATTACCTTCCTTCTCCACAGCTCCAAAAGAACAACCTTTTTTTCATTATCTGAGACCTATGGGGGTTTTTGTTCTCTGTTTTGTTTTTGTTTTTGTTTTTTTTTTTCTGAGACATATTTTGTTTGCTTCACCCATTTAGGAATTAAATAGTTTTAATTACTTGGACCTGTATAAGCTTGCGGACCTCTTCAACCTCACTTTGTTGGAGAATGCAGTGGTTGACTTCTTAGTAAAACATCTCTCTGAGCTATTGAAGAGTCATCCTGAAGAAGTTCTGGCACTCCCATACTGTCTCCTTCGAGAGGTTTTTAAAAGCGATAGACTCACTTCACTCAGTGAAGAACAAATCTGGCAGGTAAGGAGACTGGTGAACAAGCAGAATGTGTGATACTCTATAAGCCATAGCAGTAATCTGTTGTTTTGAAACCCTGGAGCAATCTCGAGGGAGAATAAGCACTAGAGCAAAAACTGTGAATGAAAACCGAGGGAAGCTTTTAAACAAAATTCAAAAACTGTTGTGTTGTGTTAATGCAATTAGTTTGTTTCAAAGAGAAATTTGTCTTATTGGTTAACTTGTGTTATCAGATGTGGCCAGAGATTTCCTTCCAGATCCAACTTTGTTGGTGGGAAGAGATGCCCAATACATGCAACTTGATTATTATTGCCTCTGGTGAGTCTAGTGCTGCAAGTCTGGCGGCAAACCTGCTTCTGCAGTCTCTCCCATTCACTTCAGACAAACTTAGCTGTGTAACTTCAGTAGTCATTTAAATTGTTTAGGCCACCACAACTGCCTTTGCCTGAAGCAAATTAGCAAATCATCACATCACACAGACTGCTTTGCTCAGAGATGAGTGGAGGCATCAATGGAAGGTTTGTGGCAAGAAGCTGGAGGTGGTGATCATTTATTTTAA
This sequence comes from Burhinus oedicnemus, assembly GCA_008921705.1. Lineage (NCBI taxonomy): Eukaryota > Metazoa > Chordata > Aves > Charadriiformes > Burhinidae > Burhinus > Burhinus oedicnemus. Next base: position 546,735 of record VFFE01006868.1, read on the forward strand.
AAAAGCTGGCTCTAGAAGAGGACCAAGTTGCTAGCCTTAACAAGATAAAAGCATTATATTGTGACCTTTAGTGTGGACGGGGGTGGAGTGGGAAACCTAATATGAAAAAAACCATGTGACTTGTAAAGGTAAACACAAAAACTAAAACAAAATCTATCCTTGGAAACATTCCCATCATACGTCCGTAAAAATTGCAATTCACCATATAGTAGAAGAAAATCTCTTTGAAACTGGTTACCCTAACACTTCTTTCTGTTTCCTTTTTGCTGTCATGTTTTATAGAATTAAAGTATTTCAAGGTATTTCAAGATAGAATGTAACTTCCTAAAAAGAAAGCACAGGTTTCTTTTAAAGCAAGTGAGTTATCTTAGTCTGACAGAGAAGACTGAGAGTCAGAATATTGATTTATATTTCAGTCTCTGTTATTTATCTACTTGTATTTTGGATTATTCTAAGCAAATAATTTCATCTATATGCTATCATTTTCTCAAAGTTTAAAATGCGTGTTCTTCTGTGGGGCACTTCATGTTCTGTAGATGAGTAACATCATGCAGGAAAAAAATATTTATTCTTAAAAAATAAAAATGTCTAGTTAAGCTCTTCAAACCACAGAGACAGTATGCAGATGTAACTTAACCCTTCAATCTGATAACTGGCATGTTTGTTTCTGAAACATTGAGGCTTTAGGTTATGGAGTATTTTACAAAGATGATATTTTATGCAAATATTAATATATAGTTAGACTCTTGCCTGTCCTAGTCTCTGGAGGACGTCTGTACAACAGAACCTGCAGCACAGTACCCATGATGGTGGGTTTGGTTTGGTTTTTTTAGGCATGGTACTCTGGAGTACTAGCCCATATTCCCTTTATCAGAAAAGGTTTTGATGTACAAGTTCATGTATGGGGCATGGCTGATTGGCCATTTGGGTTTTATCCTAATTTCTCTGCAGGGTTAGTGAAATCTCCTAACTATATGCTTGGGTATACTTTTGCTGGAAAAGTTGCTACAGAAAGCCACACAATTATTATTTAATGCCAGCGCAGTAATGAACAAGCATATACAGAGTAATATGCCCTATGCAACCTGCTGAAACAAAGTTTGGGAAGTGGGAGTTTTTTAATCTTGTGTCATTGCCCTGTCCTGCAGGAAGAACTCTGAAATAATTTTCTTAATTGTGTGCACTCCAGTCAATGAACATTTCATCAGGCAAATATGACAAAGCGTCTGTTTCTGTTGCAGGGTCATACTGGGGAGAGATACTTATAGGTAATATGCTGCTTTTTGAGTGACAACAAACTCCACACTGTCCATTTAAGTGTTATCATAATTGCCTCTCTAAAGGTTACTAATGCTGTTCCGAAGAATTTTTTTTAAACTAGTTTTCTGCTGCAGGCAAAACGTGTCTTTTTAATTCAGTCTGTACAATCAGGAATAAATATATATCTATAAATATTCCAGGTCCCCAGCATGAATTAAAAGACACACATATATATTTACCAATTTAGGCGTTCAGAAGGCAATAAGAAACTGGTTTTTTGCTTTATCTTAGTAAATAAGTAATTCCCTCATAGTCAACCCAATAGAAGAAAATCAAATCAGACCAGCTATATTGCCTCAAGTGTAGTTAAGTTCATCATTTTTGCTAAGGTTATAGTGGTAATGCAATATACCATGGAAGAATCTAATATTCTGCCCAGGGTGAAGATTGGGTATGCCAGAGGATTAGTGTCAGGGTGCTTTATAGAAGTGAAACTTGATGGACAGGCTGGAGACAGATCTACAGAATCTCATTAAATTGCTGAATTGTTCATTACTGAGCACTCTCACTGTAATAAAGTGCTCATTGACTTTGACAAATCCCCATCCCATGTCTTAAGGAAGAACAGCAAAGCAAGAGGTGTTGGGGAAGCTGGAGGAAATTGGCACAAAGTGGGGCAGATAATAGAAAAGCTGATGGGGGATGCTACAGTTTGATTTGTCTGTCTTACCTGTGACTATTGTGGCCTCCTGCACACACACATGCGTGCATGTTACAGCGATACGAATTCAGCGTGTCCCCAAGGCACCTTTACTAGTAGGGATCCCGTGAAACCCTAAGCACAAATATAAGCTTCCCTCAGAGGACCTCTGGAAATGATGCCACCGTCTGCAGAGCACAGTTATTTTCACTAGTTTAAATTCCCAGTATCCAGTGGGCGATTCGATCCTAATGCACATAAAGGTTAAGGCAGTTCTTTTAATGTATCAAAATATGTACACAGAGTGATGCGTAAATGTGTTTTAAACTGAAGTGACTGCAGCTTCTATTTGGCGCATTTTGGATTTTTGTTAGACTACCAATTCACGGTTGCCAAATTTTAGTGAATATTGTGAAATAGAACCTTGAACAAACCAAGTTTGAGAAAGTTAAACAGTAATATTAATGTCAGTGTACCAGGATGTGGTTTAACGTAGAGTACTACTGTAATGCCTGTTTATTCTTTCAGAAAGAAAAATGTGACTTCCAAACCGGGTAAGGTGGACAAACTAAGTAGTTCATTCCTCTTTCTACTACTTAAAATCTTATGAAACTCTTTGGCCTAATGTAGGTGTCTTAGTTTTAGTGGAGACAACAGACAAGAAGTACAATGATGTACTTCTTAAAACCAATAAACAACAAAAAGAAAGCCCACCAGAAAACCTCTGTAGGCTTTGAAACTGGAGCAATTTACTAGCTTCCATCATTAGGGGGTTTTTAGCTAGGCTAAGCCAGTATACAATGATTATTAGGTGACAGGATTTGTTTTCATATTGATTTTTTTTTTTTTTTTTTTTTTACTTTTTACTAGCACGTGAGATTATGAAAACTTTTTACTAGCATGTGAGATTATGAAATATTATTTTGTATATATGAAATTTAGGATTTGTCAGCTGCATTAAAATGTGAGTAAACTTGAAGCAGTGACATAGAAGAAAGGATTAAATTAAAAAAAATGAAGAAAACCAAGGAAGAATCCTGAAGAAGTTGGAGAAAAAAACCAAATTCTTTGGTATTTTTCCTCTTCATCATGACCTGTGCAGCATGCCTTTTTTATAGGAAATGGTCACGATGAGGACATAAATGTCTAGTTTTATCATGAAGTGAAAAGTGAATCTTTTCATAATTGGCCATTACTAGAAAGGCTCATTGGCTCTACTTTAAGGAAGCAGATGAATTCTTTCCCTTGATAATTGAAAAGGTAACCAACCCTGTATGACACAACGTGTTCTCAGAGAAATGTAGCAGTAGAAGGCTTCTTGTTGGAACCTTAGCAAGTAGAGAGCAAGCCAAAGATTTAAGCCTTTGTGGTAGTATAGTTATGCCTTGTCATGTGCATTATTAAAAACTTCAGTGTCATGAGGCTTAAATGTTAACATTTCAAGGATCATACTATACCTACAGATCGAAATATCTACTGGATCATTCTGTCTCCCAGCAGTACATTGGTCAAATGATACTGCATTAAATACTGCACTTGATCCAAGGTGAACTCTTGAATCACATTTAGCAAAAAATCTTAACATGAGATCAGTATAGATTAGTTTCTTCTTTCTCTGCTACTGGTTAAGTAGGTTGCTAAAGGATATATATATATATATATTTTATTTTTTTTAAGCAGCTAACATTAAAAATAGATCCATTTTAGCATTTGCCAATACCACTTCTGACGTTAAGGTTAGGAGTTTTTTCTTGTTTTTTTACTTTGCCATGCAACTTGGTTTCTTGGTAATCAACTGATAAGCAAGCAGTGTAGGAAAAATTGGTAGGTAAAACTGCATGAGTAGTTTATTCAGCTAGAAAGCATGCAACTATGTTGTGTCTTCTCCAGGACTACGCTCCCAAGACATTCCAGCCCTGTTAACTTCCTTGTGTGCAACTTGTGAACTTGTGTTCATAAAACAGATCTTCCGCATATGAAAATATAGCACAAGTTATTCCTTTTGTTATTGTGGATATGATGTGCAAAATAAGTCTTGGGTCTCTGTATTAGAGAAGTGTCTTTGCCTGAATAAATAGAAAAATAAAAGACAGGAAGACTGCAGTGTTACAGGTCAATATGGGTTGTTAAGCATCTATTTGATAAAAATAATAAATGTATAAATCCAATTTTCTTATTACAGTCCTGGTTATCCTTTTCTAAGGGAGAGTAAAATGCCCAATTTTCAACTGCCTTTTCTTACACTTGAGCTCCATTTTGAATCTCCTGGTGGCATTTGTGGAGGGCCAAAAGTGTTCTCCAGCAGAAATCCCACAGATTTCAGTGCTGTTGGAAATTTTGCGGTGTATGCATTACAGTAGGCTGTTACGATGGAACAGTTCTCTGCTGAAGACAGGCCCACAGACATCTTCCATACATCTCCAGTGATGCTCACATCTTCCTGTGCAGAACAGCAGTTTCTAAAGTGGGTTGTCATGTTCCAGTACATGCTTGCCATTTCTTCAGTGCAGTACTTGAATTTTTTTTGCTGTCAATCTTTTGATTCTACAGAGCAATTTTTAACATAGAGAGAGCAAAATTCATGTTTCTCAGGGGTATATATATGTTTTGATGAAATGTGGACTAAGTGCCTTGCTAAATGTGAACTTAAGTTTTACTGCAAAACAAGTAACAACATAAAATATTAAGTGAAAGAAAGCATCTCAGTAATCAGCGTTGTGTTTAAACAGTATATTAGCCTTTCACTGTTCAAGAAATAAGCTTAAGTGCTCTCTTGGGCAATAAGTGAAATCATGTCTGGTGGTCTAATGCTTGTCCCTAGTGAGTATTTAGCCTAAGTAGAAAACCACCACACTAAAATGTGGCTGTCAGCCTCTTATCAAGAGAGGCATAGGAGAGAAAAAAGGAGTTTGATGCATATCAAGGCTGAGGTGAATTAGTGAGGCTATATGGGAAAATTAGCATATTGCCCATGCATGTTTTGCTGTGTTTTCACCCCCTTTTTAGTACCCTTCTCGTGAGTAGTCTATGTAGAAGTGCCAAAGAGCTGCCCTTGAATCCCAGTATCCACTGTGCTGGATTTGTGATGGTTGCACTGGTATCATGACTAGCTGTAAGCAAGAATATATAGTTATCCTCCAGTAAAAATAGAGTGAAAGCATTACCTATGGTACGTTGTCTGTTTCCTTTTCCTAAGGCTAATCCTCATAATCACAGGTATCTCACCTGAACTGACTGTGTGCAATGGTAATATTCCTTACAGTCTCTCCAGACTATTTGTGTGGGATTCATTTTTATAAGCATAGGCATGTGCAGCATTTTTGGTAGGATATCGAAGATATATAGGCCAAGCTGGCAGTTGTGGTACAGGATCTGCAAGGAGGTCAGTATCCACTGAAGCTGCAGACTAGACAGGGTTCATTCAGGCCACAATGGATGGAGGTAGTAGATCTCACACTCTGCTCTGCTGATGTGCTCAGGTCACACACATTTTTCCTGATATAATTTCTGCATCATTTGTAACAGTAACGGCATTTTGGCTTACAGTGAAAATGAATGCTGCCCCTGTTGGCACTGTCCCCTTACTTTATGAAACAGCTTTCCCCTTTGTCTGCCTTAGCTTAAACCTAATGGGCTCTTAATTGTGTCCTTTACAGTAAAGTTCTGTGAACTTTATATATGCTTTTGTTCTGAACTTTTGAAAGTTTCTGCCTGTTATTTCTTGAATGTTAGCTAATCTTGTTACTGTTATTTATCAAGCATAACAGTACAGAAAGGGATCTGCTATATTAAAACTAGGTTTATGTTAGGAGCAACTGTATGTTCTTCTAATTTTCTTTTTGATACATGTCAGTTCCAATCAGAAAACTTGATTATTTTGTCTCTATTGCTGTGTGCAATAGAGAATTACTGGAGGGCATTACTTTTGCCTCAGTGTCCTGCAGTAATATTGTCTCACCTTATTTATCTCAGATTAGCCTCAGAACTGCACAGAGCATCACCAGTATTTAGGAAGGCTGCTGTGCCCATAGCTCTTGAATTTAGGCCACTTCTTCAGGTAAGCAATGGGTGTGTGTTTTGATTTAGAAAGCAAAAAAAGGACACCAAGGAGTGCACACAGCAAGACTGCTTCTGTGATACTGCATTCTGCATTTGAATTAGTCTGTTGTGATGAGGTTTGTATTGACTGTTATGCTTTTTGTGGCACTGATCTATTGGAGATTAACTGAAATATAATTGTATTAATACACAGGTATATGATTACACAAAAGAAAGCTGCTGAGGCTGTTTTGAAAGCCAGGCATAGATGGAAACATACATTACTTTCATTTTTAAGTTAAAGAAAAGAACAACGTAAATAAGGTCTAAACCCCACAGATACCATGGATGATCAAATAAAGCAGTCTGTTGTTACTATATTGATTAATATCTTCCATTCAGATTTACAGATGTTAGTAATCTCTACTCTTTCAAAATCCCAGTAAAGCTGTTTAACACTGTTTCTGATGGATTTAAGCTTGTGTCCTGTTTGAGGTAAAACAGAACCAATTTTCTGTTCAGTAATTTTACTTTGCAGCTAAGCTTCTTCTAACTGACCAAGCTCTCTGAAATTAACAGCATCTTGTCCAGACACTGTTTGCTCTCAGAGTGATAAGACCTAATTGTTTCTAATTTGTACCAAGGAACGGTATGCAGAGAGGCTCTTGCTTATACTTATTGCTATAACAGCCAAGGCCAGACAACTTTATTATTTGCCCTGTTGGAGGGTCGGAAGCAGAAAAGCATAAAGGGGTCACACCTGCGGGGAGGAGCGGACAGGACAGGTGACCCAAAACTGACCAACAGGGTATTCCATCCCATCTGCCTCATGCTCAGTATAAAAGCTGAGGCATCAAAGGGTCAGCCCTCTTTCTTCAATGGCCGGCGTCCGAGGAGGACTCTGCCTGTTCGTCTGCCTTTGATCCTGATCCGTGCATTCCTGAATCCAGATCTGGAATCCAGTTCCTGTCTGTCACTGAGTCCAGCCTGGGACTTCCCCAGTGCCTGCTGGTGATGTGATCATCATCCTGGGAGCTAGACACAGTTTTGTATATATTTCATTATTTTCTTTTTTATTATTTTATTAATATTTCTATTAAAGTAGTTTAGTTTCTTTTCTAAACTCATAAGTCTCTTGCTCTCTCTCCCTCCTCTCCTTGGAGAGAGAGGTAGAGAAGAGCATCTGTTGTTGATTTCAGTGGCCAGTCCAGCCCAAATCGCAACAGCTTGTCAAAAATGATAGAAAATGAGAAGCTCTTTTGCAAATTCCCAGCTCTGTATTTCAACAGGTTTTTCTTTGGGAGCTGGTAGAAGCATTACTTCTATTTGTAACTATGGAGCCAAAGATGATGGAGAAAGAAAACTGAAGTAGAGGTTGTATAAAACCATACAAATTGTCATCAATATGTTAAGATGGCTAAAATCCAGTTTTGGGGTTAAGTGTTTCCATTTGTACCTAAACTAAGTATGTAAAATTAGAATAAGTAAATTTGCACCCTTATGTCTACACTTGCTATTAAGTGGGTGCAGTTCAGCATGGCTGCTGAGATCTGACCAGCTGTTGTCACGTGCTGTCACTCATAAAATCATAGAATAGTTTGGGTTGGAAGGGACTTTTAAAGGTCATCTAGTCCAACCACCCTGCAATAAGCATGGACATATTCAACTAGATCAGGTTGCTCAGAGCCCCGTCCAACCTGACCTTGAATGTTTCCAGGGATGGGGCATCCACCACCTCTCTAGGCAACCCGTTCCAGTGTTTCACCACCCTCATTGTAAAAAAAGTTCTTCCTTCTATCTAGTCTAAATCTTCCCTCTTTTAGTTTAAAGCCATTACCCCTTGTCCTGTCACAACAGGCCCTGCTTAAAAGTTTGTTCCCATCTTTCCTGTAGGCCCCCTGAAAGGCCGTAAACAGGTCTCCCCAGAGCCTTCTCTTCTCCAGCCTGAACAACCCCCTCTCACAGCCTATCCTCATAGCAGAGGTGCTCCAGGCCTCTGATCATTTTTTGTGGCCCTCCTCTGGACCCACTCCAACAGGTCTTTCCTATGCTGAAGGCTCCAGATTTGGACACAGTACTCCAGGTGGGGTATCACGAGAGCAGAGTAGAGGAGCAGAATCACCTCCCTTGACCTGCTGGCCACACTTCTTTTGATGCAGCCCAGGATATGGTTGGCTTTCTGGGCTGCAAGCACACATTGTCGGCTCATGTTGAGCTTTTTATCCACCAGTACCCCAAAGTCCTCCTTGACAGGGCTGCTCTTAATCCCTTTATCCCCCAGCCTATATTGGTACCAGGGGTTGCTGTGACCCAGGTGTAGGACCCTGAACTTGGTCTTGTTGAACCTCATGAGGTTCAAACAGGCCCACTTCTCAAGCCTGTCCAGGTCCCTCTGGATGGCATCCTGTCCCTCAGGCATCAACCACACCACTCAGCTTGGTGTCATCCACAAACTTGCTGAGTGTGCACTTGATCCCACTGTCTGTGCCATTGATGAAGATATTGAACAGTACTGGTCCCATTACAGACCCCTGAGGGACACTGCTTATCACCAGTCTCCATCTGGACATTGAGCTGTTGACCACTACCCTCTGGATGCAACCATCCAACCATTTCCTCATCCACTGAAGGGTCCACTCATAAAATCCCTCTCTCTCCAATTTAAAGAGAAGGATGTTGTGGGGGACTGTGTCAAAGGCCTTACAGAAATCCAGATAGATGACATCCATAGCTCTTCCCTTGTCCACTGATTTAGTCAATCCATCATCAAAGGCCACGAGGTTGGTCAGACAGAACTTGCCCTTGGTGAAGCCATGCTGGCTTTGTCAAATCACCTCCCTGTCCTCCATGTCCTCAGCATAGCTCCTAGGAGGATCTGTTCCATGATCTCTCCAGGCACAGAGGTGAGGCTGACAAGTCAGTAGTCCCCAGGGTCCTCCTTTCTACCCTTTTTAAAAATGGGTGTGATGTTTCCCTTTTTTCCAGTCACTGGTCACTTCACCTGACTGCCATGACTTTTCAAATATCATGGAGTGTGGCTTAGCAACTGTGTTAGCCGATTCCCTCAGGACTCTGGGAGGCATCTCGTCAGATCCCATAGAATTCTGTATATTCAGGTTCCTCAGGTGATCACAAACCTGACCTTCTCTTACAGTGGGAGGGATATTTCTCCCCTAGTCCCTGCCTTGCAGTCTATCCACTGAAGAGGTGTGGGGAGAGAAGTTGCCAGTGAAGACTGAGGCGAAAAAGTTGTTGAGTACCTCAGCTTTCTCCTCATCTCTTGTTACCAGTTCACCAGTCTTGCTCATCAGGGGGAGTATGCTTTCTTTGACCTTCCTTTTCTGGCTGACATACCTGTAGAAGCCCTTCTTATCATTCTTTGTGTCCCTTGCCAAGTTCAGCTCCAGCTGCGCCTTGGCCTGCCTGACCCCATCCCTACACAACTGGGCAGCATCCCTATACTCTTCCCCAGGATACCTGTCCGTGCTTCCACTGCCTGTGCATCTCTTTCTTGCCCTTTAGTTTGACCAGAAGGTCTCGACTCAGCCAGGTCTCTTGCCCTCCTTTCCTGCCCCAGGACCAGGGCACTAGTGGCTCCAGGAGGGTGAGGAGGCAAGGAGATGAAAAACCAGTGGCACTCCTGCACGTCCTTGCTTACTCCAACAGGGAGACCCTTGGCAGCTTCCAGATGTGAGTGAACTGCAGAGCTGGGAGTTTCATTGCCTCATGGCAAGGGGGTCCTTATACTCCTTTGATCACCTTGGACTCCCTTGGAGAAATGGAAGAAATTATGATGAATACATTTGTCAAAAAGATCTTAAGAAGCTTCACTGTGAAGTGGCTTCCAAGCTAGAGGTCTATGTGGGATAGTAATGACAGATGGAAAGATCACAGTCTCTGAAGTGAGAATCTGTGCTGAAAAGCTTTCAAACTGCTCCTTTAGGGTGGATCTTATTTTAACATTTGTGTGAAACCGTATAGGTCTGAATTTTATGAGGTTCACCTTTTAACAGTTGCAGTTGTTACAGTTTGCTTCAGATGTGATTTAGTTGGTTTAAATAATAAATTTATGTTGGTTTTGATCTTGTAGTAGGGAAGCTCCAACATTTCCAATTCATGAGATATGTTTGGGATCTTAAATCCATTTGCAAATGTGGCTCTACGTGTTTAAGTCACTTTTTAAAAGAAATAACATTCTTAGGACAATTAGGTGATTTTGAAAAATTAACTCATCACTTAAAAATAATGAGTCCTGTGTTAATCTGAAGCCCATCATGTGGGGATTAAATCAAAGTCAATAAAACTGACATCATTAAGAAAGTGTGATTTGATTAAAAGGGAAATTATTCTGTTCTCAAAAAAGCTGAGTGAGCTTCTGCTAGTGAACTTGCTTGTTCTTTTTGTATTTAAAAAAGCAATGGGGAAAAAATATCCCTTTGTGAAAAATCAGTGAAAAGAAATACCAACTCCTAAAATAAATCTGTAACTTTGTTGTTGTCATGCTGTCCTCTGAAACACATTCTTCCCAGAATTTGAGAAAGCAGAAGTAAATTGTCTCCTGACAGGAAAAGGCCTAAATGTTCCCACAGTTAATGTTAGTGGGCTTGTCCATGTTAAAATGGGGTTCCAACAGCGCTTTGGAGTTGAAGAATCGGGCTCACTAATGTGTAATGTGGACTTCGGTGACTAATGTTTGATAACTGTGACGATGAAGTGGCTGGGAGAAAGTAGGGGATACTCAGACAGCTTTTGGTTGTGAGACCCAGATGGGTAAGCTGACACTGTCCTTGTCAGAGGGCTTAGTGGGTTCATTAAAATAGTAAAGCAGAACAAAACAGAAATAATGTTTCTGTAGTGAAGGTGCTGGTGATATCACTGGGTAAAAAAAACAACCCAAAAACCAAGCCAAAAAAAAACCAACCCCAAAACGAAAACCACCTGGTGATTTCACTCGGAAAAATTGACCTTGGTGATTTTGTAGTAACATGGCATGTTGAAAGCATACATATATATGAACCGACTAAGGAGAGTATGTACTTTGATGTTCGTTTTTCTGTGTGACCTAAGATATTAATGATATACAACTTCTGTATAGCTGTTGTCAAGATTATTATAGAAAATGATACATTTTTATATGATTTGTTGGATTTGCCTATTAAATCCATATAAAATTATACCCTAACAATAGGGAAGAAAGGAATAGGAATCTTTCTACATTCAAGAACCATTTAGACTAATTTTCACAGAGCTGAATTGCATTTTTATAGAATTTTGTCAATTTTTTTGCCTATTTCATTCTCTTAACAATTTTTACTGATGAAAGCTTGTAGATTCCTGTCTCCGTAGAGAGCCACTATACTTCTAAAACATATTGCAAGGGGAAAAAATAACAGGAGAGAAATAGGAATAAAAACAACGTGTATCAGATGGTGAAAGATTGTAATTTCCACTTGTAATTATATACCAGCAACTTATTTTAATGCTAAATGTGGCTATGTTAAGTTTCAGTGCATTTGATGTCAGCCTAAATGTTTCCTCTAAAAATAAAAATAGGCAATTCTAGATTTTGAAATGATGGCTGCTGGGTGGGGGAAGACCCTCTTCTTCCACCTCCCATGAGCTCTGTCCTCACCCTGTTTGAGAAAACAGAAATGCAATCGTAAACTTTGATCTCCTTAAACTGAAATCAAATTACACTTAAGAGTCCTAGTTAGACAGCTGTGTTTTTGAATAGATAAGCTTCTGTTCATTGCAACTTCAGAAAAAACTTATCAGAGATGAATCACCTAGCAATGTTGGTTTTACCATGACGACAAATGATGGAGGGTCCAAACTTGAGCATTTTGTGATGCGTTAGAAAATGGATGGCAAGAAGTTGTTACTGAAGAGCTTCTTGCCATTTGATTGAGTTATTAAAGAGAGGCAGATCTATTAGGATCCACAGGTTTTAGGAACCTATGAAGGTACATTACTAAAATGTTTATGATGGGGGGGCTTGCTTGTCGTTTCTAGTTATCTTTATGGCTGGACCTATTTGAAAGGAAAAAGTGAGGTTCTGTCTCCAGATGCCATATTTTAGGTTTGGTTTTATTGCTTTGCTTTGCTCTGGATAGATTGTCACATGCACACAAACACACACCTCCCTCCTTTCTGATGATCTTGTTAAAACAAAATTTACTTTGATTGCAGGAGTAAGTACAGCCTTTCCAGTGTGATCAATCCCAGCTCATGTATTTTATTTGTGTACACTTCCAGGTGTGATAGTCATTGCAGTGCACAGGAAAATAGAGTGGTTGTCAGCAGTGGGGTAGCTGTAAAGTCTGTTGCAATAAGGACTACACACGAGCTCATACAGGCTTTAAACACGCAATTGTACATGTGGAGTGTCATTGCTAGGGGTTGCTCTGGGCCTTGCTTGTTCCTTCCATCACAGCAGAAGAATGAATTAGGTGCAAGAAGAACATTTGTAGATCTTCCTTTGTAGAGAAGCTCCAAATGACTGCAAAGGAAACTACTCCGTGGTTTTGAGGACTTGATCACACAAGAACGCGCACTTCTCTTGCAGCACGCTACGGGATAGTTTTGTCTTTGCTGCTCCCAAAAGGTTAAGAAAGAATGCAGTGTTTTGTTGCCTGTATGGAGATGTGCTTTTCAGCTGCAAAAATACCTCAAATACTTTTGCCAGATGATATTTAGAGATCTGTTTTGTCTTTAGTTTCAGATACCTGCATCTCACCAGGTTTCATTCTGTGGCATGGAACACAAAAAACTCCACAGAACTTTGGTAGTGGGGTAAAGAGACTCAGTTATGGACAGGTTGAGGGGACAGAAGATTTTGATTATGAGTCAGCTGTACCATTGCTGTCTTCTGTCATATCACTTAATTTTTCTCTCTCTCTCAGTTCCCATGTTAGGAAAATGGTTGAAATGTACGCTTCTCTCAAAGAAGCTCAAGCTTTACTGCTTATAAATTGCTTTGAGATACTTGGAAGGAAAGTGCTATATAATTTTGAAGTTCAGATTCCCCAGAAGGTGTAAAATGGCAAACTTCCATGAGCTGTGATAATTTACTACAGCTGAGAGTTTACCTTCTGTCCCTACCTTACTGTGCTTCAAGCTCGAGTAGATGAAAAGTTTAGTTTTTCCATTATAGCAACTCTTTGCTTTAATATAATGTCATTCATTACCATATATAATGTTATATATTAACGTAGTTCAGCTAACCTTCTGTAAAGCTGATTTTTGGTCATAGTTATTTTATTAGAAGTCTAAAAAGCTGAAATATTTTTACTGAGGTTAGTCAATGACTTCTAGGTAGGCTTCTGTCCAGTCTCATTTCCAGTTAATATAAGAAATGGTAAAATGAATGCATTGGATAAAGTGTGTAAAAGAAGTGCATACAATTTTGAAAAGTGTACATTCTATTCTTAATTGTTATTGTAAAATTGACATTTTTCCGATGTGTTTCATGGGAAACACATACATAAAAAAACCTGGAATTACCACTGCCACTCACAACCTTTTTTTATAAAATAATGCCCTTTCTGGGAAGGCCAGTATCATTATGTAGCACCAGGGAGGAAGGAAACTTGTGGTAAAGCACTAGACTGAGAACGCAGGGGTCTGTATTTGGTTGGTGGGGAGTTTGTCTTGATAAAGAATTCCTCCCTTCCTCACAAAGATGTTGTGCAGAAACATTCCTTAAAATTTTTTGAGATGTAGATACAGCTGTTACTAATGGAGGTGTTTAATTATGACTAAGAAATCTGCCAAAGTCATATAGGTTATGTATCCCTTCTTGTACCAGTTGAAGACTGTGCAGGACAGTATTTTTGTCTAGCAGCCGTGTGAGGAAATCAGGCGACTGGTGATTGATGCTTTACAGCTTAAATGTTTTAAGAAGGTAGACCTTATCAGCACTTGAGAAAAATTGAGAAACATTTTTAATACATTGTGATTTACTTTAAAGCCATTAATTTTGATAAATGTTTGCTATTAATACAGCTGCATTATGTACCTCTACCTTAATCACAGTATCATATCATGAAATGCATCATTTGTGCTGCTAGACAGACTTTGGCTGAGAACTCTGCTTCCTACATGTTATTCAGTGCTGAAAGATCAAAATCAAATTTCTGCCTCTTGGAAAGTGGTCACAGACTGCAGGCTGGTGGTGTGAAAGCTGCAGGTTGTCCTCTTGACATCACATAGATCCTAACCAAGAGGTGTAGCATTTCTTACTTAGCAGCCCAAGAGCTTCCTAAAGTAGTACTCTGGACAAATCCACTACAGCTTTTGCAGACTGCTAAGAGGTCAGGGGGACATACACTCACAAGTGCTTTCACTTTCCAGATCTAATGAACCTTGGGGTTCTCTAATCTTCCTTTTGGGCCATGTATTTCTTGAAGCCATAAATCATTTATGTTTGGCTTCCCTCTCTATTGCCTCAGCCTACTGTCTGATCCCTGTCCTCCAAACCCCATCCATCTGTGAAGTTCTGAGTCTGTGACTGGATATCAGTGATTATGGTTGGATCTGGAAAGATGCACATTTTGTCTTTCTTGCCAGCTGTGCTCTCAGACTCCCATTTGGGAATGCACTTCATGGGCCTCCTTGTACACAAAGCCAGTGCCACTGCTGACGCAGGGGTCTAGCACTAGTGTGGGGATGGCTGGGTAGGAATTGGGGACAAATAGCAGAATGACAGCATCTGAATATGTGGTGTCATCCTTGTGGTGGGGAAATGTGAATGTGAGACTTTGCTATTTGAGTAGAGAGAAGTATGTTTGCTTCTGAGACTTCCCTCTGGTCCATCCAACAAACCAAGCATGTGGCGGCAGCTTCCCAAACTGTTGCTTCCCTTCTTCATTGGTGTGTTAGGAATGTTTTGGGGTCATTCCCAAGAGTTCACTAAATCCATAAGTCTTTACACTTGGAAAAGGTTGGGTATTTTATTATTTGAAACAGGAAAGGTGGAACTCAGCTGTCAACCGGGGGGAAGTACTTGACAAGTCACTGACAGACTAGGAAACTTTTGTCATGCTTCTTTTATCTAGGACTTAGAGCTAATAGATATTGCTTAATTGGGCTGGGTTGGAGCCTTCATGCTATCTGAGGGTAGTAAGACTTTCCGCGCTATACAAAGAAAAAGGACCAGAGAGCCTGGTCCTGTCAACCTACTTACACCAACAGTAGACTTCAATAAATTAAAGTGAAATAGGCACCTTCTGTGTTGGCAAGGGTGTGCAAGCCTGCTCACAGCTTCTTCAGCTGAGAGCACTTGTGTGTTTTTCACTTAGATGAATATTCTGCTTACAGCACCAAACCTTTAAGGAATTAAAACTTCCATTCTTTAGTGTGAGGAAAAGGTACAGGAAACAAAATTTCTTAAAAGCCTTTGGTATTAGGATCAGTCTTCTCTATCCAGTCCCCCTTCAGGCAAACATTAATCTTTGCTTCTAAGCTGCTTTTTTGTTTTGGTATGCTGACCTGAACATTGGTATGCATTTTGTGATGCTTGACAGACTAGAGAACATCTGATGATGACCAAGATCACAGAACAAAAGACTTACCACTTGTCACTTGAAATACTTGCTTCTTTCAGAGGTACAAAGAGCTTCTTTTGATTTACTGCACCTTCCTTACACTGCAGTTGTGAGGATGGGAAGGCACGTGGCTGGAGCGGGGTGAGGCTGAGAGGGGAAGTGAACTGTAGCTGAGGAGGTGCAGGAAACATCAGTCTTCATTCTTTGCAAATTTTGGCTAAGCACCCCCCAATTTTTCTTCTGTTTTTTTTTTTTCTTTTTTCTTTTTTCTTTTCTTTCCATTTGTGAGGCACTCAATTCTGTGCCGATGAGTAAGGTGAGAAACACCTAGTAGGATCAATTCATTTCCCATCTTTTAGAATGCAGGAATGAACAACCCAACTCACCAGAAAACTAAATATTAATGCTGTCAGCGGCATGAAAATTGGTCTCTGCTTTCATCTCCAAACAATCCCTTGCTTAGATTCCATTATTCATTCTAAGAGGAAGAGGGTTATTAATGCAGTGTTCTTTAATTTTTTTTCTTTTGTGTATGTGAGAGAGAGAGAACAGGCGAGCAATAATGCAATAAATATATTGGCTAAGAGAAAACATTTGCAAGAGATCCTTGCCCATTTTTTTTAATCTTCTTTTATCATGAAGAATGTGAGCCGTGATAAATTGTTCTGCTAATCAAACAGCACTGAAAGGTTAGGTCACTGGAAGTCTTTAGTCATTTTGTGCTTTTCAAGAGTGAATTTGTTAAAATTATGCTGAATACCCACTTAAAGCCTGGGCTGAAAACCCTACCTGTGTTTTATAACTCTGCACTGTCAGAACTCATAATAAGTCAAACATTCTTTCAGAGGTACTCATAAGGGAGAAAAAACCCTGTAAATTTAAGAGTAATTTCAGATTGTAAATGAAAGAGAGGCACGACTGTTCATTTGCACCAATCATGCCTTCCTTTCATCTGCTCTGATTAGGCCTGGTGCGGTTTCATCAAACTACTCCATCACTGAGCTGTCACTCCAGTCGTCTGTTGATTGAAAACAATCAGGGCTCTGATGGCACAATTATTCTGACCCTTTAACTAGAGGCTGCTGTGATAATGAAAGGTTGATTATGATAGTTTGTGCCTCTTTCAGTTTGCCAAGAAGGTTAATTTGGGCATCAGACGGATGTTTAATGGGCGCTTGCTGGCTACACTGAGGTAAATGAGAACGTGCAGTCTTCGATATTGCACGGATATAGTTTGGCTGTCAATCATTGTCATTTTGAGTTTGTGCCTCACACTCTGGAAATCACATTTTATTTTTTCCTTGGGATTTAATTTATTCTGTGCCCTGAGGAAGTTCTTTCACTCTGTGACCTTCACAGTAGCTTTCTCTGTCTTTTTTTCCCTTCCCTCAAATGGAGCCCAAAGGCATAGTACATCTAGAGGAACGTTTTTCTTTCATTTTTCACATTAAAAAAAAAAAGAAGGAAATTTTTAAATCCCTGTTTATCAACTCACCCCGAACAGAGCAAATGTTTTAATTCTGATTGTAAAATCAGGATGTGCAAATGAAAGTGTGCCTGCTTGCTAACACAGCGCCACACACGGGGCTGCTTACATAGACACACATTTGTAAAACTGACAAACAGGTAATTTTAAAATGTCTCTGTGTAAAGAGGGTGGGGGATGGCACAGCTTTATTTTCACAGGCTACATGCATATGCTTCAGCCTGGTGCCTTGTAAATATGGTCTCAGTCACTGTACTACAACTTTTTGAGTTGGAAAGTCTCTCTTCAAGGTTCAGGGGCAAAAGGCATTTCATTGCTGATTCAGAGATTATTAATATTTACTGCGTTCAGACTGAGAGAATCCTATGCATAATTTTGTAGTTGTTTGGCTCAAGGTGCAAAAGAAATGCAAATACCTCATAATTTTGATTGTTCTACATGCAGCTCATTACAGTCTTATTTTTATGCACATTTTTAATTCAAAATAAAAAGAAGAAGAAGATTTCTATCTTAAGGCTCTCCAGTATCTAGATTTGAGCCACTCATTTTCCATGCTGCCCACAACTGTAAGGTAGTACCTGATTGATACAATTGTAAAGAGAATCTGGAGGCTGTGCTATGTGGTTGTGTACTTCTTCTAAAACTTCTAGATTTCTAAAACTTCTGAAAGTATTCATGTGCAACTCATGGCTTTAAAAAATTGCATTTGGTGGTTTGTTTTTTTTCCAGAAACAATTCTTCACCCATATGTTTTTATTCTTGAATGGGTGATACAGTCTAGTGTAGATCACCTTAAATAAAATGCTTGCATTGATATCCTAAACCCTCCAGGTTTTGTCCTTTGTAGTCTCTGGAGAGAGAGAAGGACTAAGACCCTTTAGAGATCCAAATTCAGGCCCTTTGGAAATCCCTGTGTTTTTTTTTTAAAAGCGGAAGTTTCTCCATAGCCTTCAGTGGACTTTGTTTCAGAGCTTTAGTAAATGTCCTGGTTTATCCATGGATTGTGCTCCTGGACTTGAGATTTGAAAAGCCAAGGTGGTGCTGACGATAACCAACTGAGACAGAGAGTGGTTCTGAGGCAAGAGATTACAGTCTGGAATGCCTGAGGCTTGCTGCGTTGGGTAAACTCCAAGGAGAGGCCAAATCATGTGCAAGTTTATAGCTAAAATATATTTCCAGTGTACTCAAACCCTGAACTAGTAAACTCCAAGTTTTGCTTTTTGAAGTTGCCTTAGTGCCTTAAAGTGATTGCTGTAGTAACTGTGTTGCTTTCATGACTCTTTTTGGCTTATCAATCAATAGGAGCAGACCTATAGTACTGTCCAATATGCTAATGATACAAAGATATTAATTTGATTTTTTTCTGGTCTAATATTTTTGCTTATGTGAAGCAACAGAAGGACTGCGCAGGTGAGATTTGTGTTAAAAGAAGAGATTTGTGTTTCTTTCTCTTTCCCTGGTATATACCATCATCAGATTGTCATGCAGAAATCTGATAATTTATGTTGAATATATCTGATATCAGTCGAGGAAAATACTTCCCTCCACTTTTCCATATTTAAAATTGTCCTTTCTCCTAAAATGAGAACGTTCACTATGTTACTGTATTTAAGATTTTGTTTTAATGAGACAGTGTGAATTCATTATTTCAAAACTTTGTAAAATTTAATGTTTCCTTTTATTTGTTGTTGCTAAAAAAACCCAAAACCAAAAACTCCAAAAACATAATTTTTTTCCTCCACTGTCACTTTTTGGCTTCATCTCAGTTATTAGAGACCTTAAATGGCATAAACTAGCATAATTCCTTTGCTGTTTATGTGGCTACAACATGAATACGTCTGCTAAAGATCAGACCAAGATGACTTTAATGGAGTTCTCATGGCCCCCTGCCTCTCACAGAGCTCAGGCTTAGAGGAGCGTTTTCTTTCTTGGAGTGCCATGGACGTAAACTTTTCCTGGCGCTGACTTTGTGACTTAAAATAGTTTCCAAGTGAACCTGGGTCTAATGAGTATGTCAAGCTTTTGCACTCATAAAGTAGCTTGGCTTTTCTGGTTAGAAGACTTGCTGTGATGTCAAGTGAAGGTCTGGCACATTTCCCAGCAGAGTGGCATGAGAAGGATTGCAGGGGAATGCTGAACAGGCAAGGGACAGGCACGCCAGGCTCTCTTGCTTCCTGGGATAGCTGGCAGCCCAGAAGTCCAGGTAACTACTTATTGCAGGGTTATCTTCAACAGGGATGAAACTCTTTAATTCAGCTTTAACCTCCACTGTCTCTGTGCCCTCTCTGGCTGTGGTACGTATGTGGTACATACACCATTTACAGCAGGGAGGGAAGGACGACACTTTGAGACTGTGTGAGTTGGGACTGTTGAAGCACCATGCTGGAAGCAGAAGCAGCCGTTGGAAATGCACTGAAATCACAATCCAACTTGCAGGTGTGTTTAGATGTATGCTCCAACTGTGCCACAGTGTATTTTTCCATCTGTTTTCTGCTGTTTTGAGAATGTACTCCATTGCTAAATCAAATAATGTAATCTTGAAGAAGAAAAATCCTTTGGGTTAAGGCTTTAGAGTACTGGAATGAATCTGGTTTGAGAATCCTGTCCTTCTGAGGGTCTACTTTTGTCATTTACTTAGTTTAGAAGATGAATATGGCAAAATATATTATTTATTAAAGTTGATATAGGCACTAGGCTGTAGCTTCCTTTTCTCACACACTCATACATTAAAATTAATAGAAAAGAAGCTTCTAGCAGTTTAAACAGAATTTGCCTGTATGGCACTAGGAGTAGTTGTCTTTCCTTATTTTTGTAAATTATTTAGCAGCGATACAAATATTTTAAAACTCAAAATTGTGGATGGTTTCTTTGTTTTTGCTTGCTTACTTGTTTGCGTTTTAAACACAGTTGTAATTTCAAGTACTATTGCTATCTCCTTAGAGAAGTCTGAGTGTCTTTCCTTGCAGTGTCATAAAGTGTATAATGGCTTTGAGTTTATTTTGCCAATACTGATTACAGTTGATAATCACTACTGCCAGAGAGACTGAAAAATAGGCGCTATAATTAGTGTATAGACAGGGTGAATTTTGGAGTTAATGCGTAAGCACCAGGTTTCTAAGTCTGGATTAAACAAAAACTGAGTAAAGGTAGTAGAACTTGCACTGATAAATATACAGATGTTTGCTGATATGCTACGTGGAAGCTTGCGCTTCTGCCATATGTTCATGAGCGTTATATTTGCCTCCTTTACACTGAAGGAAATTTAGAAATGTATTACAGTCCATCAGTGACTATTTCTACTACAAGCAAAAGACTTGTTTGGGAACTTAATCTTCTTTCTTTTGAACTTCTCCAGCCTTCCAATAGCTGCCAAACCATCCAATAACTAGAATATTGGAACACTCGCACAGATAACTCAATTTTCTTCCATGCCTTCATAGTGTGAAACACCGTGTTCTGCTAGAGAGTGCCATTAACAATGTGTGCCGCATAACAAATGTAGAGGTCAAAAGCTTAGTTTCTGAGTGTCCCTAAAACCATATGACCTGATCCATAGCCTTGTGTTACAATTTAGGAGTTGTTCCTGTATTCTATGAATATAAATACCTACATTTGTAGATTAAATTCCTAGCAGTTATTTTTAAGGAGTGTCCCAAAATGGATTTATGGCATTTAAAATCAAATAGTCATTGTTATCAATAGCAAGACAAGGCGATAAAAACATTATAGCTTTTAGCTCTTATGGCCTTTTTTCAGCCTTGGAGTGCCACAGATTAGATGTGGGTCACACAGAATACTGTAGTCAAATTGTGTTCAACAGTAGCATGAGTTGGACAGGAGCTTCTAAGCACACTGTGATTTCCAGACCTCAGTTGCTTCCCTAAGACCCAGCAGAGCTTCTCTCCTGATTATCAAATGCCTACAGACCATCCAGGTGATACAGTGATGTGCAGGGTTCTGAGCGCTGCTGTCTAAATTAATATAGTAAAATGCAGTGCTCCACTGGAAACTGGCCTCAGATGTGGAGTCTGGTAAGAGCCGGTGGTAACCTACACAAAAGACAGCCTGGGATTCACCTTACTCTCCCCATTGCTGTTGCAGTTGCTTGTCAGAAGGGGAAGGTAGAAGTAGTATAGACCAAAGATACCTTTAGGTGCAGCATGTAGAGGATCCTAAGGAGGTTGCAATAAATTTAATTTGGAAAGATTCAAAAGTTTTCATAAAGAAAGATGCAGGACAGATAGTGTGGGAAAGGATGGAGAAAGTTTTGGTTCAAGACCAGGAATAGATTGTGTATCTCCTATGAGTGCCAACAGAGTCTTTGTATCGCTTTGCACCATCACTGTGGTGCTTTAGAAATTAAGTGATTTTAGAGAAACATTAAGTATTATTGGTGGTTTCAGTGAAACATTTTTTACAACTCCAGGAATATTCTCAGTGCAGACCAAACTCAGTATGAACCATGTCGCTTTTGCCAAAATTCATGCAGCAGAGAAAATGTATTGTAATGGAGATGTCCATCCCTTCTGCTGCAGATCGTCACACATCCCATATGCAGAAATGAATGCAGATACTGGGTCTTTGAATGGTATGAATGTATGTAGTGTTGCTTGTGTGTTTATATAGTATTTATTGGGGTGTGAAAGGGAGGACAATAAAGAAAAGAGGAACAGTGAAGTTCTAAGATATTAACAGGCATTAATATTAAACTTCTTTAAAAGCCTTGTGGTTACCAAGACCTGGTTTATGTTAGTGCATGTCTTTTAAGAGTCTGTAATGTCTGTCATTATAGCAAAGGTGATACCTCCACGATACCGTTTTAGATGTGAGTGAAGGCATGACCTATAAGCAAAATAAACCAATCCATTGGATGCAAGTCATAACAGCTACAAACTGAGATTTTTCTAAATTCTTCTCCTTTAATATGGCAACCCACACATCATTCAGTTGGTATGAGTTCAGCTGGTGCCTTCATCATGATGAAGATAGCCTGAATTCCACTTCAGTTTCAAGTGTCTCGTCAATGATGAGAGCTAAGTGCCTTTGAAGACTTTGAGGAGTGATTCACATGGCCTAAGACATGGAGTAGGGAGTTGCCTAAAACCGCTCAGTAGGAGACACCTGACACATGGATTTGGTGGATTTAGAACATAGGAATATAATGCTCAATGATTTCAAGTCCATAAACACTTCCAAATGTATTTAATTAATGCCTTTTTTTACTAACAAGTCTAAATACATATAGCTAATGCACATTTTGAAACTCAACACAGCGTTTAACTGACTGAACTACCGTTGCAGTTTTTGGTGCCCTTCATTGATTCTTTGTTTCACAGGGGTTGAATAGCACAGTGGAGCAAAAGTGTTTCAAATGAATCTTAATAAGAAGGTGATTTTGGTTTGTCTTCTTCCCTCTCTGACAGAATACAGAAACAGCAATAAATTTGATAGACCATGTGTATATGAAAGCCTGGAGTAAGACAGAAGCCTTTCTTTCCAGCTGCTTCTTGTGACATTCCCATGAGCAGTACAGGGCAGTAAGTTTTAGCTGAAACTGTTGCTATCACACGACTAGTTAGAAACTCCTGCTCCAGGAGCTGTTTGTCAGGATGAAATGAAGTATCAAGTAGGCAAGTCTGTCCTCACCCAGAACTAGTCAATGTCTTTGTTGGATGAAAGAATAATAGAGGTTTTATGTTTTCAGACAATCAGAAGGTGGAATGGTCTTCAAACGCTTTTGAAAATATAATTAGGATTGAGAATGATCTTGACGGATTGAAGCAGTGGCCTGAAGTAAATAGAGAGTTCAGTAATGACAGAGAAAGCATGACACTTTGTGGAAGTTCTGCAGAAAAAAGCTGTGGGAGGAGTACTCAGTCATAAGCTTAAACATGAATCAGCAATATCACAGCGCATTGACAGTCTTGTGTAGTGATGTACAAACAAGAATAGCATAGATTGTTATGATCAAAGTGATCCTTCCAATCTATTCGCTACTACTACAGCCTTAAGAGGAAGATTTTATCCAGTTTTCAGCAGCAAACATTAAGAAGGAGGGGCATTTCCTTTCAGTAACAGGGAACTGTGAGCCATGCAACAGAGGTGTAGAAAATGCGACCCAAGATGAATTGAGAGACTTTTTCATTCAGAGAAGAGGAAACTGCAACACACATAATGAAATGCACCGGAGGTGGAGGAGAAAAGGAAGGTAGCAGGCTGCTTTTCATCCTGTATGGATGGATTAATTTCAAGGGTTGGTCTGGGGATCCTGAGCTCTGGAGTGTAAACCAAAAGGTGGCAAATGAGGCAGTGAGCTGAAGAGTTTAGAGCTGCTGCATAGGTAAAAGGGAAATCTGTCCAAGAGGATAGCTGAGTGTGGGGATGGTTCTTCTGAGGAATTTCAGGTATCTTCATCACCTGAGGTTTTCAAGAATAACTTACACAACAGTTCTTGAAATGATTTACGCCCTTCCTAGCCTCTTTTTAGAGCTGGTTGGTTTCAATATACTTCATGTAATTTAAAGGCTATGTTTAGTTTTGGCTGTTGATATCAGCTGCAATTGCTGAGCAGTTTCAGTCTTCCTTGCTGCTCTCTGTCAGTCACAAACCAGCAGAACCTTTTCTCTGCATTTCTCTTCTCTAGCTTAATTTCTTGTCTCCTCTCCACTTTATGAATAAAATAAATGAAGAAGGAACAAAATATCGAAGGATTCAGTATGTATTTTGTTATATTCCTTCAATATTTTGTCACAAATAGAATGAAAGATGGAGGGGAGAAAGGGCTTTTCTGATGATCTAACCATAATCTTACTTTTCTCACTAGTGTGCCCATGGTCTCCAGTGATCACATAGTCTCTACGTTTATATTATTGCTCCAGCAGCTTGGTTCTGGGATATTGTGGTCTCCTACAGCATCACTAACAGATTGCACAGGAAGAGTATTGCATAGCGGTATTACAATCTGATAATGCTGTGCAAATTCTTTAGCGGCACTGGTGCAATACAAAGCTTTTATGTATATTATAGGTGAAGTTTTAGTAGGTATCTTTTATGTTGACTCACATGCATTCATAACTACTTTTTGTATTGATTGATTTCACTACTGAGGCAAGTATATAGCTCTTCTTGGAATGCAAGCACAGTTTTCAAAAGACCAAATTTTGACAGAATTCTACACAAATAATTGGTGTCTTGTTTTTCCCTTCCTTCCCCCCACTTTTAGCTGGCTGTGAGATGGTTGGAACATAACTGCCGCTACCAGTACATGGATGAACTTCTCCAGTATGTCCGCTTTGGCCTTATGGATGTGGATACACTGCATACCGTAGCTCTTTCTCATCCTCTTGTCCAAGCTAGTGAAACTGCGACAGCACTTGTTAACGAGGCCTTGGCGTACCACCAGAGCGTCTATGCACAGCCAGTCTGGCAAACAAGAAGGACAAAACCTCGCTTCCAGTCAGACACTCTATACATTATTGGTGGGAAAAAACGTGAAATCTGTAAAGTGAAGGAATTGCGATACTTCAATCCAGTAGATCAAGAGAATGTTCATATCGCAGGGATTGCAAACTGGAGCGAGCTAGCGCCTATGCCTGTAGGGAGAAGCCACCACTGTGTTGCTGTCATGGGAGACTTTCTTTTTGTAGCTGGTGGAGAGGCAGAGCACTCCACAGGGCGCACTTGTGCGGTGAGAACTGCGTGTCGATACGACCCCCGCACTAACTCTTGGGCTGAGATAGCTCCAATGAAGAACTGTCGGGAACACTTTGTGCTGGGAGCAGTGGACGAGTACCTCTATGCAGTAGGGGGCAGGAATGAATTGCGTCAAGTGTTACCTACAGTGGAACGCTATTGCCCCAAGAAGAACAAGTGGACCTTTGTACAGTCCTTTGATCGATCGCTCTCATGCCATGCAGGATATGTGGTGGATGGTCTTCTTTGGATATCAGGTAGAAAACGTTTCACACAGTTTGAGGTACTAACAAAATACAAAAATACTGTCTCAAATGAAACTAATAAATCTGCTTTGGTTTATATGTCAGGATAACTTTTGTCTTGGGGGATGGATATTTCAAAGAATTTAAGCCTGGAAGCATACAATCAAACCTGATTAGAAGTATAGGAGCATAACATACCTTATACAATATTTTTTGTCTGCTAAATATCTCTCTGTGTTTCCAAGCTGCATATATCATAAGTGCTACCTCCAGTTGCCATCCATAAATCACGGTGAATCAAAATGATAATGCATTTTTGGACAAATTTCAGATGGCAAATTCTATGTGCTTCTTAAAAACCAAGACTCAGTTTCTGTAGTATGATGTGGTACCACTGTGTTTATTCCTGATAATGAAATGGAGAATTAAGTACTAGTTGGCTTGTATAGATCTAGGGCTTGAAGGCAGGTGTATGAACGGCTCCCACTTGCTCTTCAGGATATTGTAACAGGCCAAGATGACCTTCCTCAGAAATCATGCATGGCTCTGACTCTCCATAACAAGTGCACAGGACTGCCTGGATGTAATTGTAGCTTTATGGCACAGATAGTATAGGTCTTGTAATCATAAACTAACATATAATTTGTAACTCAGTGTGACGTACTTTTTATATCACATGTGCACAGTGATGGGAGTTGAGGACATTGTGTCATCAGGCTTTGTAGTGACTTTTCTGGTATTAGTTACTTTTGAATAAGGTCGATGCTGTCTACAGAAGATTTGACTGAAAAATATCCACCTTTTAGTAAGAAGTGTGTCACGGAAGGTTATAAAGTTGTAATATTTATCATGGAAGTTAATGAGTAAATGCAGCCAGCCCTTGAGGAAAATGTTCAGTGATTGCCGTCTTCACTGTAGATACCCTCTGGGGATTTTAATATGGTCTGGGATCCCTCTGGTGAAAAGATGGTATATGAATGAAAGATTAAGTTAGCTACTTAGGCTTTTGCTGTGCTTCTCAAAGTATGTCATTTAGGTTAGCGGAGCTCCTTGCAGGTGTATCTTTCTGCCCATGTGGATTAAGTGTTTTATGGGAATGGATTCCCAAGCATTGGAAGAGGAGGTAGCAGGTATCTATTTTTATACATATGTACTAAAATCATGAATAACGACATTAAAATTAAAAGGATGACAGTACACAGAAAATCACCAAGATCCCTGGCAGGTGCTTTGGGTCACTTTCTTCAGCAACTGGCACAGAAGGAGTCTTTTAAAGTTTGTGCTGTGTGTTAATCCTGAAGTGTGCACATGGTGGGCTTTGAGACCCGGGTACGGTACAGAAACAGGATTTCTGCTTTAGGGTACCAGCTGGGCATGTTCAGAGCATTACCCTGTTTATTCACTACCTTTCATATTTCACCAGTGGAAAGACATGTGCTCCTGTGATGGGCAATTCAAATACATGGATGCTACTGCTGCTGTGTCTTGATTTCCGCCCCCCTCCCCCCCGACTTGTGGTCTACTTTTGTCAGCCCCTATTTATAAAAAACAGGGCTTTTTAAGAAGTTACGTTAAGCATATTCATATGAAATAATTGAATGAACACTAGAAACATCCATCAGAGTGTAGTCCTTGCTCCAGTACATAAAAAAAAAAAAAATTTTTTCTTAATTTTGTTTGGTTTTTTCTGTAAAAAAAACAAACCCGAGTAAGTATTTGATAGGGATTTTTAAGTCAAATGTGGGACTAGTTGAAGATTACTTTTAATCTTTGCAGATATGCTAGGAAGGGGGAAATTATACTGAGGATTAATTAATGTGCTTAGTTACATAAGTGAAATGCCTGCCTGCCTGTGTGTTTAAATACTATCTGCATTTATATAATGAAGCAGTGTGATATTCTGTTCAAGGATATACCTGTAATACAGCTGTAGAATCAGGGGAAGAGGTAAGTGGAAGCCTATTAGATGAACTCTAAAACCGGGCAAAACAACAAAAAATATTTTATCAGCATTGTTCCATTCACATTTGAAAATGCTACCAAAATAACTTCTGTTGTAAAGCCACAGTAAGGAGCAATGTTTTGTCAGTGGAACAAGGTAGACAGGACTTTTCGGTTGTATTTTGTATAGTTTTTAAGAAAATGCTTAGCGGTTTTGAGTTGCTAGATTCTGACAGGTTATTATGAATTATGAGAGCATTCTGTGCAATACTTCAGTAGGGTATTGATCTGAATTATGTACTCAGATTGAAAACTGAGTTCTGTGTATTGAATAGAGTTATTTTATAAATAAAAGTAGATGGAGATGCAATAACTGTAGCTAGCTTTCTATTATTAATTAATTGCTTAGGGCTAGAATGTAGCTCGCTGTGCGTGTATATTCAGGGGCAGAGGAATAGTAGATGTTTTATTGTTCAAAAAATATCACTAGTCACTGCTCAAAAAATCCACTGTTCATAATCAAATGTAAAGTGTTAGCATAAGAGTAATCAGTAATGCAGAAGGGAACCTAATTTTGAAGTATGTGGCCTAAAATTAAGTAATTAAAAAATTAGTCTGAGTTAGGGATATTTCTAAGCTGTATCCCTGCTGCTTTTTCTGGGAAATACAGGTCATCAGCAAGAGCTCTCAAAGTCAGTTTGCTACTACCAGCTGGCAAGGTAACCATGAAAATGTGCCCAGGTTTTTAGTAAGTGAAGAAATTAAATAGGGATAATATCAGTTTCTAGCTCTTGTATTTGTGGAGACTTATCAAAACATGACCCGCACACAGACCATTTACTTACTCAGTAGCCAAAGCATCAGTGCCTCCGCTACAGCCCCTTGTCTTCTAAAGCCTTTGCTAATCAAAAGCTGAGTAGACTTAAGGGGTTTCTATTATTATTATTGGGATTCAGTGTCAGCTTTACTTTGCCACTCCTTTGGGACAAACACGAGAAGGGATAAAAAATAATAGAGCGTAAAATCATGGCAAAGGTAGCAGGGAAGGGAAGCGTGTTGAACAAAATGCTGTAAGCACATGCGGGCAGTAGGAGATGGGTGGCCGGTGTTTCAGGTGACAGAGGGACTTCTAAGCTGCCACCACTCCTTTGGGGTTTTCAACCTGCCAGAAGGCTCAGAGGGAACCTTCTGCACTCTGGAACTAGTTGGATCCTCTGGTCAGCACAAGTGGGTTCAGCTTTCAAGTTTTCTGAGATCCATATCTTGTGGAACGTATTTTTATGTTTGTGTTGTTATTTTTTCTCGTATCTTTTTTTTATTTTTTCACAGCCCACATTTTATTTTATATTCTTATTTTAAAAAGTAGATGAGAATTCATTAAAATAAATTCTCTGTATTGACAGTAGAGCATCGGGCAGATGGTTTTGAAATTTTATATAAAGATGAATCTTACAGGCCCCAGTTAACATCTGACACCGTGACCCGTTTCACAAACGAATTGCATGCCACATGCTTGAAAAGTGAAGTATTTGAGTGAAAAAGAAACAAAATGCACTAAACCCTTTGGAGTTCAACATTACTAACAATCATTCCCTATAAAAGCAGGGGAATATTTTCCATAAGAGCGAGAACTTGAACTATGCTCGTTTCCCTGCATCCTCCGTGGTGTGCACATGCAAATCTGGAGACCTACTTTTCTATACGCGTTCACCTTCCTCCTCCCGTATAGGTGTAGTGTCCCTGGGGACAGAGAGGGGCAGGGAACCTCTGCCAGGCAGTTCAGCTGTGGGCCGTTCCTGCACCTGCAGCTGAAGGTAACTAGGCTTCCCCTCTGCCTCAAGTGCTCAAGAGATTAGCACATGAAAAGTCTTCTCTAAAGCAAAGTATTATGCTGTTGTTTCGCAGAGGTCCGAGTTGCCTGACCTTAAGTGTGTCAGCTAAAATCACATCTTGACATGCACATGGAAACTCAACTTGGGGGGCTAAACAAGCCAACCCTGTACAGTTGCTTCGTATTTAACAGCTTTTTCTTCAAAATACAAGTTTCTTTTTTTATTATTGTTATTTTCTTCCCTAATGGTGGAGGTTTTGACCAAGGAAATTATGGAGATCACATATCTTGGAGAATTATTCTGGGTTTGCAAGTGGTTTGAGGGGAAAAGTATTACCTTACTATCAGTATGCTGTTTGTTGTGAGAAGAAAATTTTTTCTCAGTAAATGCCTATAAAATTGTTTTATGAAAAATAGATCTGGAATAAATAGGAATCTACAGTGTCTAACCAAATCAAGTTTTGCAGTGCAGCTGGCACAAAAATTACTAAGAGCAGGAGCTTAACAAGTACATAAAAATTGCCTCAGTGACCCAGTCTTAGTCTGTATATGGAACAGTGTTTATGATTATTATTATTTTATTTGAATAAAGATAATGGATCTCGCACCTTTCAAGCATGGACATTATAGGTTTGATGCCACTGATACTTCTTAGATTGAATGTAAACATCAGGTTTTAATGATTTTTTTTAAAAAACAACCTACAAACAAACAAGGGCTTGTGCCCATCTTGTTTGCAGCTGGGTTGCATCCAAGGTGGAACAGTGTTAATTGGGGCTGCTGATGGTGTCTTCCAGGGAACTCGTTAGGGTGGGAGAATATTCTCCAGCTGAGCTGTCCTCGCTGCACCTGGGCTGGCTGAAGCAAGACAGTGGACTTGCAAGTTGAGGAAGGATTATCTTGTGTTTAGCACACAGACACGTAAGAGAGGAGAGATTTCTATTTTAAAATAGCAGAGCACCTTGGGGCGCATGTCATGGGTTTCTATATATTCCCTGGATTTGCTGGAAGGAATACACGTGGGAGCTCTTTGCCAACATGTAGCTTTACACGTCTCCCAGCAAACTCAGATTCGTGCGTGCAGCCTAGCACTTGGGGACTTCAGAGAGAGTTGTGAGATTTTGTGGGGGATTTGGATTGGATTAGATTTCTGAAGTCATATGAGGGTCTTACTAGGACGTGTTATAAATATGGATTATAAATTTTCTATTGGCAAAATGGTGTTGAATCTACTGCCTCCCACCCTCCTCTTTTTGGAGGCGTCTTTATTGAAGGTGCTTTCCAGTGCAGTTTGTAGACTGTTTGGGGGATTGTGAAAAAACCAAAGTATTTCCCATGTGTAGGGAAGGGCTGGACAAAGCGGGTCTTGCATTCTGCCAGGACCTCTCCATGTAGAGGGACACTGTTGCATGATTTGGGAACTTATGGGTCTTGGAGGACTTATAAAGCAGGGTTAACAGCCTGCAAGGGAGTGAGCAACAGTGGTTGTGGGGGTGTAAAAACATTGTAAGTCCACGGGTTGCATGCTAGGCTTCCCATGAGTATGTTCTCACAGCTGTAAGAGCAAGAAAGACACAGGCTTGTCCTGAGAGCGCTTCTTGCCTCCTGGAAACTCTAGTCCTCAAAGCAAGCTGCTCAGGTCAAAGCAGTGCAATCATTGCTCTCAGTTTATAAAACCCAGTGAGTGCTGACCAAACTGTAAATTTTCTGTCATTTACCTAGCCAGACATTTTTTTTCTCTTTCCTTAACTGATGGGTTACTACCACATTAGCTGCTATTGCTTGACAGCAAATTTAATAGCATGGTTTGTAATTTTAAATACTTCTTTTCACGTGTAGTTACGATGCCTCCCTGCCTTTCCCCTCCTTTCCTCATAGAAAGCACTGCAAAGAAGTTTAAGAAATCTCAGAATTACCCCTTTTTTATCTGAGAAAGTATATATTATTTTTAGTACGATTTAAACTTTTTTTTTCCCTTTTCCTGTTTTTTAAGAGACGTATTGCTTTTCTTTTGCCCTTTCCCAGCTGCCTGGAGTATTTTTTAAAAAAAATAGTTCAAGAGGACATTGTAGACTTGTTAAATTTGAATTTTGGCAGAAAATTTTAAACTTTTGCTATAGCACTTCAAAGTTAGGAGGAACTTGAGTTTGAAAATTGATGCAGATATAAGATGGCATATTTAATGACAGATGTATCTATAGAAACCTGTTAAGATGCAGATTATCCCCCTGGGGAGGGGAGATCAAAACTGCCAATCTATAAAATATACTTGTTAGGGGAAGGCATGGAATCTATCTCTGCGAGCACTTTGATTGCAGGGGACAGTGTAGCAGCATGTGGCATCATAACCTAAGAGCAGACAAATCAGCTTGATGACTTTCAAAGCCAAGAATTCTGCTGGAGGCAAGGGTACTCCAGTCTAGAAGAAATTAAAACATATAGAGACTGTTATTAATTCCAGATCTATTTTTGTGTAGTCAAATCTGTATGCAAATCCTTAGCATCTCATTTTGGCAGATTAATCTAAAAGTGAAGAGCGGTATGTGAAGGGAATGTAATGATAAAACACCACAGATGAGCAATATTGCAGGGGAAAAATGTAAGCTGTGTACTTGATGTGAGGGGCTCTTTGTGAAGAGAGGCAAATAATTTTGCCTATTTGATTATTTCATTATTTTACAAGGAAGCAACCCCCTTCTTTCTCTTCTTCCTCCACATCTTTCCCCCAAATTAAAGTGTCCTTTCTGAAGGGAAATACAAGACCCAGCATTGTGTTTCTGGTGCATCTCCTGTAGTTTAACATTCTGGATGTAATCATCCAAATAACTATGATTTTTATTTTTCAAAATACTAATCTGACATTTCATTTTTAAGCATTATGCTAGGAGTGAAAATAACTATGTAAAAGAAAATCAAATTACAAAACAGATATTAGAAAAGATTGCTTTGTGCACGTAGCTGACGGCCACTAACGCTGTGAAGGCTGCACAACAGCGCAGAGACAAATAACAGATTGTGAGATTAGATATGGGAACAGTCATTG
Source organism: Burhinus oedicnemus (assembly GCA_008921705.1). NCBI lineage: Eukaryota > Metazoa > Chordata > Aves > Charadriiformes > Burhinidae > Burhinus > Burhinus oedicnemus. Next base: position 578,516 of record VFFE01006868.1, read on the forward strand.
CTTTCCAACGCGTGTTCTTGCATGTGTACTTCACAGGTGCTGTGATGGGCAGTGTGTGGCATAATGTGATGGAAACAGTTTGGAAAGACTACATCTCATCTCAGCTGCCTCGTAGCCTGTAAGCGTGTCTGAGCTGGGAGCTTGTGCTACCCTCCATGTGTAGGGGCCCCAGTATAGGCTGGTGCTTGCAGAGATGCACCCAAATAACAGTGTCATTCCTCCCTGCTACTTAATTAGATTTGTCCATAGTTTCTGCTATCCATTGATCAGATTCTTGGCCTCACTCAAGTTACTTGGAGTGATCAGAGGGTACATCTATGTTAGCAAGTAGCTCAGTCCAGTAGCAGCAGATCAGCAGATAAAACTTTGGTGCCGAGTTCTCTACACCTGCTCCATGTACAGTTCATGGTTTTTTGCTCTGGACTAGATTTATTCTGGTCCTCTGGAGAAGTTATTATTTCACACCCTTACGCCACGTTAGGAGCTGGAGCACAGCTGGTGCACAGCTGGAGCAGAGCTTGTGGTTTAACTTGAATGCACACCAGTCCCACCCTACAGCCTAAAATGACATGTAAGAGGTGGTGGAGTTGCTTTAAAATCACAGTATGGTTCCGAAACAAAATGCTGTGCTAGGTGCAGTTGGAGGCTGGCAAAATGAGGATTCCCCAGCACGGAGCCATGTTAACACTGGTTGGGGTTAAAAGAAAAAAAAGCCAGTGGCCTTAGCAGGACTGGGCCATAGCTCAGCCAGCCCGAATGAAAGCAGCTGTGCTGCTGCTCTGTCTGGAACAGGGTGATATCCTCACAAAAAGAGAAGCATCAACAGATATAATGACAGATGAAATTCCTTCCTCTCATTGCTGTGTATTTTGTCCATCATTAGCACATGCTGTTGAAACTGTACTATAAAAAGTTTTGTCTGCCAATATGAGTTTCACTGGTGTGCGGCCACTGGCATGCCCTAGTTATGTCCAGACCTTCTGGTAGGATGAACGGTGAGGTGCAGCTTGCAGGCATTATTTCTGGTCCCATCTTCCCATGGGCCCAGGGTGGTGACGGGGGGGTGGGGGGGGCGGGACTGGGACCTGTGGCAGTGCTGCAGTGACACCATGTCCCCAGAAGGCTTGAGCACATTCGAGTGCATGTTTATGCAGGTGAAGTTACGGACTTGAGACTGAAGAATTTTTCCACTGGTTTACTCAGTGAGATTTGCTGTTTAAAACCAATAGAGAACAGGAGGATCGGGCATTAAACGATTTACCTGTGTTGAGGTAAATAGTTGGTTTGTGGCATCTACTTGGGTCAGACTCTATTCTGGGGTTTTCTGAGGTGCTTTATAGTTTGCTTTCCAAACATTATTGAAAGGTACGTATGCTAAATGGTAGTGTTGTTCCTGGTCACTGTGGAGGAACCCAACATAAGTCTACAACAAAACCAGGAGATGTTCTCTCTGCAATACACACTAAATACAGAATTTCCCTCAAATATTTAGGTGAGTGCAGTTGCCCAGGGCTGTGCTGTGCTTTCCAGCTGCCAGTGGTGTCCTGCGTCACGCTGCCGGTGAGGCAGAGCTCCTCTCCGACCTCTTCCTTCTCTCTGATGCAAGCCCACCTCCTCCTCCTTTAAACCGTGTCACACACTGCACGCTCCGTGGGATGGTTTTATCGTCGTGTCTTGACAATGGCTGAATGCACAGTCATTTATAAACAGATCAATATTTATCTCGCTTTTAGCTGGTAGAATCAGCTTTACAAAGGAAGTTAGAAGTGTGGGGGGGTGTGTGTTGTTGCTATTTTGTTTCTAGATGTTTGGCAAACCTGCTACTTATTACCTTGTAACCAGATTAAAAAGCGCAGTGGAATGTAAGCGTAAGTGTTGGTATACAAGTAATTATGTCAGCAAATGAACACTAGAATTGGTTATTTTGCTGTACCTGATCTTGGTCCTGGTTTTGCTTATATGAAAAATTGTAACCTGTATAAATTCTTTCATAGGAGGAGTAACAAATACTGCACAGTATCAAAACAGGCTCATGGTCTATGATCCTAAGCAGGTGGGTGTCGTATGTGTTTTTCTCAGATGTTTTGCTTCAACTAGGTCTCTTAGCAAATACATGCAATGATTTTGTAAGGCTAAAAATGCTGACCATTTGAATTAGTGGTGTTTTAAATTCAGTTTGTGCTGATGTGCGAGTTTAACAGAGTAATGGAGACCCTGACTTTTTATTATGCTTTTTTAAGCCTGTAGGCATTAGAAACATCTTAGATTAAATACAGAAATGTGCTTTAAATCCACTGTATTTATCACTATTTATTTTGCTTGTTCATTTTTTTGTAATCCAGCAGCCCCAGGCAACATATACTCAAAGTCAGTGTCACAAAACTGCTCCTTGTCATTGGCATTTCTGCTTTGAATTGCATATACGGGCTTTTTGTTTTCTGCATACTTTCAGAACTATACTACCCGGCCATGACTTGTTCTGCTGACTGCGAGGGTGCCTATCATTTCATTACCCAAGCACCTAAAATATCTTTTAGGGATTATTTCATACATTATGTATGTGTTTTGATTAGGTTAGCATGGCTCAGTAACCATTTCAGAGGGTTAGGGCATGGTTATGCCCTCTTACTTGTATGAGGAATTAAAAGTCCTAAGCTTGCAATCAGAGTTGCATAGCCTGATTTACACCCACGTGGAAGAGTATTGACTTTTCTGATTGTAGGATAGGGGCTTTGATTGCTGTATTTGGAACCAAATTGTGCCAGGAGATACTTCTATGTGGTTCCCACTGACTTTTTAAACCATAGCACATACGGGTCCTGAAGCAGAAAACAAGCAATGACACACCTGCTTCTTTCTTTTTGAGGTGCAGTTTTATGCTTCGATTGTACAAATGCTGATTCTGTCCTAAATCCAAGTAGTAATTACAGGCAGCAACCTTATTTTGCTTATAAGGGAAGGGGGACACTCTTATTTAGATACCACGTCTCTACGGTGTATCTTTTGCTTTGATTCTTTACTTGCTGATGTGGAAGTTGCACCCCAAAATACCAGTGGCAGGGCTACTTCAGTGTGCTGTGCTGGCGGCGAGAAACCTGGCCTGGCGTGCAAAGAGTTACAGAGGAAGTGTGCGCTCGCATTCTTCAAATGAGGTCCGCTTCGTGTTTGTACACACAAGCTCTTTTTAAAAATTCTGCTGGCATATTGTTTACGGTGGGTACTGGAAACCATCACATCTGCTTGCATCTCGCACAGAATCTCAATAGCTCTATCATTCAGCACCAGCGCTTGCTTCTGCGCGAGGCCTTTGTGGTGAGTCGATAATGCCTGCCATCTGCCACAGAGCACACAGCTACCTGCCAACAAGCCGGCTGGGGTGACCTCTGCTTCCCCACCACTGATTAGTATTCACACGCCGGCTTATTAGAAATGACCCCACCAGGCCCCTCTGTTTCTTTGCCTTTGCAGTGCTTTGCGGCTCACCTGGCAGGCACTGCAGTGGAGGAAGCTAAAGATATAATCAGGGGATGCAGGCAGGCTTTGCAAAGCAGATGGTGTCTATAGTCTGGTGTTAAGAGACTGGACTACTAATGCAAACATTAATGCCTAATATTCAACTATTACACATTGAAATGTATAGCTATATATTGTGGAGGTTAAAAGGCAGTAGTAATGGAGGCTCTTGAGTTACCGCAAGCGGTAGCACATGTAACACAAAGAATTTCCTCACAGATTTTAACTTCCTCCACTTAAATAAATTAATCTCATCCATTGCCAGGTTGTTTGGTTAGGTAAGCAGAGCGGGAGCAATTGTTTTCTTAGGTTTAAAGTACTGTGCTTTAATCCCTCATCTTCCGTGTCCTCTTGCCCCTACCCTGAACAGGTAGAATTCTTGAATATTGTTAACCAGGAAGAAGAATATGCAAAAGGATGTTACTTTGTAAGTCCCCACAAATAAAGGGTTAGCATTAAATGAAATACATGAATCATTTGAGAAGATTCTCTAGGAAATTATTTTTCCCTGTTGCTTCATTCCCCAGGGATAAGATCAAATAAGCTTCTGAATAACGAAAGGTAGAAGAATCTCTCTTCTCTCATAACAGAGCTAGTTGGAACAGATAATTTTTGGTGCTGTATACAAAGGAGACATCTAATAGTCTTGCTTAAGGAGGATTTGCTACTGAATTCTAAAGAAGAAAAAAAGCTTTGAAACCTGATGAGCTAAACAGAAAAAATACAGAGCAAGAAATACTATTAAATTAATGAATTTAAATGTGAGAAATGTAAACCACATGTTGAAAGTCCAGTATGTCTAGTCAGTGTTACAACCAACGTGCGTGTATAACGTATGAACAACACAAGTATTTACATTTGTGATTTCTGGCCAAGGGTAAGGAGAACACCACTAACATGCTACTGTTATTGTACTACTAATACAGGTACATCTTTCAGCAGTGCTGAGACAAGTTCTCTTCTTTTCCAGAACAAGTGGTTAAGCCGTAGCCCGATGTTGCAGAGAAGAGTGTATCATTCCATGGCTGCTGTCCAAAGGAAACTTTATGTGTTAGGTGGGAATGATCTGGACTACAACAACGATCGGATTCTGGTTCGGCACATAGACTCCTACAGCATAGATGCTGACCAATGGACACGTTGCAGCTTCAACATGTTGACAGGCAAGTATTGTACACCAAAAGAGCAAACTCGCTACTATTAAAATAAAACATCAATTATTTTCCCTTTAGATGCCTTTAGGATTTGGTATTCCACAACTTCGCCTCAATTGCCTCTGATTTAGGGGCCATCATTGGCCAACAAGACACTTCTGATTACTGTTCTGGCATTCAGTGTTCTACAAAACATTTGTCTTAGGACATTGTAGGATAAATTTTTAAGAAGGTGCACATAAATGTAATTTAATGAAGCAATCAAAAATTCTTTGTCATAGTATTACCAGTACTTATTTTTGATTCTCCAAAAACTGCCTGCACTGATAGATTTAGCTCCCTGTTTGAGTGTTCAATAGGCAGATCCATCTCTACCATGATATTTTGTAGCATTTCCTGCTGGCGTTACAGAGCATTGAACTCCATTAACCATCACTTATGTCTAAGCAATATCTTCTTAATAAATTACCTGAAAGGAGGTGTCTTTGTTGGAATTCTGTCAAGTTGGGGATGACTTGAGTATCTCTGTTTGCGATGGATCTGTAAAGCTCCTCTTGACCATCCTTAGGAGGAACTCTTACAGTAGCAACTTGCAAAGCACTGCAACTCACTGTCCCTGCCACCTAGTCTGCCAAATTTCACTTCCACTTAATACAATTCCTAGATGTACTACCTCCCTGAATGCCTGGGAGAGACAGGCATGTGACACATTCTCAGAGTAGCACTACCAGCAGCTTTGCAGAAAAGGATGCATTTCCAGGACAGCATTAATGTTGGGGCAGTTCTCTTGGGCAGCAGACTTGGAGGTCAATTAGTAACAGTACTGGCTGCCAAAATGTTTCAGCGCAGACTGCTATAGGAGTCCTAGAACTAAGCCTACCTCACCTTTCATCCTCTTCCATTTGGCATTGCATTGATTTCTAAGATCTACCACTGAAAAGGATAGAAAAGATGTAGGAGCTTAACTAGAGGCTCAGGATAGCCAGAAACACCAGGTCAGAGAAGTGAACGTCTGACAAGTAAGACAGTCACCTTATGTCATTGTCCTCCTGGTAGGTTTAAAAGCTGCTCTAGTGACAACTTTGTTCTTTAAGATGTTGCATTAAGTTTCTTAATCTCTGTGATCTGCAGAAGGGTTGCTTGGTTTCTGAGTCAAGTCATGGGACTACGTCATGGACATTGGGGAGAGAGGCATGGATTAAAAAGGAGTTACGCATGGTCAAACAGAACTAGTTTTTCGTATCCCTTTTGCTCTCCGTTTAATTATTTTATTATCTGGAGGAACTGGCATCCTTTGAGAAGGACACCATCTGATTTGCAACTGCAGAAGCACTGGCTCTGCAGGTACCCTTGTTCTGGAGCTGACCCCATACCAGTAAATGCTGTGAGATAGTAGCCTCTCCTCAGATATGACCTGGTGGGTTGCTTCCGCAACCTGCACCTTGAGAAACCAACTAAGCCTTTCTTTGTGTCATCTCAGCAACTGGCGGTAAACGTGCCTATTGCAGTGTGTAGTGAAGATTTTTTTTAAGGCTGTATTTATCCTTCAGAACTTCCAGACTTGTTCAGGAGACTGTTGCTATGGGAATGAGCTTGCACAACAGCTTCTGCAATGTTCGCCATACTTGTACCTGGAGGAATGGGGGGGTTAACAGGTGTGGGCAGAACGTGAGGGGCGTTCAGCTCCCCCCGCCTACCTATCTATCTGGATGTGCATGTGTGATAGTAGCTGAGAGGCAGGTGGGGAGCTTGCCTATCGCCTATGAAATACACGTGTACAAAAACCTGTGCCATTGAGGAGAGAGCAGATGGTCCCCTGCACAGCCTCAGTTTATTGCTCATCCGGGGTGTCTCTCCAGACAGCACCGTATGGGGCTCCTGCAGAGAGCAAAGAACCGCCCTCACCCTTCAACTTCACTGTTGCACCTTGTGAATTCTGAAACAGTCAAGTTCCTGCCAAGTGCATTTGCATCGTATTACAGAACTCCAACACTTGGTGTTAAAAGGGTTAATTAAACACTGAAAGTGGTTTCTATTTCCTTTTTTGCTGTAGGTCAAAATGAGTCTGGAGTCGCCGTCCACAATGGTAGAATATATTTAGTTGGCGGCTATTCGATTTGGACAAATGAGCCTTTGGCATGTATCCAGGTGAGTGATTTAGGTTTCTTTTAAAGTCTTTTCCAATAATTTTGCAAGGATACATTTTGCACAGAGGTTATTCAAAAAGGAAAATGCATGTGAAGTGGAGAGATTAAGGATGTTTCTTATGCAGCCACTGAACCTGCATAAACACAGAGAGGAAATACTGCGGATATTAAAAATATTTCTAGATGAGCCATTAGATCCAATTATTCTAAGATATTCTAATAAAACAGGGTTGAGGAGTCTCTCCTTTGGCAACGTTTGAGTAAAACAGTGAGTATATATTCTCAGGTTACACAATCAAGTTCAAAAGTAAGAAGGTTGCAGAAATGGATGATGGGGCATGGGCTAACAATTTTTCAGCCCATCTTGTTATTTTATTTTCTCTCCAAGTTGTCTTTCTGAAGAGCAGCCAGATTTAACGAGTTGTACTTTGACAAAGTTCAGTCAGCCTGCAACCTGCCCTAGTGCTTACTGCTTCAAAGCTTGAATGGAAGTTTTTTGATCCCTGCTGTAGGCAATAGGTTGTCCAACAAACTCTTCTGCTCTCTCATCTTGTGTAAGAGCAGCTTGCCTGCAGATCCATGGCTTTCAGGTATTCCCGTACAGAGACTAGGAATTCTTATCTTTCTGCATCTTTGAGTGAAGCAAATCTGCATCACAGCCATCGCTTTGTGACCAGCTGGGCAGTTACAGACAGAAACTCTTGTTTACAGCTCAGTTTCTGCATTTTTGCTGATAAACAACATTTTCATTTGCTTCCAACTAAGGATATTAGGATTTAAGCTCCTAAATGTCCCATAAGACTCTAAGTTAGAGTTAGCATAAGAAGGAATGTGTTAGATGTTGAGCTGCTGGCCTTATAATGAATGAATACTTATTAGCATGAGTTTGTGAAGAACAGATGATGCAAGATAAGAAGTTAAAACCATGTTCTGGTCAAAGTATAATTTTGTTTTACTAAATTGTTGGATACCATACCTAACAATTGTTATTGGAAGAATTCATTCAAACTGGCTTCGCTAGCCGACATACAGTGCTTCAGGCGGAGTAACAGCACAGTATCAAGGTGGTGGCTGTACTCCACCAACATGCTCATTTATAATCAGAAGGTACTTTGCAGTATTGCACCTGGGTTTAAATACCGCTTAGTTGCAAGTGAAAATGATCCTGGGATCTTGCTTTTTTAAATGGACATTTGTCCATATCCCCAAACTGGTCATGAACTGGCAGCCTACCTGTGACAGTCCCCGCATTAAAGGGAAAAGAAGTATAACGAGTGCTTTGGCAGAGCTGTGTGTGTTGCCCCTTCTGCCCCTTCTCAGTTGTTGGCAGTGTGCCTGGCTTTAACCAGTAAAACTAGCCCTTTTATCTTCAGATCAGCAGATTTGAGGTTGCCCTCTCCTTTAGGGAAAAAAAAAACCCACAAAAATCCACTTTTTCCATATATCTTCATTTTCTTTAAGTCATTCATTTATTTGCCCTTTCCAACTTCGATAGAGCTCCCTTGCTCCCCATATACCACCAGGCTGACAAATGATTCATGCTCTGTGGCAACGGTAGCATTTCTGCGCAGACTGCCCTACTTGCATGGTTGCACATTCTGCTTCCAGCAAGCAGGAGCCAATGTCACTCTCTGCTACTGAGTGCCTGAGCTAGGGTGAGGTTTGGGTGATGAAGACAGCCATAGATCACCAGATCCATAAATACAGTCTAAAAATGATCTGAAGCTTCCTTTCTCTTGGGATTAATAGTACATCTATATGGTGTGTGCCAGCAAATTTATTTCAGCTTTCTTCTGTGATCCCTGAAATATTTTGTACGCTTTGGTCTGCAGGTGCTGGATGTTAGCAAGGAAGGGAAGGAAGAAGTATTCTATGGGCCTACGCTCCCCTTTGCTTCCAACGGAATAGCAGCATGCTTTCTTCCAGCTCCTTATTTCACGTGCCCCAACCTTCAGACTCTGCAAGTGCCTCACCACAGGATCGGCACGATGTGAGACAAGGAACATCCACTTCATAAAATCAGAAGCAGAGGGGGGAAAAAAACAAACCCCGTGTGCAGAAGGGTTTCTCTGGATCAGTGAAAAGATCAATCCACATGGGCTGCTGCTTTACCTTCACACGTTTGTCTTAAAGTCAGATCACAACCTGTGGTGCAGGAAGGAAGCTACAAAAACTGTCTGCAGTTTCTGTCGTCTGCCTCAGATGTAGAAGCATTTACATGAGAGCGTTCGGCATTTCCGCTGGTGACTACTTGCTGCCTGTCTCTACTTCATTTCCTTATGCAACTTTGTAAGGCATTGTGAATGCTCTCAGCTCCTCCTGGGCTGCTCTTCTTTGGAGTCTGCGTGTTCAGTTGTTCACCAATGGCACTTGCAAAGCTGATAGAAAGCTGTGTTTATGTTGACAAAGATGATATAATACTATGGTAATTATGCAACTTACTCAATACCTTTGGCAAAAAGAATAACAAATGTGTTGACTTCTAATTCCAAACTCCATTTACAGGTTCTCATTTAATAATACTTCATTTGAAATTTAAATACTGCGAAGCAGATTAAAACAAAAATAAAAAACCAACGAGCCCTATAGTATAAGAGGAACAGATAAAAATTGTCTCAGCCGAAAGACAAAGACACTGAAGCCTCATGGTTAAACGCAAGTCTGAACTGACTGTGTTTGTCTGAGAATCTAAAGATCATTTGGGATGTCATTTACCAAGGTCTACCATCAAATAAATGTTACCTTCTGTCATATGATCAATTCCTCCTGACAGCTGCAGTCTTTTAATGGTGGAGAACAGCCTCTTTACTGTATAATTAAAATGTGCCATTTACTTAATATTTTTAATATCCAGTTTGCAAGGGGTCACCACATTTACAATTATCAACAAACAGTCTCATTTTGTCCAACATATGGTCCCACAAATCACTGGTCTCCAGAGGCTAAACAGGTGTAGAACAATGTCAATATTTATTTATTTATTCTTTCAGTTTATGTAGTGTGTCTCCATTCCATACTCCAGGCATACGCCAGTCCACAATAAATACTCTAACCTGTTATATTTTAAAAGGCTTTGCTTGGCTACTGCAGCCCCTGTCTCTTATTTCTGTCTTTTATTTACATATCTAACAACAACTTCAATGTTTGTAAATATTAACCAAGCATGTAATTAAATCTTTCTCTATTTATGATTTACGGGTACTCTGCACTTCTCTGCTTTACCTACTGATCTGTTCCCTGCCACTGTGCTATCTGAGCAGACCTATGAAATTCCTACTGACACTCATGCAAATGCCACGTGCAGAATATGCCGCAGCAATCGCCTGCGCTCGCTGGACAGGAACAGGTTTGACTTCATCCGGTGAGCAGTGTTTCCAAATCAAATGCATCTTTGTGCTTTTAAGGGTCTGATTAGTGATACAGGGGGGTTCACAGAGGTGAACTTTATCACCGTCTCCAGCTGGGCAGCGTACTCATGGAACATCACCTGTCCTTTTCCAGTAATTTTCAAGTTAGAAAGTTTTGTGGCTTGTTCTGCTGAGCTCTCTCAGTCTCGCTGCACAGAGCAGAGCTGCAGCTGCACAGTCTTCAAGCGCTAACAATGTCTCCCTCTACACACAAAGCAAGCCTACATCCAGGCAGTACTTTTCTCTAACTGCATGGGAGCTGTATAGGCATCACAATTTTTTGTTTGTTTTAATTTCTTTGATCTCCTGGAAATCAGCGTGCAAGGGCCAGCTCTCCTAACAGGCCGTTCACACTTTAAAAACCTGACTGTTGCCCTGTGTGGGCTGCAGGGCCCAGGCCTGGCAAATATTCAAAGTTCTACTTAAGCGTGACTTGCAGGGACACAAACATTACATGTCTTGTTTTCAAGAGCGGGGTGGCTAAATAATCAAAACGTGTGTGTAGAGATCCCTGGAGCTTTGAGCCTCATCCTGGCGGTACCACAGCAGGTGAGTGAGCAGCTTTCGCGCCGGGTGCAGAACTGACATACACTTCCTATTTTGCAAGTGGTGGGAGAATTAATTTCTCAGCCTTTGTAAAGCCCGGTGCAGTTCCAGACAATAGTGCAAAGTATGTTTTGTATGTCTCAACTTAGTTTTGAGGCTTTTATTCCTCGGCTTCGTAGCTTACCACAGCTGTAGCTATGAAATCATTTCTGAACTGCTCCTTCTGGAGAGCGAGGGATTACGATGGATCTGGCCGGCTATTGAGCGGCGGCAGCAAGCTGTGAGAGGCCCGCGTTTCAGGAGCGGAGGGGGGCAGCTTCCTTATGCAAAGCAGCTTCTGCCTCTTGGTTCAAGGACTGAAAGGCAGGAGTGTCTGGCAAGAAAGTTATTTATCATGTTTGTTCTGCCCTTTCGAAGCTTTTACTGTTCCGGTTGTTATCACCAATTGTCTGTACTGGTGAATAGCAGTTTTAAACAGCTGTGCAATTGCATTAAATTAGTTAAGGGTACCGCAGCCACAGAGCCTCAGGACAACACATATGCTCCTATTAGTGTCAGGATTCTGCTCTGGCTCTTAATCATCAGGCTCCACTGATTACAGAGAAGTCTTTCATGGCAACCTCCTTGTCCCTAAGTTTTTGTGCCATACTTTCCTATCTGGGTCTTTTTGCTTTTGTTGCAGGACCTACAGGACAGCTGGGGGTGCTTTGCTGCACCCGAAGTCAGAAAATGTCACATAGCCATTGCCACGTGAGCAAAAAATGGTTATTTATCGCCAGGTAAGAAGAGACGGATGTTGATGCAAGAGCAGGCAGAGAACATGCTGGTGCCGTGGCTGAGGGCTCTCTGCTAGGGAGGAGCAGAGGCTGGGAGAGCAAAGCTGTCTTCACTGCCGGCTGCAGTGGTGCAGGAGTCCTGCTGGCAAGGGCTGCCCAGTGAGCTGAAGCTTCTGCATCAGCATGTCCATGCATCAGCTCTGCCACCTTTCCATTTAGTGTCTGAAACTGCCCCAGTTGTAGGGCTCCTGCCTGCAAACTCCAGATCCACCTCTGCTGTTCTACATTTTGTACCACTTTTGGCAAACATAAACCTCTGAACCCAACCTTTGTCCCTGCCCGGCCTACCAGTTTTGGTACGTACCCCTGAAGTGCAGCTTAGCTTGGTTTTTCCACAGATCCTCAAAGCTGTCCATAATAAGAATGTTTCCACGCTTGATGGTTGTGTTACTAGAGTCAGATCGGCACAGCGTGAGAGCAGCTGCTGACACAAGTCACTGGGTTCCCAGCTGGGAGCGTGCAAGGCAGTGGCGCAGGTTGCAACCGGTAAGAACTCACTACTGCTTGAGGAAAGAGGTGTCCTTACAAGTGAATTAATGCAGCAGCACTTACTAACTGTCGAGTTTGGAAGCCAGTGCAGTTCCGTGCCCTGAATTCCTTAGATTACAGATTAAAGCTACTTGTATCTGCAACTGGGATTTTGGGCAACAAGGTCTTTAGAGCTGCACTGAAGAGCCTTTGCACTTCTATGCCTGTCCTGTGATCTCATTTTTGGGCCGTTCCCATAAAGATCAATATTTCATCCTTTATATAGCATACTTCACCTTTGAGTCCTAAGATGTGTTATCAGCTCATCTAGGCTATAACTAACCACAACTGCAATCAGCTGCTTTGTGCTTTTTATAAAAAAAAAAAGATGCAATTTCCAGAAGCAGCGGCACCAACAGCCTCTTCTGCCCCTTTGGTCTCTGTTGAGCATTTCACACCCAAGTGCTGACCAAAGAAATACTTGTATGTTACGAGCCAGCGTGCAGCAATTCTGCTTCTGTGCACCAGTGTTTTTGTAATCCTTGCATTTCTAGTTGTGCCTTATGATTTTCTTCCTAACTTAGCAGCTTGCAGGGAAAGTACCTGACTCTCAGGATAATTCAAACTTTTATAACTCTTTTTCCTCTAAGTTTTGCCTTCCCCGGTTACCCTCCCCCAAACCTGTACAGACATTTAGTACATCAGTTGCAGAATCATGGAGAAATAGATAATTGAATATTCACACATGCAGAAACAACACAGGCAGAATGTGGAACAATGTGGAAACAAGCGCGAAAAGAGGCGGCATCTGTTTATTGAAAATTAGAATGTAGAATAAATTAAGAGGGCAAGGTTAAAACACTTCATCTGCAGGCAGAGTTTGTAGGGGAGGAAGACTTTGCAGGAAGTTTAGCACATAGACTATATAAATGGCTTATACAGTTTTATTTTTGCAAAACAGGCCTTTTTTTTTTTCCCCCAAGGACACATTTTAAAGGGACAAAAAATGTCCACATAAAGAATGGTTTTCCAATAGAGATGATTATATATAGCTGTTTCACAGTAATGCCAGAATTAAAACGCTTAAAATGTTAACTCTTACTGTGGGTAGATTAGGCTGCGTTGCAATGCTTCTAGTACTGAAGAACAGAGTAAGTATTTTTAGCAATACCCTCAAATCATGTGAGTGAATGCTGTGCTAAGTTTTCCACCACTGCCCATCCAGGTCATGTTGGCCCTTTCTAAAATGAATAATGAATTTGGCAAACTTGCATTTTTAATGCCTATTTTGGTGACATTCGAAGGAAGAAGACTAGATCCAAGATAGTGTTTGATGGACTGAAAAATGCAGTGAATTTGGCTGTGACATGGAATTACTCTGGTGGCATTTCCCAAGGCCTGCAAAGACATCATATCTATGAATACAGGATCTGAGCTTAAATTTTTGTTGTTGTTATTCTATACATACCTTCACATTTGGTACATTAAGTCTACAAAAGGTTTACCATTTTAAAGTTGCTCAAGTAGGCAAAAGCCATATCCTAGTCATTCATCATAAAACAAGCTTAATTATGCTAGGACATATTGACACTGCCTCAGATTTTTAATCTTCAACATAATTTTATAACCATTGCTAACAGATGGGCTGATTACACTGAATTTGAGTTTTAAGTAATAGTTAAAATTATAAAATATGATTAAACTGAAAATACCCATGCATACATAATTTTTAAAAGCTACTGAAAGAAGGAAAAACAGAGCACAACAAAACCTCTTTTCTGTTTCCTGAGGGAAATACGTTGCATTTAGGTGGACAGTTATCAAAGTTCCTTAAATGACTCTCTAAGTAGTGTATGCTATTGGCAGCTCCTCTTCTGTGCAGTTACAACAGATATGCAGAACCTTATTCTTTCCATAGGTCTGCTGCTCTATTCCAGCATAAAAGGCATAAATTTTTCTATTTCAGAAGCTCTTTTATTGAAACAAGTGCCTTCCCCCCTCTATTTTTTTTTTTTGTCATTGAAAATGAAAGCAAGGAGTAATTTAAATTACCATGTTCCTGCTCTTTAATAACAATAACAAATGGGAAAGTCTTATAAAATAGAGGGACAGCTTTGCGGGACTAATGGAAGTTGCATGTGAATTTTGAACAGAAGGTGTCTTTTTTTGGTTATCATTTTAAGGTTACTAAAGGAAAGATAAGCCAGACTTCTCTCTCCCTGCCATTGTTCATGATGCGCTGGACAGCTGGTTTATATCACAAGGATGGTAACGGGTCAGAGGCGATCAGTATCCTGAATTCTGGAATAGGGAAAATATAAAACCAACATACTTTCTATTCAGCTCTCAAGTCTATATATTGCAAAAAGAAAAAGGCATAGTAGTCCTCTTATATCCTGAAACAGTCCTCTGGCCAATGGGATCAGTGTAGAAAATGCTCCCAAGGCTCACGCCTGCTGTCCGTTAAACAGGTCTCCTGTCACCACCATCAGCGTTTCTGAACAAAAGGAGATATTGGGCATGGACCACGCAACAGGCTTAAGGGAAGAGAAAGCTTACTGAGATTTAATAGTTTGTTAAAACTCCATTGACATATGGTGATCCTGTAGCTGGAGTAATTAATTAATGTTCAAAATGGCTTAATACCACAAACTTTTCATGTATAGAAGGGGAGCAGGACTAAGCTGAGGTGTATACGTTGAAGTGTCTTTGATTTCATTAGGAACTTTAGCTACAACCTTATTTTCAGGATCTTTTAATCCTCAATTATGGGGGTGCAGTAAATGCAGTAAATGTCCATCCTTGCGAGCAATATTATTTTTAGATAACATACTGCAAGACAGACCCTTCCCATCCAAGAAGTACAATGCTGCCCTTCTGTGACAAAAACGCAGTCCAAAGGAAGATCCTATAAAAGGCAAAATCAGGCTAGTACTTCATGGTAATTTTCGGACCCAAATGTGGCCCAAAAAAAAAAAAAAAAAAAGCAAAGCTGTCTGGAGTGGGCACGTGTTAGTGCAGTCAACACACCCGCAGCGTGGCTTTGGCACATCAGCAAATACATCAACAAGGTCTGTAAATATTCTTTTGGGGATCTGAGGCCAAAAAACCCCAAGCCTTTTAAAAAGCATGGATTTATAAACGGACAGGTATGGGTGGTCTTGTATTCAGATGAAGCCTGCAAGTTAGTGATCACCACATCGGTTTTCGTCAGGCGAATGCACACGTCTCTAATACCCTGTGGTTGGTCAGGTGCTAACTGAACAGTATTTCCTGGAAGTCAGTTTTCACTATGCAATAGCTTTGAAAATCCTGGAAATCGGGATTAGGTCAAACTCAGGCCATTGCTCTAAATGGGACCAAGCAACTGGACAAAGCCTCCCCTGCACAGGTCTGCATCCACACATGATACAGACAGCATGATCTCAACCACCATATTTTCCATAAGATGGCAGAAATAGCCATTATCTTCTAGAACAGCTTGAATGACTGCTGTAAAATTGTAATGCAGATGCTCAGTGAAAAAGAATGTTTATGACTTCTCAAGACATGCTTGCAAGAGTCGCTGACTCTTAACAAATCCACAATCCTTCACTCATCTGTGGCAAGCACCTACTTTAAGGTCTGGCATGCTGCTGCTCTCAGGGTTTGGTGACATCCAAATGGCAGTTTCTGTTCTCTTCTCTGCAGTCAACAACAGAGCTCCTATTAATTACCAGTCTTATTAGATATGGAATAAGGCTCAGTATATGTCTCTAGGAGGTGATCTTGGGACATACCTTTCTTCATCTGCTGGAAATCATCACAAATTGGAGGCATAATCCCTTTCCTGTAATCAACAATCTTCTCACAGACTCATGGAAGCCTTGCTTAATAGCTTTGCTGTGATACTCACCTGGGATAAAGTGGAAAACAGGCACCTGACCTATATTATTTAAAGGAGAGCAGATCATCCTGCAAATAGCGCAAGCAAAGACATCTGCCCAGCATTGGTGGAAGCTTTTGGTAACTCATTGCCCATTGCTTCTAAAAACAAAGACTCCAAAAACTTTAAGGATGGGCAAAGCATGGCCACATCTTCACTCTGTGGTCTGCGGCTTTCTCCCTATACAACCTTGAAAACAGATGTCTGAAACTGCCTGTCCCAACACTCACAATACAGAGGTGATGATCTCTCAATGAGCCTCTAAGGTTGGTATATGACTTGCTGGTAATGCCAGACGCATCTGCTGGTTCTGCTTTGGAGTTAAGATGGTTACAAACTACCTATACATACACTGGCAGGAAAACTACTCCGAAGCACAAGGTATAAGTAAGTTTAACATCAGAGAATTGCTCAAAATTCTTGGCTGCTGTCCAAAGTCACTGCACACTTAAGTATCTGCTGGACAACCCCTAAGATGATGTTGTCAGCTGCCCAGGAGCCAAGCTTCATGCTACCAGGCTGTCGATCCCTGGCAGAACTAACAGCTGAGTTCCTTCTGCTTCCACACTTTTCCTACTCTGCATATGGCATCCTATACAGATGCCTCAGCACAACCCCTCCTTCCCCCTCCCCTCCCCTCAATTTCAGCCTTGACACAAGTGACCATGGGGATGAATCTTTGGTGGAGAAAGAGGAAGGCAAGCTTGGCAGGGGATGAGTTCCTTTCCTCTGACAGAGGTTAAGGATACCACTCACCGGTAGGTGCAAGTCTTATTTTCAGATCTCCTCTTCACCCAATTTACAGCAAGGCTCTCTCCTGGTGTTTATTAAAGCAAAGCGAAGAGGCAGTCTTTGCATCTATATACAGACAAACTGCTCCTGTCAGTGGTAGCAACCAGTGTAAAAGCTTTCAAGGATCTCCTACTCTTTAGCTTAAGAAGTTCTCCATGCATTGTGTAAGGAAGCTAGACATTCGTACTGTTTTTAAACCAAACTGTTCATATGTAAAATAATGCAGAAAGGTTTAATTTAAATAATGTTCACTGTTCCTAAGTAGCCTTTACATAGACAGCATCTAAGATGACATAATACATGATTTCTTTTAGTTCATGGTGGTTGTCAGTCTTTACTTTTTCTATATTGTACTTAAAATCAGCACTTTCTTCTTTGCTCCTAACTGGTTTTGGGCTGTTGTTTTGGGGTGTACTTGGTGAGTCAGTCTAGACTAGCACTCTGCAAGCCTTCATCTCATTAATATTATCAGAACTGTCAGTCACATCTGCAAACGTCCATACCAAATAATTAGACCAAACCTGACTGCCCATTTGGCAGTGGTTGATGAATACAAAGCAAAATGCTTTATTTCTGTTCACATTAACTTTTTTGACAGAGAAGAATGATAATTTCTAAACTGTTTAAATTAGTTTCTCATGCACCCTGAGCTGCTACGCTACACATTTACATAAAGTTCTGTTGCTTTTTTTGAAACTTCTAACCACTAGATAGTATTAAATACGTCTCTAACAACCTACTAAAAACATCATTAAATGTTTTGTTATAATATCTGCTCTATCCTTTAAAAGTCAAAGGTTTTACTTTCAGGAAGTAATACTACAGTCAGACATCTGTTCTGTAACCTACTGCGTGGCAGGACTCAGATTTCTAAGACATCTCTATTAATGTCTCTTGGAGAGGTGGTTTTTTTTTTTATTTTTTTATTTTTTAAAAAAGTTTTTTAGAAGCACAGTCCTCCTGAGATTAACAAAACTCCTCCCAGGTACAGAAGCTTACAAGAAGCTACAATGCAAGTTCAATGAGTCACTTTCATAATGAAAAGAACCTCCATGTTCTGCACTATTAAGTAGCCTAAAGAGGCTTTTAGTTACTGCACTATCTGAAGTAACGATAGCTGATTTAGGCAAAAAGATTATCTAGTTCGACTTGATAAGATTACTGTAACGAAAGACAAGCTTCTCTGAACAAGATTTTAGGGATTTTTGTGGAGCTATTACACATAAAAATAATCTTTCCTTCCCATCAATATCGTACAGTTAAAATTTGAATAACTTTCAAAGTAAGCAGCCTGTTCACCAGTGTTGCCATTAAGGGCAAACTCACCACTCCCGAAGTCCAGTAAGTAGTTGCAGAAATACAGGTTATTGAGGGAAGTGAAAAAGGTGAATACCTCAGCCATTAATGAAAGTTTCCTGAGAACTTTAGAAAAAAAACATAGAAAAAGTTACAGAGCTAGACCTGTCCTGGAAAGACCCAGAAGATAATCCATGATACCGCAAAGTATTTGAAAGATCCAACTTTCTAGGCAAACAGGAGTAATTACTAGCCTACGATGAAATGGAATAAATTCCCCAAATGAGTATTTTCTTTAGAAGTCTGTCCTCTCTTCTTTTTTCTCACACAATTTACTCCTAGTCTAAGTTAAACAGGTAATTAACAGTGTCATGACTAATAAAAAGATTGTGGGATCACTGGAAATTATGGGTTAATTTTAAGAACATAGTATTGAAAAGGAAGAGACCAGGAAATGTGAACCTACCTTTTCTTATATTAGCTACAAAGACAACAGAAGAGATTTTACACTGGAATCTGAAAGACTTCAATGTTTTAATACAGGTGGATGGTTAAGACAGCTATATACATTTTGTGCAACATATACACCAGCTTAACAAACGACATGTTAACAAATGATAGCTCTACCATACCGGTGCAACTCCTGGTGAATGCAACTGCATTCAACAAGTTCAGTACTAGAGATCACAGGTTTTTTCCTCATTCTATTAAGATAATAAATTAGAAATTACAAAGTTATGATTTTCTTAAGAACATACTGAATAAGATTTTCAAAAGTACAGCGTCAAGAGGGTCAGGTCTCACTCAATGTGAATTGAGTTGTGAAATTACTTTGATTCTTTGAAATCCTACCTCGTATGTTGCAATCCAGGCTCTGCTCATATAGACATTTTAACATAATAAATTTGCTGTATCTTTCAATTGCCATTCAGCAGTACATTGAGAGTTACTCTTCAGATGCATGACAATATTCAAATACCACAGAAATTATTAAAATTAATACATAACTTGGGGGAAAAACACTCACAAAATTGAGAAACGTATTGCCATTGTAAAGATAAAGAACTTGGCTAGTGTGTCGTAGAGTGTAGTTTTAAGTATTGACAGTGTCAGAACATTCAAGAGGAAAGGATTAATCACCAGTACACTGCCAACCTGTCTCATTTTCCAGTTTTTGTATCTCATTTTGTCCAGCCTCTGTGAGGTAAGATAAGAGTCTTTTATAGGCTTCTCTGTTGAAAAAGCAAAAGAATGTAACATGTTACTTACTTAAACAATCTCACGCATCCTAGGAGTAAAAGCGCATAATTCCCAAACACATTGTGTACATACTGGGATATTAAAACACAGTAACTTCCCTTCCCCTCCCCCCATCTATTCAACTGCTTTGTTTGCTGTGAATTTTTAGCATGGCCAGGTCGGAAGAGGAATAAGGATTGCATTGTTTATGGCTGGAAGCGTAGTGAAGACGCTTAGAAGTCTACTTGCTGAGTAAACTGCTGTGAAATAGGAATTTTTCATTTTAAAACATGGAGTTTCCAAGGCTTAGATGAGATTGGCATTCAGACTTCATCATGTTTGCTATCTTATTTCTGCATAAGAGATCTCTCTGTGACTCACGCTACAGCACAGTGATGTAAGCCACTGGCACTAGGGTGCAGACTGGCACTGACACAGATTTAGACCGTCATCCTCAGCAAAGGGCAATGACCGTTTTAAAATAAACCTCAAATTCAGAAGGAGACTGTCACTCAAGTGGATTTTCCAGAAGTGTGCATATGTGTTGGTGAGACTTTTCACCTTAAGTTCATCCTAATAGTCTCCAACCTAGACAATATAATTATTGTTAAAGTATTGTCTCTGACATTTAGGTCTATTCTAATTATCTATCATGAAATATTAACTTGAGCAAACAAAACTAGTTTTCATACTCATTCCTTGCAGTAATAACCCTGGACATCACCACTATAAGCATCTGACGCAACTTCTGAACTTTGTTTCTTTTATACATATGGGTTTGCACTTTAATGTCTACAGTAACAGCACAGAATATGTTAATATAATGTTATTTAGTGGTCAGGACTGAAGAAAGAAAATCAATTATTAGTGTTCTTATGATAAAATGTTCATAGACCACCTTAGATGGCTGGGTAATGGAGCACATTCTAAATACAAATTATTAATACAAAATATCAATGACAGATGAGATAATATATATGTTAAGTGATGAGGCTAAAAGAAATGTAGCTCTTCAATAATTTCCGAGCATATATTTCAGAAGGTTCAACCATATTTTGTAGGTAAAGGGATGAATTTTACCTTATTAACAGTATAAAGAAAACTATGAAAATTGGCTATGAAATACATTATCAAAAGATCAAAAGCAGGTAGTATGAAAATCCTGCACATAATGGTAATTCAGTCTGACCTTGGGTAAATTCCCTTAAATAAAAGCAAATGTATTTGTTGGTAGAGGATAATAAAAAGTGAATAATATAATTACAAATGAGTTAAATATATTTTTCATTAAATGGAAAATTAATACCTTTTGACTACCTTTTACTGTCTCATGAATTGTTAATGTTCTTGCACAACCCTGTCTTTTGGGTTTTTTTTTTTATAGCCCAGGCCCTACCAACATGCACCTCAAAACTCCTCCAGCCTGAGGCGTGACCAGGATCCTGCCCTTTGAGTAGTCCCAGTATGTGCATTAATGCAAACACTGAGGCCAGTTCCTTGCCCAGACCACATGAGGGTCAAGGGCCAGCCTTCCAGTCAGCAGAACTAACAGGAGGAGCCCTTCTGGCTTGGGTGCCACACTGGGCAGAGCTTCCTGGAGTTCTGTAACAGCGTTTATATAGGTGCTGAAAGTTCACTGCTGCATCTGCACCCGGAGACACCACCATCTGTGCGGCGCTGCTCACCTCATGGGCCACTTCTTTCTAACACTAGATGGATTCACAAGTCAAGTACTTCTATCCTAAGTTCTTGGGGGGCAAATGGAGGAAGTGTGAGTCTGCTGTACCTGTTGGAGAGAGGAGGCCGGCCTTTTCTGGATGCCCACAACTCTCGTAAATATATATTTATATTATGAGAGAACTCTTGAAATTAAGCTATGTGTATTTCTTTTCCAAGCGTCTGAGGATCATACCTGATTATACAGTAATTTTACATAGGGCCCATAAAGTCCTCTAAAACAGGGACTGACAGGAAAATTCTTTGGGGCAGGAATTCTTCTTTATTCTGTTTTGCAACATACAGCGTAGTGAGCAGAGGCAACACGGCCTTGCGTAAATTCTACTGGGGTCTGTAAAACCCTCGTGTGTCAAAACATCTCTGAAAATATTTAGCAAATATAGATGGCTTAAAACCCTGAAAAGCGTGAGCAAAGGGAGATTTCTGAGTGAACACACCTTAAAAATCACTCAATTTTTGCGTATCTGTGCTGCTGTCTTTCAGGAGAATAAATCTCTACTGCTCATTGTCAAAAACCAATATTAAATAAAAATCAAACCTCTGTGCAGCATTTCTTCCAAGACCTTGTTTGTGCTCCGAATCCTTCAGAGACTGTGTGATTGTGGGAATCAGGCTGGTAACTAACGTCTGATCCAAGACTGCCACTGTTTCTAGGATGCTGAAAACCCGGTGATCATATACAGCAGTATAGTCCTGGATAAACTGCCTGAGGGGGACACAGAGGCATTTAATGCAAGGTCAAAACTAGATGCAGAGAACATGCCAAGAACAACTGAAGAGTCTAATCAGAACTAGCAATCTGGCTGCATAGCAATTTTCATATTGTTACACTGAAATACTCTACATGGAATACTTTCTTTAAACGAAGCCACGCTTTTGAAGGCCAATGCTAAAAATCCCAGAGATTTCTTTTCGAGCAAGTTGTCAGATTCTGCTGCTGTCACCAAGGCTGACTTGTTCCAGAGCACTTTACTTTGTAATGTGTCTGAATGCAAAACTAAAACATGAATTTATTATTTAATAAAAAATAATAAATAAATTAAAAAAATCAGCAAAACAAGAGCTCTAGATTCAAGTCTGCAGAAATAACGTTGGCATTTCTTATAAAGCTCCACTGGATCTTAAGCAGGGCAGACCACTGGAGGAAAGTGCGCCCATTTGTCTTCCTGAGGGTTTGAGGTCTTTAAAGATCACAGATTACATTGGAATCAGAAGTAACACCCTAGGGATGACACATCCCATGAAAGTGACGTATTGTGTACAGACTGGCATGCCCACAAACATCCATTCTTATTTCAGTGAGTCTCTCTGGAGCTTTCATCTAGACATGCCCCAGTACAGCACCAGTGCTCAGGTTTGCAAAATGTCTTCGGGTCTCAGCTCACGCAGCTTTTACCGTATCCACGTGAGAAATGGGATTTGTTTTGCAGAGGTATGAAGTACAATTTACATTATAATAATCTATTATTTATTTGTCACAAAATCACATCAATTAAAAACAAGGCTAAGCTTGTTACATATGAGGATTTGATCTCTATTA
Organism: Burhinus oedicnemus; assembly: GCA_008921705.1. Lineage (NCBI taxonomy): Eukaryota > Metazoa > Chordata > Aves > Charadriiformes > Burhinidae > Burhinus > Burhinus oedicnemus. The sequence continues at coordinate 601,116 of VFFE01006868.1, forward strand.
TATGCACTTCAAATCAGGCATGCACATTAACACTGACCACCGTTCATGAGCAGTTCTTCCCATTGCAGCAGCAACATACCTCTTTATTACATACCTTTAAAACAATAACTAATCCGTGACAAAGCAGGTGTGTTTCTCTCTTCTACCTTTTTGCTCTGGCTTTTTGGCCAAGCTATGTTTAAAATCAGTGCCAAAAGTACTGTTATTTAAATATCATACACAAGTGACAATGCAGTATGTTAAGGATAATTATTTTCAAAAAACATGTTTGCTGTCAATTGGCTTGCAGTAGCTTCACTGCCAATTGGCATATTTTCTGGTTACCTAAATACAGAAGTCAGCTGGGTGGCACGTTCTCCTCCTGACCCTGCTTGGCAGCCTTCTACCATGTACTGTAGAATGTCTGTAGATATTTTTTTAACTGTAAAAGAAAAATCACAAGATTCACACAGAGCTCTTGAACTGACCATCTGGAGAATGTCTTTTATGAAAACTACAATTTTTAAATGAGAAAAAAAAAATGGTTTTATCTTACTTTGATGCAAGGGAAATGACTGTAAAAGCAGTTAGTCAGATTAGCTATAAAGAACAGAATGAATCACAGATTTATGCAAAAGTCTTATTTTCACCACCATTATCCTTTAAACATACAGATTTTTAAGTACACTATAATCTCTTAAAGCAAAGAGACACACACTCAGTGGAAATAGAGATTTTATTTAAGTTCTGTTTGTGTTCTTTAATCATTCCTATTTGAATTAAAGAAAAGCAGTCACAGCATTATATCCTGACCAAAGCTATACAGATCTACTCCTTACTTCCAGTGGTGGATATTGTTCTGAAATCCACCCTACCCCTTTTTTTAAGGGGAAAGAAAACCAAACACAAAACCCCACTGTTTTCTTCCCCTTAGTTGTTCCCAAATAAATATGCAGGTTGCAAAATACAGCTCTTCCTTTATGTAAGGGTGGAACTGGGCTGCAAGGACTTTTCTACACGGGTGTGGTGGCGCCCTGTCTAGGCAGGCAGAGCGCTGGTGGCTACAGCAGCACAGGACATTCAGCTCGTTCTACTCCACAGCACGTTGGCAAGTAGGTACTTTCAGCTTCAGGCAGATACGGCTATGATGGCGAAAGGGGGAAGAAAGGTGTGTGATGATTCAGCTAATTTCCTAAGTGTGTCTTGTCCTTGAAACTTTTATAGACCAGAATCAAAAAGTACTTTATTAGACAAAATTCCCAGGAGAAAGCAGAGGTGAATCCCCATTTTGCTTAATGCCTCTACTGGCAGCAAGTAGTGGAAATTTTGAGCTTATGCACACATGCACATTCATTATACAAGTGTGGGGTGAACAGAGCACTTCATTTTTTAAGAAGCTAAAAATGAAGAAGTTCTCACTACCAAACAAAGTATGCTAAAAGAAGACTCAAAGATGCCTTCAGAGAGCAACATGCTACTTTTAATCCATTTACAATGGCTCTATGGGGGAGAACATACACCACTCTTACTCAGTCTCAAACCTTTAGGTGCAAGAAAACTTGACTAAGTCTGGCAGAAACGAGATGGGAAGGATAGGGAGAAAGGAAATGCTTTTCAGATTCCTGAGAAATTGACTGTTAGTTCATTAAAGACCGAAACAAGGCAGGACTCCTCTGCCTCTTGGAGACAGAAGTCCTAGACCAGTTAATAAAAAAAGAAATCTTGTCCAGTTTATCTGGCCAAAGTATCTCATTCACCTCATCTGAGAGTCTTAAATACTGGGATGAAAGATGCTCAGCAGCACAAAAATCTTACAGGAGTGCAGACATGTATTTAAAGTATACAAGCAGCTCACCTTGTAGCTCATTAACCAATACCAGGCATTTCAACACGGTCGGGAGAACTAAGTCAATGTCACACAGCTCAGTGCTCTGAGTTCTCTGAAGTACTTCAAGAATGAAAGCAAGAACGGAGGCCAAGCGAGGAGGTGGAGCATTACCTTTGAACTGCATGTAGTTTTCACTGGGAAGACAAAGCAAACCAAAACAGAGTGTATAATTTGTTTTTTTTCCATTCAATGCAAGCACCATACACCTTAAAATAAATTTGTGATATTTCAGCAGGAGGCCTATTACATAGATTTCTATCTTTATCTAGGCTCAACTAATGGCTTCTATTTGTCTTAGTCTCAGAAAAGACTCCCAATTTATCAGAGGACATTGATGCCTTCTGACTCTTCTGTTGAGAGGGAAGTGAGAAATAACAGCTATCATAATTATAGTTAAAAAGCCAAGTGTGACTATAAAAGTTAAAATACAAAGGCAGCTTCATAAAAATAACTGAATAAAGGGAGGAGTCCAGATTCTAAGACCCTAAAACAACATCCAAAATCCAACTGTTGTTCAATTTTTTTATTTAGCTTTATGTGCTTTTGTCAACTCACAATCCAATTTGTGGTAACAGCTCTGCTGTTATACTGGTACTGTTATTTTATTTTTGTCAACAGTATGTTGTAACGGGACAGCCAAAGTCTGCTTTTGCTCTGTCAGAATTAACACAGTCATCTCCAGTATACAATTTGTCACAAAGATAAAAGGTAACCTGTTAATCTGCAACAAGAGCAAATTTTGACATCACGCACATTGAGTGTTCAGATTTGAACAGCTTGATTTGTTATTTTTCCACAAAAGGATAGAAGAATCAGAACTACTGTTGGTTTGACATTACAAATTACTTCACTGAAATCTGAAGACAATATATTTAAATTGAAGCATTCAGGAGAGAAGAGCGCAGATAAAAAGAACACAGTATTTATTCATCAATCAGTTAGCAAAGCATTCCCAGAACCTTCAAAATAACTTTTTAGGTATTTAATATTAGGTACCATCAGCTACCCAAACAAGGGATGCGTGTTTACTGAGCAATGCATAATTAAAAACCACTATCCTTGTTAAAAACTTACTAAGGCATGCTTCTACAACTTTGAAATGAAACCTGACTTTCAGAGATCTGAGTATTTCATTGCACAGCTTCAAAGCACTGGTATAACTTGGCAGATGAATGCTGTAACACTTTACTTCTATATTTCTTGTATCATGTGGTCTTACTCACTTTAATATTAGCAACTCTGAGATCTTCTATCCCATTAATTTACTATGAAAATTTCACACATTTTTTTGGGGGTGCTCTTCCACTAAAACGGTTCTCTGACGTGGATAATACATCCCTGATCATGTGGTTCAATTTCCTCTGTGCAGCAGCAAGATATTCACTGGCTTTCATATGACAAAATGGCCAGTGAACTCTGTACGTATTTATGTATAGGCCTAGTGACTGCCTCCTGACCACCCAACAGTTTGCAAACCAGACTGCTGCTCGGTTCTAAGATATTCTTCCCAGAGCACTAAGGAGCATTCCATGTCTTACAAATCACCAAGTGCCATTACACTTTCAGAACTTTCTTTCCACTATCAATCGTAAAATTCACACATGCGTGCACACATTCACAATAACTTTATTAAGATAACAAAGTTTGTATATTCCTAAATTAAAAACATGTCAGAATTAAGATTACGAAATCTGAATTCACTCCCTTAAATACAGGCTTTACTTACAGGATTGCCTACCGTATTTACCTAAGATCAACACTAAAATTTGCTTAATCAACACGTATACACACTCTTTAACACAGAAAAATACAGTTACCTTGGATATAAACAAACACCTTATATTTGATGGGGTTTCATTCCTCTTGCAATGTAGACAAAAAGTACAGATTGTTCCCTATTCGGCCTTTCAGCAGCAGAGACCCAGCATTTATAGCTGCTGTTGACACTGTGCGAGTAGTGACAGCGCAGTGAACAAGTACTGTCTCCTTGCCTCTATGTCCTCCTCTTCCCACTCCCCAAATTTTCCACTTCCCTGGGTAGCTGGCACACCTGTGTATACCCTGACACTTACAGAGCAACGAGGCCTCCCATGTACAGGTAACCGTGGCAACTATAAGCACTACAACTCTGTGACCCTAAATACAGCCTGAGACACAAACATACGATGCCGTATGCTAGAGTCCAATTTTTCTAGAAAAATACTTGCTTTTCATGTGCCCCCTGTGATATTTCTTTTTATAGGAACTCCATCCTCAATGACTCTCTCACTGATCTCCAGATCTTCCGAGTTTTACTCTCCTGCTCTATACATGCTGTCCTTCCTCTGGCTGTGGGAAAAGCCTATGAGTTGCTGGGCAGGGAGCAAACTATCAGTTACTGAGAAGGAAACAGTGGCATTCCTTTTCTCATTAGCTATTTTGAATAAGTGACGGTTTTTTACTTCGCCAGTCCTTACCTTATGACATGCAGAGTGGTCTTCCGTAGACGTAGGATCTGGGAGGCTGTAATGGAACTGCATAAAGCAGTCAGCACAGGATGCTGCCCAGCTCCAAGTGCAGTCGGAGAAGAAGGGAGAAATCGTCCAAAATACTGTTGAATAATGCTCCCAAGCAATTGATTTAAATAGGCACCCTGTGTTTGGGACTGGCAACATATAAAGGACAGGCCCTGTAGAAGAAAATTTTAAAGAGTGAGAAATGGAATGAATTTTTAACAATACTTTTGAATAAGTCTTAAACAACCATAGGCTAAATACTTGCTACATGCTATATAAACTGCTGCACATAAGAGTAACTACTGCATGTCAAATAAGCATCAGTAATTTGCTACAGGTAAGATGGCCTACAAATGAAGACAGAGCCAGGGCAAGGCTTGCAAAGGAGAGAAAAAACTTTTACTGGACTAATTAATATATTGGAAGATAAGCTTTAGGACACGAAAGCTCCCCTTCAAATTTGAAATAAAACCTTGGCATTTCAGCCCCAAGAAGTGTTTCTGTGCCCAAGAGCTCCTCATTTCTTTTTCAACTCTGTACACGGCCTAAAAAAGCATATTAGTCAGGTAAGATTTATGAAGGTAGAGAGAGAATACCGCATCTGTTTGTAAAGCACCGTGTGAAATTTTTGTACAAACGACATAGCAGAAAAATGAGCACCTAGAATCATGGTCTGACAAGAAAATTTTTGCTCATAGTGTGAACAAATTAGGGTAAATTATGCACCATTTATGAGAGATTTAGAGGGTTTTTAAAAATCTGTTTAAGGTAAGGCTAAAACTGCTGTGATTTATCCAATATAAGCTATATTGATCCAGAGAAAAATCTATAATGAAAGTACTTGCCCAGAAAGTGCCTATCTGAACACTACCCATAGTTACACAACATACAGATGGTACGTCTCTGAAAAATGAGTATTCTTCTTACTATTACAAGTTGCTGTGAGAGAAAGTTAAGAGTTTCCTTCCCCTTCCTTTGAGTACTGAAAGGAAGAACAACAAATCACTAACAAAACCCCAAAAAAACTCCAGCGGTCTCCTATCACAAGGGTCACAGTCAGCAGCACAAACAGAAACCTCTTGAGAATTCAGTTTTCACAATAGTTTTGTCCAACAAGAATAGTAGCGTAGAAGAAGATCGAGCACAGAGTTCCCTAGACAGCAACTTCAACAGCACTTCAAACTCCCACTAGCATTGCAATCCAGACTCCAGTTTTGGTAGGAGGATTACCTGCCTGAATACTGATGGTTGCTGAGGTAAGATAATATATGTTATATACAATAATAGTTCAAGGCAAGCTGCTTTTGTTCCCCAGCTACTGACAAAGAGTATTTCTTTTGCTTTTTGCATAGGAGTCCCTCCCTAAAAAGATTTTCATCTTTACCTGTCTGTGTGAGCATGACAGAACAATTATTTCAGAAAAAAAAGCAGGCTGAGATACAGCTGAGGGTCTTCTTGGCACTTTTGTGAAATGAGGAGTTTCCACTTTTGGTTCCATGGTAAGCAAATACAGGAAACATGAGATTTCAAGAAATGAGGCACTTCAGGACCTGCCTGAAGACAGACACCTGCTATAGGTGGCCCTCTTGAACACATGAAGACATGTTCAGTTAGGGTTTAACTTCACATACTTCTAGAGCTCCTTGGTAATTTTGGTAAGTTCCAATGATAAAAACCATACTTCCTCAACTGGGGCTTTGATAAACGGTTCAGATTCTCTCCTCCTTTTGTGCACACACAGCAAAATTTTGTAGGAAAAAGCAGCTGCTGCTATATGAGAATTCTTAAAAAGATAGCTTGGCAAGTAGCAGACTCAGAAAGGCTGTTACAGATGACAGATTATTTAGTATGTAAGCTTGAGCGTTTGGTGTTTTCAATAAAGTGTTGCAGCAGGCATAAAGAAGAGTTGTCTGTGCTTTCTGTACTACAGCTCTTACAAAAAGACAGAAAATATTCCATAATCCCAAAATCAGAGCTGGCACTTACTCAGGAAAAAAAAAAAAAAAAAAAAAAATCTGTGAGAAAGTGTATTAATCTATCTGATAAAAGGGACACAAAGAACATCACAACCTTACAGAGGACACCTGTAGGAATACATGAAGAACATAATGCCTGTGAAGAACTAACAATAATAATTACTAAAATGAAACAGTTCTTCAAATTGAGGATCAACAAATGCTACACACTATCAAGAAAAGAAGGAAGAAAGCACTTATTATTAAATAGTGAGAGCTACTGTTTTTGAGAAATTATCCTAAAGATGCTTAATGGGTGCAATAAAAAGTAAAAAATATTATAATTTAGATAACTGAAGGAACACTGACTAATTTTTGCAGATGTTCTAACAGTTTCATTTGAAGATGAATCAAAAAACCTAGCCTGATCCTTCATAAAAGCATTTTCATTTTTTGAGTTGAAGTAAACTTATTCTAATTTTCTGGGATATGGGATGGGGAGAGACGTAACCTGAAAAAGATGGAAAGGATTAAATAAAACAACATCCTGTCAAGAGCATTACTGAAAGATACTCTTCTTGACTAGAGAGGAAAAAAAGGAAACAAGTTAGCTACTGGTTTTTTTTCTTTAGTTACCCAACAAGGATAGAGAGCTCTTGAAACTGTGTAATGAGAGCTGTTAACTTAAGAAGCATTTAAAAAAAACATAGAAAAAACCTTTTTTCTGTAACCTAATGTTTTCTTCAGAAAGGATTCTACATTCCTTTTTGGTGGGTCAGGCAGAGATGCTGCCTCTCAAAAAAGGTGAAATTTTTAAAACGACATAGTAATAGCAAAATTCTTTCTTCAGTAAGGAAGATCCTCATCATTTTTCCTAATGAAAGCACCAAAGGCTTCCAAGATACAAATTCTTTTTTCCAGTGAGACAACAGTGAGAAAAGTTACCTTCCATTTTGTCAGGAACCAGAAAAGCAACCCCAAACAAAAAAACCCTTCTCTCCTACATAGCAGAAAAATCCATGATAAAGTCCTCACACGTGAAGGGCACATCTACAGCATCAAAGCTCTTCAAGGAAAAGCCATCAGACCTTTGACCCTGACACTTCTACTGATCCCTAACGGTTTCCAGAGAGGAACTCTGATTTCTCTTTTGGACGTGAAGGCCCATTGACTTTAGCTCAACATTGTGTTCTTTATTTTAGACTCCTCCTTTCTCTTACAAAGTGCAGAGAGCAACAGACCTGCACAAGGTCTGACAACGCCATATCCCAAGTGGCACAAGGGATAAATTACCAACACTGCACAGTAGCCACAAATCTCCGAGTACAATGGCAAAATATCCTAGGCAGTGCTGGCCAAGGATGTGATTACAAGGAAATCACATGGAACTTTCTTCTTTTAAATCCTACCAGTAATTAACAGAGATGAAGGAAGCTACTGTTCATATGAGAGAAAAGAAACACATGCTATTGGACTGCAATTCTGGACCAGAGATCTGAAATCAATACATCAGACCCCTAGGACAATCCCTACAAAGCAGATGGATTTTAAAGGGTTGACAGAGCTGCTCTTTTTTCTTAACTATGTTCTTTAGCCATCTTCTGAGGTTAAAAAAAACCAAACCAATAAACCAAAGACATTTTAAGGGGAGCAGGGGGGGCATGACAACATCTGCTCCTCATTTTAGCAGAAAGGCAACTGATTCCTGTGCGTGTTCACTGCAGGAACCTTTTGTGGCCAGAGCTGCCTCTTTCTTCTGATTTATCCATATATCTGTAAATCACCTGTGGAGAGCGAAGAAGCGATTAGTATGGATTACTGGAACTATTCACTGCAGAAATGCCAAGGTACCTAATGATGACTTATAATATCATTCCTGCTGTTGGAATAAATCTGCTGTTCACCAATTAATGTTGTACAATTCCTATTAAACACATACTATAATTCACAAAACGTATTAATAAGCTTGCTCAAATATCGGACCACAGATGTGGCTCACAGGAGGGCTTTTAAGGTCTGATCTCTGACAAATGCTGAGCCTGCACAGGCCCATTAAAATCACTGGAAAATGTATGTGCCAAGCACTACTTAGAATTAAGCTCTTTCGCCACTCTCCTGTACTTAGATAGAAATCAACCATCTTCTGTGTTTGGACAGGATTAACGCTGATAAATCAAGCAGGGTACCTTACCTTTCCCATCATTATGCATATTATGCTTACTCCATGCACCTACACTGTATTCTGCAAGATATATTTAAACTATTTCTTCTCTAAGCCCTGTACACTGCTTCAGTTCTTTCCCTTATTACTGGTAAATGTGTACCAAATTTCCTCCAAATCATTCTCCAAGAAATCTATCCAAGAGCAACGTCAACTGCTCTCAGATTTCCCATGGTAGGCTTCAGCAATCCACTACCACACAAATCAACTCAACTTCTTTTTACAATGGTAAAATACCTAATGTTACATTTTACATGTTCCACTATGTCATAACTAAGAACAGTCCCATAAAATGAAAAAACAGCTGTTCATTCATGTTCCTCAAGCTTTACTTTCTGAAGTCTGTCATTCAGACAACTCTGAGGACAATTTTGATATTATATGCCAGCAAAATCTTTCTTAGGTCATCAAATATTATCATCTCCCTGGAGTTGTACAAAGCATTTGACACCGTCCCATGTGACATCCTGGTCTCTAAACTGGAGAGACATGGATTTGATGGATGGAGCACTCGGTGGATAAAGTCACACTCAAAGAGTTGTGGCCAATGGGTCAATGTCCAAGTGACTACCAGTGACGAGTGGCGTTCCTCAGGGGTTGCTATTGGGACCAGCGCTGTTTAATGTCTTTGTTGGTGACTTGGATTGAGTGCACCCTCAGCAAGTTTGCCGACGACACCAAGCTGTGTGGTGCAGTTGACCCACTGGAGGGAAGGGATGCCATCCAGAGGGACCTGGACAGGCTTGAGAAGTGGGCCTGTGCAAACCTTGTGAAGTTCAACAAGGCCAAGTGCAAGATCCTGCATGTGGGACGAGGCAATTCCACACACAAATACAGGCTGGGTAGAGAGTGGATCAAGAGCAGCCCTGAGGAGAGGGACTTGGGGATGTTGGTTGATGAGAAGTCCAACATGACCCAGCAATGTGCACTTCCAGCCCAGAAAGCCAACTGCATCCTGGGCTGCATCAAAAGAAGCGTGGCCAGCAGGTTGTGGGAGGTGATTCTCCACTCTGGTGAGACCCCACCTGGACTACTGTGTCCAGCTCTGGGGCCCCCAACATAAGGAGGACATAGACCTGTTGGGAGCGGGTCCAGAGGAGGGCCATGAAGATCATCAGAGGGCTGGAGCACCTCTGCTACGAGGACAGGCTGAGAGAGTTGGGGTTGTTCAGCCTGGAGAAGAGAAGGCTCTGGGGAGACCTTATAGCGGCCTTTCAGTACTTAAAGGGGGCCTACAGGAAAGATGGGGAGGGACTCTTTATCAGGGAGTGTAGTGATAGGATGAGGGGTAATGGTTTTAAACTGAAAGAGAGTAGATTAAGATTAGATATTAGGAAAAAATTCTTTACTGTGAGGGTGGTGAGGCACTGGAACAGGTTGCCCAGAGAAGTGGTGGATGCCCCATTCCTGGAGGTGTTCAAGGCCAGGTTGGATGGGGCTTTGAGTAACCTGGTCTACTGGAAGGTGTCCTTGCTCATGGCAGGGGGGGGTGGAACTAGGTGATCTTTAAGGTCCCTTCTAACCTAAACCATTCTATGATTCTGTGACAAAACAGATGATGCACAGTGGAAGTAATAATATCCATACAGCGACCCTTTAGGCAAGGAAAAAAATGTCAGTTTAAAAGTTGCTAGAGCTAAGCTATTTTGACAAGGCAGCCTCAGTGAGTGTGTTTGAAGGAAACTTACACGTAAGTTCAAACTATAGTGGAGAACAGACCAGTTGCCCAATAGCTGCCAAAAGGCACACCTGTGTAGCCCAAAACAGTAAACACAAGTGTGACAACTAAATACAGTAAATCTGAATTGAGGAGAAATGCATCGTCTAGTCTTAATTAGTGCATCTGACAATTATTTCTGCTTGTGTAAAATTAAACAAAGCCTGTAATTTTGATCTATTAAAAATAAACCTGTAGGTTGGGGGCAGGGGGGGAGGTGAGGGAGAGTAGGATACAGCCAGCAGTTTTGTTGAATTTTGAAGGTAGTAATAAACCATTCCAACTATGCTGTGGGGAGAGAAGGAGCTTTGTATTTTGTCCTAGAAGATGAAAAATTGGCCTTCGCCGTTATAGGGTGGCAAACAAAGCGATGCCCTCTCTTAGTACAGCACAGTGACAACAACATTGTTCTTGTTTTTAAGCCTGCTGCCCAAGTTGTGGGGCCAGCTGCATTACCATTAGGCAGAGTATGTGACTGTTTGGGGAATCTTTTTCTATACAATTCAGGAATTCTATTAAGATTGCTGCATCAATGAATGTGAAATTAGTTACCTGCTACTAAGATGGATTTCAAATGCTTTAAAACCCACATAAAAGGATCAAAAAAACAACATTAAGATTAGTTGTTAAAATCTATGGAAAGAGGGAAGTTTTGCAAACCATTGCTTGTAAACTAAGATGTTTTCTGAGATCTAAGGAGTTTTTTGGACAAAGGAGGAGCAGCCCACACTGAAGGAGCTGAAGAAAGAATTCAGGACAAGAAAAGAAGACTGAGATGGAGCCTGGAACTTTTCAGAAGACTGGAAAGGAAAAAAAAAAAAGAATTGAAAAGACCTCTGAGTAGAAATGCTACTCAAGGGCTTTTATGCTTTGACTACGAATAAAGAATTTGCATGTATAAGAAGCTATTTTCCATGGTCTCCAAATTCCTGTTTCTTTATTTTCATGTAACTGCCAAAGGATTAACTTGTAAACTAGAGTATTAACAGGGACAGATCTATGGAACAATGTTTGTCTAACATTAGGGTGAATTAAGGCTCCTGCACTAAAATACCATTGCTCCACCTCCAGGAATGGTCACCAGATACAGGGCAGCCATCCAAGGGGTCTGATCACACATCTCACCAGCACCTTAAGTTAGTCAAGGTGGGGCTATTTCCAGACAATGCTGTTTCTGTCTTTCCTCCCACCATATTTACATGCCTTCCCTCCCACATATACTGTTTTATCACTTTTCTGATATGCCTATTTGGGTTTTGGGGATTTGTTTGTTTGTTTGTTTTGTGGGGCTAGTTACTAGCTGAATCAGCTCAAATTGCAGTCATCCCATATTCACAGAATCATTAAAAGTAAATTAAATGGTAAATGCACATGGGGGCGAAAGGGAATGAATTTAGCCTTAAGCCAACTTGGCATAAGCCAACTGTGAAACAATAACCTGAGAAGTCAGAGAGTGCCTAGAATCCATTTGATCTCAAAGGAGATCAGAAGCAGTCCTAAGAGAACATTTTTTTTAACTGATATTGAAATACTTTCATTTTGAGTTGATCATAAATCAGAACTTTTCCAGTTTCCCAAATAAAGGGGAAGGAAGCCTTTTGGAGTGAATGAAGCAGTTCGAAGCACTGTAAAATGCTGGAACTTTGTAAATACAAACAATAAAATGTAGAAGTTCCATATTGAAACAGGAAAAATAAGTCTTGTCTTCTTTGTTTTCTCTCCCCAAAAGTGTTTGTCAACTTAAAGAATTAATGGTTTTCTACAAGCAGCATTTGTCTAAAATAAAGTATTTGGTCAATAAGATCACCTAGCATAGCCGGAAAGCACATGGACTACGCAGCAGACTGCTGAGGTCAGGAAGTCAGAGACTGACAAAGAAAACACGAAACAAGGGTCCACAACACTTGGACTTCGAAACCAACTTGAGTGGCTTCATCTTAAAACTACATCCGTATGCGCAGACTACAGAGAAACAGTGCTCTCTGACTAAAATACTAAATTAGCAAGCAGTCACATTCAGTGGTAATATCAGTGTCCAGATGGTCCTACATGTATATAGCTTCTGAAAATACCTACAGAGCAGCAAAACAAGTTGTATTCTGCGCATCATTGTATAATCATATTCACTTCCACATGACATGCCATCGATCACAATGCAACATTTGAAAGGACTAAGTCTGAGAGATGTTTACAATGTCACCACTGCATTGTTTCACAATACAATCCTGCAAAGTAATCAGTTAAGACTGCAATCAAAATGAAGACTAAGAGGGAAGGGAAAATAGTAAGCAAAAAAGATCCAAGGATTTACTAGGAAAAACACATCAACTTATTTATTTTAAAAATATACTTTTTTCTTTTCCTTACCAGCAGGAATTCGTCTCTTTCTACGGCATCAACAAACCTTACAGAGTTTCAAGAGTGACAGGTAAGCCAAGGGAAGAATAGGAAGAATAACGGTTTTAGTCACGTAAGTGTAAGCAGCAGGAACTTGATTCAGCAAATCATATTCTCAGACTATTAAGATAAAACAGTGCCATGACACGCAGAGGATTGTCTTTTGTTCCTAAGAGCAATGAAAAAAAGAGTAGCTCATCTTTAATTATCTACAGTTAGCCAAGTCAAGGATGACTGAAAACATTTGTTTGCTCTGTCATCTCAAGAAGTGTCTCGCTACATATTATGATTATTTGATCCACTGTTTCAGAAATCCCTCACATCAGAGACCAGTGTAAACAGCAGGCTGACTAAAAGCTTTCTATATACAGCGATTAGACTAGCAGCTCTGGGGTGTACCACAGGATAGCAGCATGCAATGAGAGGAAAGCCAATGGGGTGGCATTTTCCCTTCCAATTCTACAAGAAGAAAAAACTCCTCTTGCCACTTCTTTAAATTCAGTCAATGCTTGTTTTGATTAGGGGAAAAAGAAAACATCCTCTGCAATATGAATCTTTTCCTGAAGATACGGTTGTCTGCTGATAATAGAGTTCAGATATTTACCTGAAGATAAAGAGGTAGGCTTTCCTGAATGGCAGACAGCAAAGCCACAGGCAGCTCTTTGTCCTGCTGGAGCACAGAGTGTGGCAGCAGTAAGCAATCCACGATGCGGAACAAGAGTTGCTGTGCTTTGGAAGTAGCTAGCATCGGCGCCCAGAACTTTACCAGACATCCTGTTGGGGCAGGGAGGGGAAAAAAAAAAAAAAAAAAAAAAAAAAAAAGAAAACCCAAAGCAATTTACAGCAAGCCTAAAGATGCAATTATGTTAAATTAGATAATCCAAGAATAGCAACACCAACTGAAATGTCTCACTCCCATGTACTCATTCCATGATATCCCCTTAGAAAAAGCCCAGTCAAGACAACTCAAAGTCCATTTGCAAGTTCAGCAAAATGGGAGTGCTAAATTGATTCAATACATTACAATTACAAGTTTTTAGGCAAGTAAACCTGCTTTAGAAAAAGTACAGCTACACTACAGAATGGACAGTCTCTCACATCCCTGCAGAAAAATTAACTAAACTCAATACATAACACTACTGCAATCAGCACACATGCACTTAAACATTTACCTTACTGTGTGCATTCATCACATTTTACAGAGAGATGCTGCCTTTGCCTTCCCTTCACATTTGTCTAATACCACTGCGTCCACATCAGCAACTACTAACACAGTGATTCAATGTTAGGAAAACATTAGGTATCTTTCCAATTGTATTTAATGCATCTAATTTGGCAGATTAAAAAGAATGAGGGGCAGCCAACTCCATTAAATCAGCATGGTCTCTCTAGATCTTTGTGGGCACTCAGTCTCCAAAATGAGAGCCTCAGAGAACATCTTTCTTGTTTTTAACACATTAACCTATCACCTGCACAGCTTTGAGCCAGTTTTAAGATCTTGCTTTTGAGTTGCAAAAAAACGGTAAAAAGGTGTTGATGTGTAAACACCCTGACTTTGAGAAACATCTTTATTGCAGATGAGGTGTAATTTTCTTGAGAAAATATCTCTGTACTCAGGAGTGTTAATACTCAAAATACAGATTAAATAAAACAAGATTCCTATGTAGTAGTTCCCACAGACATTCTCAAGTTTATATTTAATTAGAAACAAGAAAGTTTGCTGGGTTGAAAATACAGGAATATCCCAAGAAAACACGTTTAAGACTTTGAAAATAATGAAAGATCAAAAGTAGGCTGTTACAAGATATTATTAATCTATAAAAGTCATCCATTACCATCTCTAAAAACAACGCAAAACAACATTAATCTTGTGGAGTGAAAGAAAACACAATGATCAATCATACAGAAAGAGAACGATCACTTAACAATACTTCTAATAATGTTGTCTAAGCTTCCTGCTTTGAAAGAAACATGCTCATTCCTGCTAAAAGTACTCCTCCTGTTATCACTGCTGTGATGTATGGGACAGCAGAAGACACAACCTGACCACAGAGGAGGTGTTTAGATTTGTTAAGTTTCCTGCTTTGTCCTTAAAATTTAACAAGCCCACTAAATGGGAAGAAGTGATTGAAATACACTTAAATATTTTTTCTTTTAAACAGTTTTTATGTTTTCTTAACTGAAAAGAAAGGACAATTTCTTGCACACAATAGCATGACTGAAGATTAATCATTTCCTACTGCAAAGAACAGAAAGAAAACTACCAATCTAAAATGACTTTACAAGGCTCCAGCCCAACATCTGGATACCTAAACACATTTAATTTGACATATGTCTTGTATAATCAAAATGTGCAGATCTTGCAATAGAAAAGTAAAGCATTTTACAAAACTCAAATTCCATTACATTCGATGCACCTTCTGCATCTTGGTCATGCTTTTCACTGTACTCCTTATAATCACGATGTACACTGCATGTACATGCAAATCATTACCTCTGTCTTTAAGATACATAAGGTTTACCCTATTTTTGAAGGTAAGTGGGTCAGAATGGCACATTCATTCATAATAAACAGCCCTCTTATTTTTCCATTCTATCAGTGATTCCACACTTCAATGAACAAATACTGGAATTTGAGCTTTAATAAAGCACAGAGTATATGTAAGAGAAGCAGTTCGAAAAGGACGCGAATTACATTCCTAAACCAGCTCATAATTCTAGTAAATACAACATAGCCTGTCATAACACTGCTTCGCTGCCTTGTCATTGTTACTGGTTTTGTTTAGATAAAACAGGTGGTTTTCAGTGGTAAAAGACATGAAAACCTCTTACTTTTGAAAATACTCATTTGCATGGGTAATTAAAAAAGGCCACAAGGAGGTTAAACACCAGGATAAAACAAAAACAAAAACCAAAACCAGTGGAAGAAAATTAAAATCTGATTGTAACATCTTGGTGACTTTGTTTTAAGATGGACAGTATATAGAAAAAAAAAGTATTAAAAGTCACATTTTACTGATTTCTTAGAACTATTTCCTAAAAGAGAAGAGGTTGCAAAATAATTACCTATGATCCAATATGTAAGCTGCAGGCCTTCTGGAGGTCCTTTTACCTTCAGATAAGGTTTTACATACTTTAACACATCACCTAAATACTCCAGAGCCTTTGCCACCATGGCAGATTTTTCAGGGAGTGTGTGAAGGCCACTGTAAGTTCTTCCAACAGCCTGAGAAAACAGAAAGATTGAAATAAATATAAATAAACTTACTAAGTTGCTTACCAGGTTTGTGTGAGTAAAATATTTTCATACACCAAACAAAACCTGATACATAATTCCTTTTCCCTAAAATTGTCCTTTGGAGCTAACACAGAGGTGTACAGTACCTTAATGAATTGGACAAGGGCATTTTTAGGGTCTTGCTTGAAAACTGACTCTTCAACATGAGCTTTTGAAAGAATGTTTTCTACTTCTGAGAGTTTAAAAATCAGTCTTGTCATTTCAGTCAGCTGCTCCATATAGGCTTTCCCTGTTTGTTACAAGAGAGCACAGCAGTAAATACAGTATACAGTTATGCTTTTCAATTGACTTTAGTCCCAAAATCATAAAATGAAACATGATCTTAAAGTGTCTAACATACAAGGATTCTGCAACTGACTGTATCTCTCTAGACAAAGAATGTGTGTCTAAACTAGTTATGTTTCTAATACAAATATATGAGAATGAAGACTATATAACCAAGTCTTTCATTTTACTGTTTTCTTCAAAATCTACAAAATGCATATGAAAAATAGTTGCTAGAAGATGTGTTCTATAAATAATTAGAACTGCAGTGTTTTATAGAAGTGATTAAGTATTGCTCAAAGAAAGCAAAATATCCAATATAGAAAAGGGAAGAATTACTTGCAACTGGATTTTTTTTTCCTTTTTTTTCTTTTAGGGCATTCACAGCATGATTTCTGACTATTTACTTCAGATTTTCACTCTTTTCAGAGCAGTTTCTCCATGGGGGAAAAATAGCTTGTCTCCTTGGGAGCAAGTTTTTGTTCTTTGCTTCCAAGGAAACAAGCTCTTTTATCTTTGTTTGTGATAAATTTGTCATATGCAGAGCAGGCAAACTATCAATAAATAGCACAAGCAGCGTAAAGAAACACATTTTGTAATTAGGTAAAAGTAAAGGAATACAAACAAAAATACATTTTGTAATTAGCTGAAAATGTTTGCCAGTTTTGCAATATAGAATCGTTACTGCAAACATTAGGGAAATGTGAACACTTACCAACTGTTCGCTCAGCATCTGTCTTGGCCAGCATACCAGTCGGTTGATCTATGAACATTTGCAAAACGCATCGAAACCAAGAACGTACTGTCAAAGCTTCATAGGATGTGTATCCCATACTAGAAAAAGCTTCACACAGTGCACTGCATAGGTAGAAGAGGAAGAAAAAGGTAAAGAGGTCTAATAAAAGTATGCAAAAAGGTGGCACAGTGTTTCATTTGGCTGTAGCCATATAAAAACAGTGCACAGAAACAATTAGAAATAAAGTAACAGAAAGTCCAACTGGCATTGCTTTTGTGTACTTCTACAGACTTTGCTCACAATATCCTGATGCTGAAATACCGAGAACATGATAAATTTGGTAATGCCACACATGGTAAAATAAAAGCATATATACACATATACATATGTTTTCTCTACATAAAACAAAACAGAGAAAAATTCACACAATGGGAAATGCCTTATTCTAACAATGGATAATTTGACAGTATTATATAAATTGACGATGTACAATGCTGGGAACAGTTTATTTGAATCAACCTGGAACTTCATATTGACACTGCTTAAGCCACCCCAGCCTTTCATATAGAGCTAGCTCGGGTGCCCCACACTACTCTGAAGTCTGCTTAGTCCTAGGTACGTAAAAGATGGAGAAGAGAAGGTCTGCTTCAGCAGATAAAGACATGTCATGTTAGAAACAGATCAAAAAGGGAAACTTAAAAAGGCAGCTTAGAGATGAGAAAGGAAACTGCTATACTCGATGTACACTTACAGAGGTATGCATTTATGTATGTATACACACACAAATATATACATTCCCACACACAGCAAACTTGCTGTATATACTTTCAATCAAACACTCGCTACTATTCTACCAGCCAGGTGTCAGTCCGGAGTCAATGGCACCACCAACACTCAATGGACAATCCCTCTACTTTACTGTTCAGTATTCCCAAAGTTTTACCTGCCTTGCCACCACGAGTAGCTGCTGGAGTCACTTTTTCCCAAGCACATCGGCCCTGCATCATTAATTCTGCAGAAACACCCTGCTAACAGACAGCGGGGTCTGTTCTGCACCCTGTTTGCAATTCCTATCGGATGAGCTCGGGGCGTGATTCAGGTCAGTGAAATTTCTTGAAAATAGTTACATCTTTTTATATAAGAGATTTCTTCCCTGGTCAGTCCTAGGTGCTTTGACTTTAATGAAAAATGCTTGTACTCTTTTCTTGATATATGTACATATAAATCTACTTATTTTCTACTGAATTTTTACTCATGCTTGCAACAGAAAGTCAACGCAGGTCCAGACGGAAACCAAACTGGATTCTGTTTCTCACTGAACAACATTAATAAAGGGGTTTTTTCTATCTCATTTATTTAAAACCAATGACAACTGTATATCTTGTCTGAACATCCCTTCTGAAGTACTATTGACAAAAATAAATAAGGAGACCAAATGTAAGCAAATAAAATATATAAAAATTATAATTAAATTCCAGTACCAAAAGAGAAAAAAACAGGATGCCCATGGACTTAGTGCTCTATGTAGTAATGTATCAACAACAAAAAAATCCAGCCTTATGTAACCTTGATGTACACAGCTAGTCTACTTGGCCCCAAAGGCTCACAAAAACATTTTCTGCTGTAGTCTCACTCTTGTTTCTCCTGCTTGCTGGTAGGTAGGCCACTCAAGCATCTTCCTGAAACTATAGAGAAACATGCTCCTAATCCTTAAGAAAGGAAAGAAGAATAACTACCTGCTAGAAGCATGGCAAGTGGTCCTTTTAAACCAGTGAGCTTATACACATGCTCAAAGTTAGTTTAAACAGGTTATAATACTATCATGCACTACACAACATGGATCTGGAGAGGAACTTTTAGGCAAAAGAAATGCCAAAGCTTGTGTGCACGTTCCTAAGGGCACAGCTTGTCCATCAGAACCTTTATTATCGATACTGAAATAGCTGATATGCAGAATAACCTTCAATCTTAAAGAGACCAGGCAGAGCTTGCAGGGTATATAACAGCATCAGCAACGAAATGATCTTTTTACTTTTTAACTGAGAATGTTTGATGTGAAAATTATCACAATGCAGTAACCATGAAGTCTTAAGATCCCAGCACTTAGATACTTGGATAACTTTTGCTCTACAACTGCCTAAGGTAAGTAAGTACATGAATCATGCTAAAAAATTGCCGTCTTATTAGCATACAATAAAATGACAGTGTTTAGAGTATATCATCTCTGTATAATTCTACCAAAAAAGTCTTATCATAGGTACTCATTTCCTTTCACAAGGAAATATGAGCACCTTACAGCTCTGTTGATGAGGCAGCGACATACCTTCGCCTAGTCCCACCTTGTTGGCCTTGAGGCAACTGATAGGGGAAACAGACAATTCTCCTTGAGGCTGGGCAACTGCAACCCCAACAGCTCAGAGGCAAAAATATTTGCCTCTGTGCGAGTGTCTTTTGTCCCATGCTTCCAGCAGGGGGGGAAGATTCAGAAAAGCAGAGGGTGACAGAGAGTGAGAACATATGAGAGACAACGAGAAAGAGTGAGAACATATATGCACACGTAAGCCAAAGACAAATACCCATCACCACTCAATTATGCAGTCATGTTTTTTCCTGCTAGTTCTCTCAATATGGATCCATGAACCTGACATTTTCAGTTAGTCCATGGTATAACCTGCAAGAGGCGGGCAAGGTCCTCTCACTCCTTTCTAAGGCAGTACTTGGAAATAAAGGTTTGAACTCCCTCAGAGTGCAAGGCTCACTTAACTTGCGTTTTCCAAATTCTTGCACAAGTGCTCTAATCTCTCAACTAATGTACACCGGCTAACTATCATCAATGCTAACTGCATTTTTAGATGAAATTATGGCAGCAGGGCTGTATGGGGAACTCGGTATTAGCCAGGTGTGTGTGTTCTGCATTTGCTAATGCAATCGTGCTCCCAAACACTTGGGAGCAGGAATACTTCAGCTGTGGTTCCAAATACAGTAAATGTCACCTCAGTCAGCATAGCAATGTATCTGTGGATACATATAGAACAGTATGTCAGGTGCTTAATGAATATTGCTAATAAATACTTAAGTAAGTGTTTTCAATCATTTAAGTGTTTACTGGGGGAACCAGTAATTAGCCTTAAGCACCTAAATTATACCAAAATTCCAGTTTAGGCATCAAAATGTTTTTCTTGATCTCACCTGAACAGCAACAAAATTCAAATTATAAATAGGCATTTATGTGCTTAACTCCCACTTCATTCAGCATGTGCTAGGTATCTGCAACTTTGCATGAAACTCACCCTATAAAGATCATACAAGAGAAATATGTCAAATCAGAGGACTGAGCGTTCCTTTCCTAAGTTCCAAACTGACACACGAGGAACTAAATTCAATCTCTTTTAACATCTCCCTGCAAGAAGGCCATAGCCTCATCTTTGCTGATCACACTGAAATAGTTTTTACCATATCCTGATTTACAGCTTGCTCCTTAGTACAATATGTATCCTAAAAATGTGCAATATTTTTCACTTTCAAATACAGTCCAACATAGAAACACTCCCTCTTTCTCTCTCATCTCTCACCTCCCCTGCTTTCAAAGCTTGATTCAGAAGCAGAGTGAGGGGGAAAAAAACCCACACCACAACAGCCACCACCACCACTGCCATCCATCTATCTTAAGCTCAGAGAGGCCTACTTAAAGCAAATAAAATTTCCCAGGTATATAAAATTCTGACTTAGAGTCCTGGGCAATCTGCTGTAGCTGACCCTGCTTCAGCAGAAGCATTGGACAAGTTAGACTACATGATCTCAAGAGTCCCTTCCAACCTAAACAATTCTGTGATTCTATGAAAATTCAACATTAGCATGATTTGCCGTATTTCTCTTGTATGATCTTTATAGGGTGAGTTTAATGCAAAGGAATGCGATAAATTTTCTAAACCTATTATTTAATTTAAAGCATCCATTTAGCAGGTCTCAGAAACCTGAGCTACATGAACATTAATATACACTCAGAAAGTGTTCCAAGCTTGTCAAAAAGAAAGTTTTAACACATGCATTTCCTTATGATCATTTTCCTTACACTTCTAATACCACCCAACCCATCCTCCTTGGCTTCCTGGAGAAGTTCTTCATTTTGAAGAAGTCAAAACACTGAATACTTACTATATAGCATCTTCAGATTTCTATGATAATGTTTGTCTTGACTTTTTATAAGACGACTTAAGTTTCCGTGTTAAGTGTAACTGGTAGGGGAAAAATAAGTCCAGTACTTATAACTGAAATTTTAAAATTTACCAAGTTACATTATTAAACTTCAAGTGCTGCCAGGGCAGGAGGCTACTGCCTTGCCAAACCGTAACAACTTTGCCCAACTGTAACAACAAGAGAAGGGGGTAGATAACTATAACTATGCAAATTAAAAATAGGTTATGGTTCAGCCATTTCACTTTGATGCGGTATTGCTCTTCACGGAAGTACTTCTCTGAAGATACTGTCTAGGTCCCCATTTTCCAACATCTGTTAGTAACAACACTGTTCTCATTGGGAAAAAAAATAAATGGTTTGCTATATAAAAAGACAAATAACTTCTTCAAGATACTTACCTATCTTCCTGAGAAACTTTGAGTATCTTAAGCTACTTACACATAAAACCAAACAACCCAACCCAAATAACACCCACTATCCACTGTGAAATGTCCCAGATGATTTCAAGAAACCCAAAACTTTAGCAGATGTAAAGAACCTGGACCATCTTAATGAAGCATCACTGTTTGAAGCAACAGTTTCCACAAGTCTAATGAAGGAATGACAAGGTACTGGAAGAACAAGTAGTTGCAAGTTTTCACCTGTTTTGAATTAGGTGACTTAGATATCTTGACACCAGCTGAGGCCACACCATGTCATCCCATCCAAACAGCTGCATCATTGATAGAACAGGCTGTGGCTGGAGATCTGACAGGGCTTTGCTGGGTATATCCAAAGCTAAGAGAGTAAAACCTGATTTTAAAGAGAGAGAGAGATAAAAAAAAAAAAAGGCACCACGTTAATGGTTTCTCAGTACATCCCTGTTCCACTAAAAAGCATTGAAAATTAACTATGATTAATAATGTGCAGTCTGGGAGTACCAGAAATCTCAATTAAAACTGGGCAACTATTCTAAACAGATAGAGTTTGTACACATGTTAAAATGCAGTCTCTGTCCCAAGGAGTTTGTAACTCTAAATGATACGCTGAATACAAAGGAGGGAAAATGGATCCAAACATATGCAATTTTAAATATATTCACAAAACCACATTTATAAATCCCAAAGGCATAGCTATACCACCTCTGCAACAAAAAACATGCCTTAAGAACTTGCTTTTCTGTCTTTTTAGTCTCCCTTTCTTGCCTCCATCCACCACTTCTTCCCTTGTACACATAAGCATTACTGTGCTTTACAGGACTGAGTTTTATTTATTTGCTTAGTTATTTTTACATGCTTCTCGCAATGAAGAACTGTATTTGGAAAGATTTCACTCAGTAAAAGCTGGTATCTTTCTATTTTTAGAGTCGACTTTCATGTATCAGAAACTACTATGTAAATAAAGCACTACGGACAAGTTTATTCTTGAAAAAAGGATAACAGTTGCAGATCTAGAAACTGGGACAGTACTTTTGCAGAGTTTTTCTTAATGAAGCATAACCTTTTGCTGTTTCTGTTAGGTCTACTGTGGAAGCTATATCTAACACTACCAGCATAAAAAATACAGCACATTCTTTATGCTGCAAATGACAAATGCATTTAAACTGAGGAAGAAAATGTAATCTGAAATGCTGAACAGTTAGTAGGTTATAGGAAATGAGAAGCATCAAATATGTCAGGAAAACTGACTTTGGAGGGCAATGAAATAAAGGGGCTCGCTAGTTTCCAAATCCTCCAATTAAAGTTAAATATAAATGTAATATTAATTTATTAAAATAATGATTTATAAAACTGCATGCGTTGAGAAACTGACTTTGAGTTAGACAGAAAAGGCTAGTTTTCAGAAACAATAATTAAGTTCTTTTAATTAAATGGTGTAGGGACAGACTACCTTAAGCTATGAAGGACTTCACATCTCCTTTTGTGCCTCGGCATAAAAAAAGGAGGTCATACAGAGTCCCCACTCTGCCTTAGGTGAGGAAGCAATTTGTGCCAGCCTTCTTCCAGATTATCACCTTGTTTCTGCAGCATCAGCCATAACATGGGTGGGGGAGAAATGGGAGACAGAAACGATAACATGAGTCCCAGGCTATTTGCCTGGCAGGGGGAGCAGGAGACCTGTGAGAGCTGCTCTCTCCTCTGGGCTGCAACCTCTAAGGCAAGAAGCTCATACGGCGTGAGAAGGGTTTGCCTTCCTCTGTAGTGCTGCCCAACACATCTCAATAAAGCAGGTCACAATTGCACTTCCCCGCTTCTAAGCCGAGTATATAATAGGTTGTTCTCCCTGCTATTTCACTGTGTTAATATAAAATAAAAAGATACGACACTGTAGGAAATGAATGAAAGTTTTGACATTAACAACCTCTTCCTTTGATTTGTATTGCTGTTTCCCATACATGCTTCAGCAGTGTGAGACCACTACTGTTGCACACTGCCTCCTTCATTAGTGTTACCTACTAACTACTGCAGAGCTGCTTCAAACAAAGGGTCTTTTAACTTTTCTAACTCAGTACTTCCGAGCTTATAACTTTATCTAACTCCTATCATGATAGGAAAAAAAAATATATATTTCATTTCTCTAAATTTTAGTTAAATGGATACAAGATTTCATTGTAACTACAGAATACAATGCTAGCTACTGATGTTAAAGATCAAACTGGGATTTCTTTCTATTCACTGCCACGCTGACTCGTTGAACCTGGGGCTCACATACATATGGAACGGTGTACTTCAAGATTAAAAGCCTTCAGTGTAAAGCAAGATAAAAAATTACAATTAATTATGAAATAGTTTTATGATCATTACCATAAAGGTTCAGCAAAAAACAAGTCATATAATCACCCTTTTAAAAAAGGTATTAAAACGTAAAATATTATTTTTAAAAATTTAGTTTGAATTGCGACCATAATGAAAAGAATAGTTCAACACAAAATTACAATAAACTTCTAAAAAAAGACATGTAAATTCTAGATATAGTGAAAGAAGTTATTCTCATTTATACTGTATAACATTTGCAATGTTGCTTATAATCTGTGACTAGTAGGGAAAAAGAAGTCAGGCTTGTATAGCCTCAAACCCCTTTGGAGTTCTCAATCTGTATTCTATCAAGTAATTCAACACTACAGTATTTCTTCTTGTCAAAATATTTAGCACAGAATCTACTTTTTGCATTTATGCATATTTAAGCTACTATACGGAAGTGGAAATATCCCAAAATACAAAATCCTTGAAAGTTTGTGACCCAGAAAATAGCACCAAATCCAGTAGTCGCAGGGAGGGTCAATGCTAACCTGCAGCTGTATCAGCAAGCTGTGGGGAAGGTGGCAACTGTGACATTCTCTGGCTCTTCAAATAGGGAAAGAAATTTCTCCAGAGAGCACTGGCGACAGCAAGGTGGTGCTCTTTAGCCACTAATGGAAGCTGCGCGTCTGGGGCCGCATTCCCTTGTTGAAGTCCCTGGCTTACACGTTTGTGCACACTCCTAGGGAGAAACAAAAACAATGTTTACATTCAATAAATGAAAAATTCACATATTTTAAAAACGCATTTACAACTACTTTAAACCGTAGAGCCCGAGAACTGAAGGATCATTCTGTGCAATTAAAACCTTTATGCAAAGACATTATGCGTACCAGTTATTTGATGGATGAATGATGGCATATTAAGCACCATAAAGTTAATGTTAATTACTAATGTCAACCATTAATTATATGCTTTTTAATATGTCAGATCAAAATGAGAAATAGGCAGCTTTAAAATGAGTATCTGCATTTTGCAACTGCTAGCATGACAAGCAAGTCTGCTTACAATCTGAAGCCAGATGCTTTTTTTTAAAATTTTTGTCAGTAGGTTTTTTAGGATAGGGTTGTGTACAGCAAATAATGGCAAATGATTTTGATCACTTGTAAAGCTTCCTTCTGAAACCTATTTCTCATTTGTAAAAGCTCATAGGTATGAGTTTTGATAAGAGAAAAGATTCATTTCATCCTGATACGCTGCAGACAATTAGGTTTGACAGCAATGCCCACAGCTTTGTTAGTACAGTAAGGACAAAAGTTACCACTACACATAACTCCCATCTCTTCCTGAGACAATGTGGCATGAATTCAATAACGCACTCAATTTTCTTTGATTCTTCTAGTACCATTCCTGCTACTTAATCTAATTTGGAAGTTGTGACTTTCTAGAGGTTTAATAGAGATATGTCTGCAGGGAATCAATGTTCTCAGAGAAATGGGGAGGGGAGGAAGCATTAATAAATTTGTCTGGTAGAGCAGGATAGGAGGCATTACTGCACTGGGCTGATCAACTAAATAACATGCTTATTAAAAACAATCTGTAGGAACGCACTATCATTCCTGTTCCTATTTATCTTCTGGTCAACTCAATTGAGATTGTGCATTAAAGCACAGGCAGCATTATTACATTTGCTTTATTAAATTCTATAAACAGCACTGTAAAGTCAGAGTGAAGATATTTATAAGATAATGGCAAACAGTGGAGGCATCGAGACTTGCCTTAACACTAACATTTGTAGACCATAGTATTTTTTTTCTTAATTGCCGTTCTCACAATAGCAAGTGTTTCACAAAACTCTTCCCCTAGATCTTTATTTTGTGCTCGCACTAATTTGAAATAAACCAAAACAAAAATAGAAAAAAAAAAGTCCGTGCCCTAGTTCCCTTCTGGGAATGTGGGAAAATTATGAAAGAATTACACAACTCACAGCACTCATTAGGACATCTGAAACAGAATAATTTTAAATAAAGAGTAGGCTGGCTGCAAGGCCTTCCCGTACTAGGGTTGATATTAGAAGCGCATCTCATTACACCAAATTAGTATCCAAAAATTCTGCCTAACACATAATTTAAAACATAAAACATACTGGCTGTCAAAGGTAACGATACCTTATGCCTGCCTGCAGGCATCCATTAGTTTCAATAGGACAGACAGAGAGAGAATTGAGTACCAGCTACTTTTCGAATGGCTACATTTAACAGACACGGAAGGGTACGTAACATTAGGAGGAATCAAGTATTTCTTTGAGAGACAAAACACAGGAACAGAAGCCAGGAATTCTAAACCCAATATTTATTCCCTCTGTGGCTTCACATAAATCATACAGCCTTTGTTAGCCTCAGTTTCCCAGCCATGATATTTGGATAGTAAGACAGCTTACCCTTTAAGGATGCTGTGAAAACAACCAATGCTTAGAAACTGAGGATTATATTCAGTATGCCAGTTGGTATTCCTATTTACAAGGCATATTCTCCAAGTCAACATGAATTGAAATAGAAGTGAGATTAGCATAAAAAGTCAAGCAATACTTCTTTGGGAGAGTCCCTTAGTAAAAAAACGACAAAGAACAGAGTGCAGAAATAGTGAGGTCTAGAGGACAAACAATGAAAAAGTAAAAAGCAGGGCTAAAGATGCAAGTTAAACATATATTTTTGCCCATTACAAGGAAAAAAAAAGTTTAATAGTAAAAACATAAAGGGCTTTTATGGTTCATTTTGTTAAGAAAGGAAAGCACAATGCCTCATAGTGAAGAGAATAAAACTTAGGGGACCAAATTCTGCCCTACTTACATCCAGACTACACTGTAAAATTGAACAAAGACCTTTTTCTCTCCTCTAAACTGCTGCTCCGAAGAAGGGTGCTTTGCATCTCCTTTAGCCATCTATGCAAAGTAGAAGGGTGTACAGACTTCCAAAGTAAGGCAATACATCTCTGTGTCAGTGGAAGGGCAACACGTACAAATCAGTATTTATGTTTATTCATAGTAACCTACACAAATGCTTGCAATAAGGTAAATGCTTAGAATCAATGAGGCATCAATATGTGCTGCCGCAGAAGTAGCCAGCCACTTCTACCAACAAGCAAATTTTTTTAATTCCATAAAAATATGGATAAATACAATTTTACTTTTTTCAGGCTCCCACATTTTTCTAACACTAGACAAGCATACCATCAAACATCACTCCATTTCTGAAATGACATACGCGTAGTTTCCCATTGTGTTAAGAGCTCTGGAACCACCGGTTGCCTCATTACAATGGTAATAACGTGGTGTGGTTTTTTCTTGTTTTAAATCGTGGATTTCCTATTTTTGTAAAAAGAGGTGTGCTTTTTCATTTTACCATCAGATCAAATACACTCTGGGTTTATAAAAGAAGGGAATGTTTGTGCTACCTGAATGAGGATTGTGCTGGATGTATAGGTATAGCAGTAGCATGTGGGATTATTTTCTACATCCTATACTTGGGTAAGGAATTGCAGCCATTTATCTGGATGCAGATATTGTAACCACGAACCATCCTTTTGCAGACATAAACCATGCCTTTGCAAGCCTGGATTACTAAACTGGAGTCGAACTTTAGGTCAAGCTGGAAAAGTAAAACACATAAAACGCAGAAGCCTGCCTATATAATGAAAACTCAAATCACTACTAGTCCATACTCCGCACTGGCTGCATATTGGCATCCAGACTTAATACAATGTAATTTAATTTGATCTACAACGGTTCAGAACTCCCCAACATGAGAGAAGACCTCTCTCCTCCTACCAGCATTGCCAGGGGCACATAGTACCTCTTCTCAGGGGCTCCTACACTATATATATATATATATATATATATAAAGTGGTTTCTTCGCAGATGGCGTTCGCTGTTCCTCTGCTCCCAGACCACACGCCAGGCCAGCCACAGCATCCACAGAACTTGGCTGCCCAGTACAGCCAAGATTAAGCTCAGGAAAGTCTTTTTAAAGGAAATGAATGACCTTTTGATGTTGAAACAAATAAATAGTTAAAAAACAACACCTGCAGGACCAACACCCTTGGATAAACCTAGGGAGATTGGATAGGGATGTATGAGTATTTCTGAAATGACAAATGGCTTTGATGCTTAGAATTTCAACTACTAACATCAGTTCTTTCAAGGAAAACTCAGGCAAAATAAAATGAAACAAAGCATCATCACCCTCAGATTCAAAGACAAGTTACAGGGGCTTTGTGCTCTTTGCAGATCAATGGAACTTGAGTAACACCTGAATTTGGAGATTTCCCTTCCAAACATTCTCCCTCTTTTTGCATCACTGTAAGATTATCAACGCAGTTTCTTGTTTTGATATTTTTGGCAACAAATGCGTTGAGCCTTGTCCTATTTTAATGTTGCCATAGAGGGAGTAACAGCAAAAGAAGTGACTGGGGAAACTGAGGCTTCTTTAGCTATGGGGTAGCTATGAAGATTTCAGCATAAAAAACTGAAGAGATAGGGAGATTAGCTGATGCAGGGAACAAAAGAAGTGAGAGTTTTTATTTCAGTGAAGAAGACAGAAGAGCTTTACGTTCTCTCAAAAAACCCCAGACACAGAGATGATGTCAGCTACTTGGAAATGTGCACAACAACAAAGTTATCATCTTAAGGTCTCCCAAAAATCAAAAGCCACATTAACACAATTAAAAGCGTATTTGTTTCTGCTGAAAAGATTAGCAGTAAGTTACACAATAAAGATAGCATTAAAATAAAATCCAAAATAAAAGTGTCAATGTTGACACTACTCCATTTCATATGGAAAGGCGTTTCTGCTCCCCATCACCTCTTATTTGCCAATACGAAGAAATTATATAGCGCTATCATATGGCAAAACATTGGGCTTTCCTGTAGAAATCTATCCTGTCATATTTGCTGTGGTTGTATAAATCTCACTGCAGTGATACACTCAAAATTTGTGCTACTGCTACAAGTGCAAAACTCTGAGATCTCTGCTAGACAGCAGTCCACTCACCTGCAGTGACCAAACAATATTTACCAAGCAGCGTTTCAGAATTTAGTTCAAAATTACTCATCCAATTTCACTTTCTTCAAATGCCACAAAACACCCATACTTCTTTAATACCTCTACTCAGTTCATCCTTTCATTCCACCAGAATTGTTGCTTCTTACAGTGACCAGAACTGGAAGCAAGGTTTCAGCAGAAGCCACACATATTTGCAGTAACTAGTCCTATTCAAGATTAAGCTGAAAAAGATCCTTGTGTGCCTTCCACATGCCTTTGAAAATAATCCAGTATGAGTATTTAACTAGTTGACTATTTTGCCATTTAGTTACATGATAGTTATAGAAAATTGCAACTATAGCACTTATTTCATTGATCCGTACAGATACCAACGCCCATGTTGACAACCTCACTGTTCAACTTCTACTTAGTAATTGGTTCTTAAGCATTTACTTATTTTCATGTCTGTGCTTCAAATATGCTGTTTACACTAAATACATGTACATTTCTGAAATCATAACCTGCTATACTACCATAAAATATAATACAAAGTGTGAATGAGAACACATTTTTAGAGCGAGTTAGTTACTTTTATACAGAATTTTTCAAAA
This sequence comes from Burhinus oedicnemus, assembly GCA_008921705.1. Lineage (NCBI taxonomy): Eukaryota > Metazoa > Chordata > Aves > Charadriiformes > Burhinidae > Burhinus > Burhinus oedicnemus. The sequence continues at coordinate 630,630 of VFFE01006868.1, forward strand.
CATTCAAAAAAGAAAAGCTAGTTTAATTGTGGACTGTAATACTGGTATTCACAAAGGCATGGACAAAATGGTTGCATCTGGGTTCAAGTCTGCTTTCATGCAGTATCATGGAGCTGTGCCAAGGTACAAGTAACAAACTGTCTGATCCTACCTCTCTTATACACGCAGGTTCATAAAAATGGAATAGATCTGGATTCACAGAAGTGGCACACTAGCTGCACAGTGGTTCCATAATAGCCCAGCTTTGCCAAGAAAAAAATCCCCCAACATAACCATACTTGGACATTGCTGGAAAGTCGTAGATGTGGGTTTCAGGCATCTCATGGTAAAAGCTTTTGGCTTCCTGATCGCTGGTGAATGACATGACCACTTGACCTAAAGTGTAAAATGGTGAACCTTCTTTCTCTTGGCCACAGTTTTGAATGCAAGTAAGCCAGGCTGCAGAGCTCTGCACTGAACTCTTGGTTATCAGTGTGTTTAGTAGGTGCACTGACAACATGCTTACAAGAATTTTAAGTGCTGCCTTTTTTTTTTTTTTCTTTAAAGTTTATGGCCTTAAAGTGCCAAAGCTGGTTGCTAAACAGCCAAGGCCTGTGAAAACAGCCTTAGTGTCTCTGGGAACACAAGTTCAGGTACCTGGGGAACTTCAGTGGTTAAAACGGAGTCACCTACAGACTTTCAGACACTTCCACATTCAGGCTGTTTCTATGAAACACGCATGAAGGAAAGTGACTAAATCAAGTCTGAGTCAAACATCCAAGTCCCCTTTTAAATCTGTTTCTAAGCTCTTTGGGACACAATTTCTTTTTTATATCCCTTTATATGGCACCCAGTATATTGAGACCGGTATAACTGCAGTAGCAACCAAACAGAAGAAGTAATCCCACCTCAAATCAGAATTTCTCAACTTAAGTAGTTTCCATATCTGCAATACACAGAACAAAGCATCTATAAAATTTCTTCATATTTGAGCAACAACCTTTTCACACCTCGATAACTAAAAAAAAAAACCAAAAAACACCAACCCAAAAGAGCACAGAATTTTAACCCACTTTCATGGAATTAAAAAATAGATTTCAGAAAGATAACATGAGAAACTTAAGGCTAAAAATAAATTTTCCCATCCACTGAAAGAAACATTTGAAAAACCCCACAGTTTAAAATGAAAGCGTCAGTGCTATGTAAGCCATAACGATTCACCAAGCTGTACTGCTCACTGTACAAACAGAACTGGAAAAATCATGATACAATATTATCAAGCACTAACATGCCTCCATCAGCTCAGTATTTATTAAATCATGTTTCAGTGTTCTTCCTTCAGTTTAATTCTGCTTCAATAATCCACAATAAACTGCATGTCTAAATGTTTACTGCAAAAAGGATGTCAGAATAATATGCCTGCTTATGTATGTATGTGATGATCACCGATTGGTGTGATGAGGTAGAGAAGAAGGATACTTTTCGCAACTGTAACATCCAGGATTTTTTTATCTAATGCTTTAATTCATCCACGTGTGCTTAAGTTTTTTATAGCACAGACTTGCACAAAATCATATGTCAGTGTTACAACATGCCTTCATCAGGCACAACAATGTGAAGCATATGCAAAGTGACATCTTCAATGTTGGATGAGATCCAAAGGGATAAAAGGATGTAATGATTAAAAAGCAGGGCACAAACAGATCTGACTCCTGAATCATAATTCCTAAACTGCTTACTTTGACAGATCACCCTCTTTTGACCGGGAAGTCCCCTAGGTGCCTGCAGTTCAGCTGCCTTGAGCTGAGCATCTAAACCACAACCTCTGTCTACTGGGGCCTAGAAATCTGATCATGACTAACCCACACCAAAACCTGCGGGGGGGCACAAGGTGCAGCAGTAGCTACCTTCATTTTAAAACCTGGAATACACTTTTTTAAAAAATATATAACCACCAATGAGTCACAGCTTCAGGGTGGAGAGCACCTGGGTCCAGTTTTGATAGACTGGTTTTAGGATTGGGCTCTGCTCTTGGACTGAGAGTTTTATGTTAAGTCAGTCACTGGATAAAAATGTGAAATCCCAGAACAAGGAATGGGACTCATGACATACTTCCCTCTCAGTATTATGTCCCAACCACTAGGTAACAGATATTTAATCACTCAGACTCTCTGTTGTCTGTTATTTAAAAAAAAACAAACCCCAAACCACCAAAACCCAAACAAATATGTTTAAGTATGCATCTTCAACAGTATGACTCTACAATAGTTCCAAGCACACAGATTACTGTTCTTCATGACATCGATTTTAATCAGACGTCTCTGGACCCATCAGATACACACTGGATTCAACCCTTCACTTCATATTTTCTGTAGGCTAGCAGTAGACAAAGTCCCGCATAGGAGGCAAGAGTGGTTTGTTTTGTAAGATACACATGCTATACGTGCCAAATGAGTTCCTGCTCAGCTGGACCTGTTACTGTAAGCTATCAGACCATTGTATCTTGGAAGACCCCTACACCATTTGAGAGCAGGAGTCTTCTGAGTTTCGGTATCCTCCTAGCTCATCTGAACAGAGCTGTCAGGCAGGCAGATGCCCTAATGCTCAGGAGTAAAAGGTCAAGAGAGGCCTAAATCACCGTAACGCTCTAGGACTGAGGTGCTTCAGACCATAATTTAAAGGACTTGTTTATATACGTGTGTGTGTAGATAAATATAGAGATAAATAAAAATACCAGGGCATCTAGCTTAGGCTGTGAGAGATACACACAGACATTAGGGCAGCATTTCAATTAGGACTGCTTCTCTGTAAAACCTTAGCTAATCATTGCTAAAAGATTAGAAGGTGGTAGATTGCTCTATCTTCCTCCACCCAAAAATCCTAACCATGCTGTTTTCTGTTTTTTCCACACACGCATCAGGAAAACATCAGCCCTAAACATCCTAAAACATATTTTGCATTATGTTCCCTTAATTGAAAAAATGCCTATTAACAAAATAAAAAAGGCTACAGATCCTTTCAATTTACCACACATCAGTAGCTGCCTGAGTAGAAGCAGATCACATACTCTTTCCTATTGAAGATACAGTAGGTTTAAATGGAGCCATTCCAATTCTTTCATTGATGGTATAAATCTTCAAATCTCAGTGGAAGAGCCTAGTATATTCCTATTGTTAGTGGATCATTGACAGAACAGACTCAACAGTTAAGAAGCTTCTAATGTGACAATTTATATAAGCAGAGTAATTAAAGTATATTAGAAATCCAGATAATCTCCCCCAATCAAACCGGTGAAGGGCAGCCCATGGGCATTCAAATCACACATTGCAATTCAGCTCAGGGTCACCTTCCCAAGTTAAATAATATCAACAGAAAATACCTTAAACTAAATGATCCTTACTCATTACTAAATGTATTCAGGAAATTACATAAAGCTCTTTGAACATACAAATATTTTAAGAACAGTTAACCACTTTAAACAACTACTTTTTTCCTTTTAGTGATTTGAAGACTAAAGTCAAGTTTCATTTCTCAGACATTACTTGGGATAGTCTCTAAAACATACGGAAGAGTGGGGAAAACTTGAGATCCTTTTAAACATTATAATGCAAGTATAGCAGCAGCAATATTTTCTCACGTTACCGGACTGTGCATTAGTACATACAATGCAAGTTGTCAGTAATTAAATAATTATACAATCAACAGCTAGGGAATCTAACGCTTTGATTTTTTTTAATATTCTCACAAGCAATTATATTTTTTACTACTTCTGTTTAGGGGGTTTTGTTTGTCTGTTTTATGTATCTTCTAGAAGCAAGTCTATCAACTGCACAATTAAAAGCATTTGATTACAGTACATTTTGACATAAAACGTAAATCAAACCCAGCACTCTTTTTATAAAGCTTTCCAAGTTTAAAGTTACATTTAAAAAAACATACAAAACCCCCCAAAACATAACCATTGCAACTGACCCCATAATAAGCAAAAATGGAAAACATACCCTTATTCAAATTTTAAGTCAATGTTCCTAACATTTTTTTATTTTTTTGAACAACAGATGCTGTAATACACAGCTTGGCAGCTACTTCATTAGAAAAATATGATTCAAGAAATGTGGCCGCTCTTTGCCTGAAACTAATACAGAGGAATTTGGTAGATCTATGTTCTTCACTAAATTCTTTTGATCTAACTGTAACACTACAAACAGCATGTAGCACAGAAAAAAGTGAACAAAAATTCTCAGGTTTTAAGACAGTGTTCTTTTCCTCAGCAGTATAGAAACAATAATACATTATGTTAGGATATATAAGCAGCAAAGTTACCTCTCATTGCTTGATCCATTTTCCCAATCAAAGAATCACTAAAACTGCCAAAAGCGACCATGACCTAATCCATTTTAGAGTTTTCAAACCAAGTATTCAAAGTAAGAGATGTTAGTTTGTCAAGCTGCAGCTCCTCTGAACACGGCCATCACTTGAAACGTTAAAATGTATTAATTCTTCGTGAGTTCATCTTCCAGACTTTTAGAAGGAAGTAGCACATAGGAGTGACAAAGATGACTCGATATCCAGGGGTAATTCATATATACTCCTTTACTTTTTTCTACTGGAACACAAAAGTTGCACAAAGGCCAAAGCAGTACTAGCCTGAACTTTCCCACTCTACTGGAGAGCAGCAAAAGTTACCAGGATACCACCAACAGACTTGGCAGAGACAAGAGGATAAAAAAAAGTCTGTTTTAAAACTCAGGGGGTCGCAGGAAGAAATGTGCAAATCCTTCAAAAAGGAAAGTGGACAGACAGCAACTGCTGAAAAGTTTAACTCGGAAAGAAGAAAACCAGACATGAAGTGACCTCCAAGCACAGCCAGCTCTCCATCCTCTATTATACCACTTCTTTCATCACCTTCTTTCTGTAGCGACCTTTCCCCCATGCACTATATGGCAGGAGAGAGACCTGGAATGTATTATGATCAGCTTGTCCTGTCCTTCTGACTCTCCCAGATGACTGTGGATGCAATGAGACTGGCAATGATCCAGGCCAAAGAGATGCCATAATCATGAGATGCAAGTGAAAGCTGCCATTTAAACACTTTCAAGAATTTTCCACTGGTTGCTTGATGAAGGTGTTAAATATATGGAGAAATGGGCCAGCAGTCTACCTGAAACACTTATTAAATTACAAGAAACAGCAAGTAGTGGGAAAAAGAACTAGCATAAAGTAAAATCATGGACAAAGAAAAGGAAATCAAGCTTGAAATTCTTCTTTACTGTCTGGATTCCCTTCACTTTAAAAAGAGGCAAAGCAAACGTTACCAAAATTGTGATTCTACAATGTGCAATACTGAAGAAGAGGCAGTAAGTTCCCATTATTTTCTATGCATTTAACTCTACATTTTAGAGGAAAGCTGTTCATTAATAGGTCTGCATTCATCACAGATACAAAATGTCAACACATTTTATATTGCTCCTTCAATCTACTGATATGTCAGTAATACTGTTTCTTTATTTTTAGATGTGAAACACTAGGAAATATTTTTCTTAATTACTCTAAAATGTTATTGTGGATTTCTTTTAGAATGCAAATATTTTCCTAAAGCATTCAGTATTTTGTAAGCAATCAAACAGAATAACTTAACCACCAAGCCTTAGTTAACCACTAATTCATCCATCAATAAATTGTTTTATCCAGTTTTGAATGGTTAGGCTTGATAAATATATGCCTGGGTGAAGAAATGTCCAAGGCAACATCTGCAGGACCACACTAATAATAATAAAAAAATAAAATAAAATAATAATAAGTATTATTATTATTATCTGCACACCAAAGAGCTCACTTCATAATATCAGAGTCCCATCTTCACTGGGATGGAAAGTGTTAATGCTGTGAATAAAAGGTTTTCAACTGCAGTTGAATCATGTGAAGATTATCAATATAGCAGCAATGTACAAAGGGGCTTCAGCAAGGTTACCGAGTTTAATATAATCCTTTCTATAGCTAAGCACAGTAATAGAGAACCCTGTGTTCACCGTGACAGCATGTTGTGTGTGCTCAGTAATACTTCTAAAATATACAGGGAGAACAAGAAATCCCCAACATCTTTACTATGCTCAAAGACAAAGTAAAGATATTAACAAGAACAGACACACAACCCTAAAACACAAAGGTACAGAAAAGCCAAACATTCAGAGCTGCAGAATATTAGTTAGCACTTTCTCCTTAACTCTTCTCAAAGGGTTTAGCTACATCACCGAAAAGACAAGTTGCTATGGCCATAATTTAAATGCAAGCAACAAAGCTCTAGCCTGCTTTGGCTAAGTCTGCTGGGAGGGAATATTACATCCGCTTCAGCCACCCTAGCAAATTTGTGCCAGAGAGCTGTTGTCTTTTTCTAACCACATTTAACTAAGATGAGGTGGCAAGAGCAGCAAAGCCAACATAACCTGCGTTAATTCAGTGCCACTAGTTCACGTTTCAGCTTGTGGAACAGTCTTGGGAAAAGCAGACAGCTAATTTGAGCCCAACTGCAATTTTCCTTCATTACCTTCACTGGTATTCAGCCAAGTTAGCTTCTCCCCTGTACTACACAGTCATATGCTACGATCACAGCTTTCTTCTTGTCTTTAATGCAAAATATAAACTTGAACACAGAAACACATGAAGTAACCCTCTGCTGTCCCAAAATCTCAAGTCCCAGGAGAGTCGGTCCAGGTACTCACTTCAGCAGCAGGGCTCAGCCGTTCACAGATCTCAGCCAAGCACTCTGCTAGATTCTGCACTGTTCAAGGCACTGGGAGTCATCTTGTTGCTTTGAACAGGTAAGTCAGTGCTCAGTTCTTTCAAGAAACACCACAGAAAAAGCAAACAACTTAAAAAGACATTTAGTTTGCCTAAACAGCCTTTCAGCATAGGTCAGATTCAGAATTTTTTAATCCTCTGGAAGAACAAATAGAGAAAAATAAAGGAAAGCAACGGACAGGCTGCATTTTAAATTGATACTATCCTAAAGCTGTTGTTTTCCCCTTTTTTAGTTCACATACATACAAAAAACCCACCTAACCCAAACTTAGTATTTCTAAATCATTGTCATTTCACAGAACTTAAAATAGCTCCATTTCAATTCTTAAAAGGCTTATTTTGAATAGCAATATTTGTAATAGACTGACACTACAATTAGTTTTGATCAAAGTAAGACAAAATTTCCCAATAAATTCCCATACAACATGCAAAACTTCAGAAGAGTTAATGCGTCTCAACCTCTACTGCACTGTTTTGCAAGAGTCCTCTCAGAGCTGCTACTAAGATTTGAGCCACAGAACCTAACCCATAAACGATGTCTTGCCCACCATAGGATTCAAAGTATGTTCATCACATATTTGAAATACGTTCTTTACCAGAGATAGACATTCAGTCATAAGGACAGGGTCTGCAGGCATGTCACCTCACGTGATGAGAGTTTAAAAGAAAAACACAGAACATGTTTATCCGCCATTGATGGGGGGGGTCTTGCAGGAGTCATTGGGAGCTCTTTGATCAGCCCTGACTGGGACACACTTCACCCTCTGGTTTTGAGGGTTTCGTTCCCTTTGTTTGAAACAGAGGTCATCTTTTATATAAAAGATTTCTTAGAAAACTACTGAGAAATCATAATTACATTTCTGTAACTTTAAATTATAGGGGCATAATTATTTTTTTTTTTATTTTAATGAGACTAAATTTACTTTCCAAAGTATTTTATATTTGAGAGAACAGGAAGTCTAGATCACTTCAGATGATATTTATTCAAGTTTATAGCTTATTAGGAACATAAATGCTAGTATCTGTCATATAGGGAACAGACAGTATTAGCTGTTACGTATTTAGCCGGAAACAGCAAATCACTGCTGGTACTCAAGACCATTTTTAACAACCTTCTGTGACAGCTCTTCCCTCTTGCCATCAAAGCAGGATGGCATTACAACCAGAGACTCGAGGGTCACAGCAAATAAGCTGACTTAGCACAATTTTCTCCCTGTTAAAGACTACCTTTTCTCCAAAATATTCAAAAGAAAGATCCACTCAACGCCATCAGTGCCTTTTGAGTGAGCTCTTTGCTTGCAAAGTTCTAAAAAGATGCCACAAATCAAACAATATCCTGGTATTATATGCAACAGTCCTGCCTTGAATACACGCTGCTGAGTACAAAACCCACATTCTCCATCCTTATTGAGAAATCACAGACTGGTTGAGGTTGGAAGGGACCCTTGGAGGTCATCTTGTCTAATCCCCCTGCTCAAGCAGGGCCACCAAGAGCCGGTTGCCCAAGGCCACGTCCAGTTTTTTAACATCTTCAAGGATGGAGAATCCACAACCTCCCTGGCCAATCTGTGCCAGGGCTTGGTCACCCTCGCAGTGAAAAAGTGTTTCCTGGTATTCAGAGGGACCCTCCTGTGTTTCAGTTCTTTCCTATTGCCTCTGGTCCTGCCACTGGGCACCACTGAAAAGAGCCTGGCTCCGTCCTCTTTGCACCCTCCCTTCAGGTATTTCTATACATTGACAAGATCCCCCTGAGCCATCTCTACTCCAGGCTGAACAGCCCCAGCTCTCTCAGCCTTTCCTCATAGGAGAGACACTCCAGCGTCTTCATCATCTTTGTAGCACTTCACTGGATTCTCTCCAGTACATCCATGTCTCTCTTGTACTGGGGAGCCCAGAACTGGACACAGTACTCCAGGTGTAGCCACACAAGTGCTGAGCAGAGGGAAAGGCTTGCGTCCCTCCACCTGCTGGCAATGCTCTGCCTAATACAGCACAGGATACCATCAGCCTTCTTTTTGGCACAGGCACATTGCTGGCTCAAACCCCTGATGAAGGTATACGGAAGTGTTCCACATCATTATAAAATGAATCATATGCGAATATAATTTACAGTGAGAATCAGAATGCCAGTTTATCTGAGAAACTGAAATAAAGTAGAAATGCTGAAGTGAAAAAAGGAGTGCTTCTATTTTCAATCATGTTACTAATACATAGACAAACTGCAGATTGCAAATGGGTATCTGCCAGAGAACTCCTCTGTTTGAGCAAAACTTCGTCAGCTTCTAGAAATTGTGTGTTAAATAGGATTTCTGTTTTATTGGGTTTTGTTTGTGGGTTGTTGTGGGTGGTTTTTTGGTGGGGAGGTGGTGGTGTTTGTTTTGTTTTATGTTTTTTTTATTAAGAGCTAGTCACAGAAAAACTTAAATTGGAATGGACCTGTAGATGTCACCTGGTCCAATGCCTGTTCAAAGCAATGCCAGTCTTGAGTAACAGAAGGAGGGAAATTTTACAACCTGACTTAGAAACTTGTTGCAATGTTTGACTATCCTGTGACAATTTTATCCTTATATCTAATAAAAACTTCCTTCATCACAATCTCAGTCCATTGCTATGGTCCACTATACACCTCTATGAAGGGTCTGATTCCATCTTACCTATAACGCCCCCTCCCCTGATTAGATTGTTGTACAAAACAGTAAATGCCTTCTACCCCTGCTGCCTCCCATCCAAGCCTACTTTGCCTAAGGATGAACAAACTCAGTTTTCTCTGCCTCCCCTCAAAGGGCATGTGCTCCAGACCCCTAATCATATTGGTGGTCCTCTGCTGGACTTAAATCAGTATTTCAATATTTTTCTTGTATTGGGAACCCAATATGCTGCTTACTTATACATCATTTACTTGAAACACAGTCTACCAGACCACCAGGAGGGCAAAGAAGCGTAGCTGCCTATAGTTAAACAATGACCCAGGCTCTGATACAACAAATTTTCTGAAAAAAAATTTTTTTTTTTGAGCTAAGCCTTTTTATCAATTCCTTACTGTCTTTTATTCACAAAAAAAAAAAAACCCACATAAGAAATGATAGCTATGCAGTATGATTGGAATGCCAATCAACTGGTTCTGAAAGACCAGTACTAAAACCCATTTTCAAGTACAATCATTTCCACAATCCTGCCTTTAGCTCTTCCATGGGACTCTGAGATCAGAATAACACCAGTTGGCAAAGAATTATAATGATGGGACAGGTTCATATCTTCTGTAAGATATTGTTTACACTTTTTAAAAAGTAATTTTTCACACAGTGAAGATATCTGAAAGAATTTTAAAGCTTAACAGGTTGACCTAAAAAAGATGATTTCTTACAATTCAGATCCCAGTAATTTAATGGACTGCCAGTGCTGATGGACTCCCCACACTGGAGAACAGACACCCACATACTCTACTAAAGTGGATCTCTGTTTAAGCTCACAGTGTTTCATTCACACAGATCAAAAGCATACAGATCACTCTGGAAAAGTTTACAATTTGAGAGATGTGATGGAAATTTATGGCCATGTAAAGATCATTACAATTCTTCTTAGCTACGCTATGAAAAAAATCAAAGTTTGGCAAATTGCTTGAAACAAATTCACTGAGGTCAACTTCACCACATCTCAAATATCTTCCTTTATCTAGCACAGCTTTAGACATGCAGTTTCTCTCATTCAGCATGTTCTCACCCAGACTGAAGTACCAAGACAACATCAAGAAACTTGTAGAATAGCCATCCTGGCTGAAGAAATTCAAATGTTGAGTTGGTGCCATTCCAGTTGAAATTTCCTGATCTAATCAGGAGACGTGAAATGGACTCTGAGGGTAACTACACAAAGTCATGAAGGGAGGTAAAGGAACAGTATCAAAATATAAACCCCAAATACTGAAAACAAACTAAGAGTTACTACCCAGTTATCTCTTCAGACATTCTGAATATAATTTCCAGTAACATACCTGTCTTACCATTACACGTGTAACACTATTATTATCATGCTATTCCTATTTTTCAGGTAGGAACCCTGAGAAAATACTTCACATTTTCTGCGTTTCTCTTAATTTAAAACAAGACTGTAACAGAGAGAGGAGCTGTAGTTCAAATAAAGTTTTTCTTTTTTAAAATGAAACTCTTTTGCTCCAGCTCCTCTAGCTGCCTCTGCAGAAAATCAAAAACTATATGCATATGGATACTCTCTAGCAACCTGCTGGGAGTCATATACTGTAAGTGGTTTAGGAAAATCATTCTCTCCAAGAGAGAAAACAGATTTTGGAAGGCAATGAAGTAACTTGTTTCCAAATTCCAAACTCAAGTATTTTATTTCCTTCCTGAAAAATCAATTTTGTTCTTTATGGAGTATCTGTTGTGTTAGAGGATGCTGTTCGTGTAATACATCTTTTTAGTGAAGAAGATGACTTTGGGTACAAAACATCCCCTACTAACATTGTTCCCGACATTTGGTAATACAGACAGTAGAGCTAATTTTCTGTCATCCAGGAAGAACGGTAGGCTTGCTAAACTTTTATCATCATCCCCTCTGAAACACAGTAAAAATCACTGTTAGAACCGATAGTTTATTAGATCAAAGCTACCATCAACAATGTCAATTCTGCCTGGTCATGTTAACAGGAAAATGTTTTACGAGTTCTACCACTGGGCATCCATTTAACTTCCAGCACCAGCGATGCTGTAAAACCGTGCACATAATGTATTTGGTGACCTGCATGTGCGGCAAGCATTACCCAGGCGAAACTTCTCACAGTCTGACAAAATGCTTTGATTTGCACTGTTCAGATGATTGAACAAAGAGACTTTAAGCAATCACCAACAAGAGCTTTTATCTCCAAATGTGCTAAAAGTGTAATATGACATGAGAGCAACCTATTGCTTTAAGACCAGATTTGATAAAATACAAGTGATTGGATAAATACTACATTTTAAACTTGTACACATCTTGTCCATTAGGCTTAAGTATTAGTAAAGTTTGCATTTATCTTAAACATCACTTTTAGCAATTTCCCCACACAAACATTCATAATGCCTCCATGGTATCCATGGTAACCTCAATCTCTTTGCTTACATATAGCTTAAAATACACATTCATTCCAATTAGGTGAAGTAAACAGAAAACAGCCATTCATAATTCCTCAAGTTACTGCCATCTTTTCTTTAAGATAGTATTCAACAGTCTTAAAACCAGATCCTAGTTTAAGACTGCCACAGACAGGTGTGTCATGAAATTCTCTTCCCTGCATCACGGCAGAACTGATTTAATTACTCCCAATAATATGCACAGTATACAAATACAGGTATCGAATAAATTCCTACATAATTCCAGCAATGCAGATTCAATAACTTTGTGTTTCTTTTCAGTGCAAAGGTATTGCTACTACTCTGCAAAGCTTCCTAGAGTTTAATCTATTCTTTCTCTATACTATAAAAAAACATTTGATTTAAAATAATCTGACACATGCTGCAATGTCTTCCAAAAAAGACTCACCTCAGATAGGAAACATGCTCAATAAAATATTATTATATCTAATATTCCATTGTATTTCATATCAAAACAAAAAGTGATGTTGTTTAAAAACTTGCAGCACATTTTTTTAAAGCATTCTGCTTCTATGGGCCTGTTTGGTACTTTTTTTGAATTCCTCAAGATGCACTTCACTTGCCTAGATCATAATTTTTTTTTTTTTTAGAAAGCAGCTGATAAAGGCATTTTCTAATGTTTTTACATACAAACTTCTACAGTGAAAAACCAGCACGAGCCTTGGGACACCTACCAGCTCCTACTACTCTGCCTACATTCAGCATGTCATGTCCTTGCTACACAGCATCACCTACCACAGATACATGACATAATGTTAATAATGTCAGAAATAACTGTTTAAAGTTTTCTATGCAGCTGCTGAAAGAATTCAGAGACCTTGCAAGACATACAGAGTTAAATGTTTAAGCTGTTTTTTTCTATTTTGCTCTTCAAAACCTTAAACTAGAAAATCCCTTGAGTGAAAAGTCAGAGAAAGGCTGCCATCCCTTCTAGGGTTAAAAGATGCTTTTGTAAGATTTTAGGTCAGATTAACCTTTTGCTCACAATAGGGCTGGTTATTGGTTTTATTTTTTACTGTCTTTAACACAGGTAAAAAAATCAATATGAAGCGAGACAAAGGGCTCTGGAGGCCCTGGCTACACCAGCTTTTGGTTTGGCTCATGCACAATCCTACAACATGCTGAGGCTGGGAAGGATTAGCCTGCTTGTGTTGAGTAAACCGATGATACTCAATAAACAGTTTCTGTTGTAAACCCCTTAGGACGTGCAAAGCCACACTAGTTGGCATTAGACCAGATAAGCTGCCGAACCAGCTGTAATCTCATTTAGACCTGAGCTGATCCTCCTGTCCTTTCATTCCACAGGATCAAAGCAAACCACTGAGGAGGCAGCTGTATTATAGCAGCAGTGCTTGCTGGATGCGGCAAACATTTCATAAATTCCTCTCCTTGAAGCAAGCCTGCACATAATCTACCCAGAGCCAGTTCAATCAATGGATTTCTGAATTCATTAGTCTTATTATTACAGGATAACTGTTTTCTCCACATAGTGTGGTAGTTGTTGCAAGCCAACTTTGCAAAACAGCTCTTATTGCTGACCATTTCTTTCTGGTAATGTGCCTTTGCATTTTTGCTGTGCCACATGAAAATGATTTAAATCACTTCAATGCAGTATTTTTTTTAAAGACTGGAAATAAAACCAATTCACGAATATTCAAGTAGGAAGCACTGAAATATAGTAAATTCTTCCAAGCATAATTACTGGCTACCTGCTCGCGTGCTTCCATGCATCAGTAATAATGACCAATGTTTTCTGAGCTTAATGACAGCAAATGATAATAGCCAAAGTAGAGATTATGTCATTGTAGTAGCATAAATACAGACTAAAATTACAGATGTGAAAGGAGTCACTCTAAGAAAAGGATTCCTATTTGCCTTTTACTCTTTGTGTTCTCTGGAATTAAAAAGAAGAAATATTTTCATTGTTAAAGAAATGAATAGCACAACTTAAAAAAAACAGAAAACCACAAAAGCAACAGGTCTTTCTAATCTGAGCAAAAATGAAATCCAAGACACTGGATCAAATAAGACTTGAGGGTGCAGCATTTGATTTCTGTACACCATTTGGAGTTTCCACTGTGCAGTTATAGCTAAAAAATTGTATAGTGTAACCTTAAGAGCTTTAGAAGTATAGAAAGTGTAATTCAGAAAATGTGTCAACCGCTCCATTTCCCACCAAGGAAGTCTGCAATATAACACATATTCACAGATAAAAAAAGTAAAGTTAGATTTGTAACTTACATTGGAATAGGGAAATACTACTAAAAAATCATTTGCTAATTGTATTAATCGTTAATACAAGGCCCTAAGTTCTCTGGTGTAGTTGCATTGGCCAAAAAAAAAAAGAAAAGAAAAAAAAAGGATGTAAGAAGAACTATGCAGTACAGCAGTGATTTTTGTATCACGTACAAGTAATGTTAGTGACTCTTAGATCACTCCCTGAAGAATGAACAGTCGCCACAGAACTAAGTTTGGCCAGAAAAATAAGAGAGGCCAAGTAACCCTTACAATTAAGGTAAAAACAGCAGTGTTTGTGACTTACTGTTATTTGCAGCCAGTATGAATATACAATACATTCATGCACACAAATTGAAATGACGGAGGATCCCTTATACAGAACTGCTCTGAGTTTACAGAGCACAAGAGAAGGATCTGTATCATCTTAGCACGCACATCCTAATCTACACTACACAGATCTATTGGACCTCTGTACCTAGTCGTTAGTGTTTTTAATAAGGGTACAAAAAACCCCTGTGCCTGTAATAAAAAGCTTCAATGAAATATAATAAAATCAGATGTTTAAAACATACAAACGATTTTTAAATGATTACAGACATGAGATGTTTACTATGAAACCCTTTTTAACCACCAAAGCACATATGCGCTAGAGCATGTCATAGGCAGCTGGCAAAGATGAACAAAAGGTATTTGCACCTACCATCTACAGATGTGTAAAAAAAAACCCATCGCACATTTCTTCCTCAATCACTTAGAAACCATCTGATGTGTTAGTTAATGATTCCCCTCTCTCCACTTCATTCTTCAGACATAAAGGGGTCCCATTTAACATAATCACTTAATAACAGCAAAGTGATGGGTATCAGAACCCTAATTCTTCTAATATTTGCAAAATCCAGCTCTTTGTAATAATAATAACACCATGATAGCAAACTGTAAAACTGTGTAATTATACTTTAATTGTATTGTGAGGCATGCATTAATCACAAAGTTTAAGTACCAAGGATGGAATTATAATAATTCTGTAAAACAAATTTAAGCTAGCTAAGTAGGTCAGAACCACTAGCATGCAACAGGAGACCTCTGGGAATTTATCAGTTAATGGCTATTTATGTGCAAATGAGTGCCCTCCAACCCTCCCAAATCCTGTGTAGCTGAAGGGTATTTCTGTTAACCAGGAGCATGCTTAACTGCTGAGGCATAAATTAAACCATTTATTGGAATGGTTTTAATTCTTCTCTCCCCCCACCCACTCTTACTACTCCCTCCACCCCCACTAGCAGCACAATTTACAGTATTAATTTACATGGAGATAGGATTGCTGAAGAGTTTTCAGAAATTACCCTGTTTCAAGGAAGAGGGGGAAAAAAAAAAAAAAAAGAACGAGAGAAAAACTTTCAGTAAGAGACAGCAGCAATGCTACACTTAATCTTCAAATCTTCCACAGGGCAGGTGGAGTTATTAGCAATTCCAGAGGTTCAGTATCACAGCAGTGCAGTGGAAACCCTTTCATAATGAACTCTAATGAAATGAAATTCTGTTTTATGTCCTCATGTTCTAAACTTGGAGAAGACAATGAAGCTCAAGGGGGACTGCATCAACTGCATTTTCTGTCTTAATGCTCAGACTGTACACACATCAAAGGTTTTCTTTCGAGAAAGAAAACAACAAAAATTTCTTGGCTGCAGGAAAAAACACCTTCAATTTTTGAGTTTGACTTGGAAAAAAGTAGTCATTTTTGATGTCTTAGGAAAATAGATACCTTTACAAAATACTCAGAATCAAGCTGCATTGAATTTTCACTGTGATGTAAAATGGGGATGATTCACAGACAATATAGATGATTTCTCAACACTTATAATCATAGCAGTAATTCAGTACAGCAAGGTAATGCAAGCATAACCTCAACATTCACTTTTAGGCTTCTATTTTCAGATGTTTGTGGTTTCTTTTTTCTAAGCACACGCATACATTTTCTTACAAAGCCTAGGGTCCCAGAATAATAAAACAGTAAAAGTTTGATTATCCTAACATCAATTAACCACAGCTCCCTGTTACACTAAACAGGGTCATGTCTCCCCAATGTCTAATTATTACACTGTAAAATCCCTTGATTGCCTGAATATATATTCACTCTCCCTATGACATCTGGATAATCATGGCCGTGCTATAGTTAATTATTATTTAAGAGATGATCACAGTGCTTTACTTTCTGATGTCATCTTTGCACCTAATACAATACTCCACGTAAATGTAACACACTGAACATGTACACGCACAGCATTTTCTTCCCAAATCAAGCCCATGTAGAATAGCCTTGAACATACAGGTGTGGTGTGAAATTGGAGGAATTCCCTGGGAGCAAATCCTTAGCAGCTTTAAAATATTTTGGGTAGATACCTGGAACACTTGCTGAAGTATTTTCAAAAGCACATCGCCAATAGCTAATCAATATATTCCTGACTGGGAAAATAAAGAATGTCGATGGAAATATTTGCTTTTATTCTCCCAGCTGACTTTTTGTAAGGAAAACAAGACCACAAAAAGCAGTAAAAGAAAACCTCATTGTCCTGGCAAGCACCTATGTAACTTGCCTGTTCCTCCCTTCTCCTGCCCCTCAATAAAAGATGACACACGTGCCCGGCCGCGGCGAACGCGCCTGCTGCGTGCATAATGGCCGCCTGTGCCGTCCCTGCATTACCATACAGAGAACCAGAAGGTTTCTGTTTCTTTACTTGGATTCGCCAGCACACAGGTTAAACCACAGACTTCATACCATTCTTTGGTAACAGCCAGAAATTAATAAAGGAACGGAACTATTTGACAAAAAAAAAAAGTCCACTCGAGTATTCTCAGAAAGAATTAGCACAGCTGTATTATCAGAGCCTGCGACTAGCCCACGGCTACCTCCCCATTCCCTACAGTGAGGGGCTGCAGCCTTGATTATGTCTGTACCTTCCAGCCATTGGCAGGGTCTCTGCATTGCCCTAAGGCTTTAATTAACCCCGATTAGAGATAAACAGGGCCTGCTGGTTGTGAAAAAGAGAATAGACAGTACCTTCAGCTTATGAGAGAACTAAGTAAACTACAAACTGTTTTTACTTTTCTCTTCTTGCTCCTCTCAATAACAATATCAGGAAAGGACCCCCACAAGAACATGAGATGATGCACGATGCACACGTTGCAGAATATGCGCTACTCTTTCCATTTTGTTTTTAGGGAGGATAGAGTGGCATACTATTTCAGGCTCATTTCACATTACGCACATTTTCATTGTCCCTGGTTTAGTCCCACTGGAAAGAAAGCTGGAGCATTTAGGCACTGGCAATTAATGGCACTTGGACTTACTCCAAGCCAAATAAAACATGACAACGCACACGTACAGGCCCTGTATCAATTGGCTTTCTTTATAAAATGCCTAAAAAAGCATTTTCAAAGTAGTTTTCTAGACAGATTTCAAGACTTGAACACAAAACCACCAAAAACCCAGCACCCTCTCCAGCAGAGCCATTGTGCTGCGCACACAGTACAAGCCACCCTCACACTCCAACCCCAGAAATTCCAAGAACCAGTAGGATACAGAACCACTAAACAGATTCAACTTTCCCCCCCTACAAGAAAGGGGAAATTAAAAAAGAGTGTGGATGCTACAAATCAAAATGAATGACAAATTTCCAAAGTTAAATTTTATGGCAGATTACTGTTTCAGGTACGGTTTCTTTACCTTCTGATTTCACCAAGTTTTTACTCTGTAAGGAAAAGCATAGAATACTGTTTAGGAAGCATCATTACTAATCAATCACCAGCCGCATCGAGCGCTCCTTAATATCAAATCACAGGAACATCAGTGAAGGGCTGGGTACCATCTCGAGAGTCATTTAGGGAGTTCATCTCAGCAGTCTGGTAAGCTTACAAAGACTACCCTCCAGCAAATGTTTGTCTAATGCATTGTGTAAAAAGTAAAAAAATGAAATTCGATTCCACAACTCTTCTATTGCAGTCTGCCAGAGTGTTGACATTTGTAGCCTACTATAAATAACCACACTAAACTTCTGCCCCAAATTAAGCCAATTTCTTCTTCACTGGCAGGAAGAACAACAGACAACTTGTCTTCTTTGCAACGTCCTTTTACATACTGGGTAACTTCTAGCACGTCTCCTCTCAACCTTTCCTAGCTAAAATCAGTTGTGTCAAACTTCTACAAACTTCCTACTCTCATCATCCACTTCTGCGACTCTCTCCAATTTTCAATTTATTCATACACATTTTGTAAACTGACATGTCCAGAACTGCATACAGAACTACAGCTAAAGACAAAATAAGCAGCTCCTCTCACCTGCAGAAGTTTCATTAACACACCCCATAACGATATTTAAATTTATTTGTCTTAAGCAGAGTCACATTAAGTCCTGCTTCCTGACATCATACAGGCTGCGTACATGACAGAAAGTCACTGTCAAGTGTTAGCCAGTTGACAGATTTCAATCAAATTTCAGATTTTCTTACAGCCACTATGGTCTCACAAATTCATGTAAATAAAATATCCATGTAAATAGAGGTGAAAATGCCACGCCCCCCCCCCCCCGCCTTTTTTAAGATACTAGGGAATCCATTTGAACTACAATTCACAAACAATTTTGGTTTGCCTCCCCACGCCACACAGAAACTGTGTTAGTGCAGGGACGAAATACTGGATCTTGCAGCCATCTGTACTGAGAGAGAGAAAAGTCTACAAGTAGGGGCAGGACGGGCAGATGGGGTAAAAGCTATGGTAGCTACTTCACTTTAACCAACCCCAGATGTGGAGATCCCCTTTGTTTCTCTCACCTCATGGTACATACTACCTGCCCATGCTTCGATAGTATGGCTGCCATGCCAAACATCCCATATGCTGTATTAGCATTTCTCCTTCCTCATTTCAGTACTTGGCCTTCACTATTTCCTCTTGCTGATGATCTTTTTTTTCAAAATACTGAAGTAATTTTTAAATTCTGGTTCTGCTTTCCATTTGAACACAGAGAAACACCCTGAAACTTTTGTCCATATATAAACTCAGACAAACTCTGTAACTCATTTTCATCTACTACAACTAGTTCTGCTAAACAGTTCCTCACTTTCAGTGATCTGAAATGACACCATTAAACATCAATAATACTAAGGTAATATAAGTAACACTGAAGCCTCACACTATATTCTTTATGAAAATTTTATCTCTCTTTCCCATAGACTCACACCATTTTACAGTAAAACTCTTCGTAGTTTAAGGTTGCTGTTTTCTTCGGTCTTCCTTTTTTGTCGCGATACCCAGAAACAGGTAAACTGGAAGTTGATTTATGTCCCAGAAGAAATTTCATCATGAGCAAAAGCATCCCAGGGGAAGAAGAAACAAATGGTACATACGCAGAAAACAGAACAATAGAAGACAGTAAACAGAAACCCCAGAATGTATTTAGATTCATCCCTTGACTTCATTTAGTCACTGGTTTCATAAGAGCACCAACTTGCTTTTGCTGATGAGGTAGTCCTAGTAAGTTAGTAGTAAGAGAAGCTGATGCTGTAGTTCACAGCTGTCAGTAACAGAATCTGAAACAAATTTGGAAAAAATTAAGCAAGTGGCTATTTATCATCATTGTAGCTATTACTCGATTTCCAAAGCACCAGTGATGGAGGCAGGGCAAACAAAACCCTCGTTCTACTGAACCACCGAACTAAATTTTTCAGAACTGCACAAACTACTACAATGTGTGTTGTGTTCAGCACCTGGCAGGTGCTTTGCTTGCTTTTCATTTTCCTCCATCAAGACAAGTATATTCATGTGTTCAGTTAGCATAAGGATTCTCCTTCGAGTTCGTTCAGCTTTTTTTTTTTCCTCCTCTTTAAAGGTCAACTTTCTTTAAAACACACAGGCACAAATTAATTCTCCTCTCCAGAGATCACATCCTTTCACAGGGGCTAGCAATGGAGAGAGGAGTCTAAAGGGAAATATTTTGTGTGAAGCAGAGACACACATGTATAGTTCAGTGCATGTAAATGACTTGTGTAACCATTCTTGAAGACGACAGCGGCTTGCTCTTGTCCCAAAATGTACACTTGCTATTTTACCAATCAGGTTTGCGATTCTCTGCTAAGAGAAGAGACCAGAAACATACGGGAATAGACGGGCAGAGGCAGAGAGTGCACTTCGGTGTGCTGGAGAGCCTGAGAACGTCTTCCCGAGCCGGCTGTCCACCGGCTTTCTCCATCCTCCTGTGCGGGGTGTCAGTAGGAGGCAGCATTGACTCTGACAGCAGCAGCTCTGCACCGCAAAGTAGTTGGGAGCTAGCTTCATTCTTCTGTCATTATATAAGCAAGATGACACTGTTCTCTAATCCAGCCAAAGCTGATAAGTACCATCAACCTGTCACTTCCTACATTTCAAATTCTAACACTGCAGCATCAAAGAGTTTTTACATTTCGATTTCTTTTGCTGGCAGCGGTCGGTAGCCTCTCATTCTCCCACGGTGTTCTAATGCAGCATTTGCACACCGGGGTTACTCCCAGCCTGAATAGCAGGTCATCCCCTACTCACTGAGCTCATCTGCGGCCCATGTGCTAGGCAATTTAGATCCAATCAGCCCTTATTTAGCTCAAGAGTAATGAGCAGCATAGTGACACAGACTTAAGCCTGACCCTCAGGACACTGCTCATCAAGCAGTAAAACTGTGACAAAATCATTCATCTTCCACCCGCTGGCAAGAAATAATACTCGCACTCACTGTATTACTTTTTCAAGATATAGAAAAAAAAAAAAGTCCTGAATTTTCATGATGTGAGACATTAATTTGCAGAAAGCTGAATTCCCTTAAACCCCCCTGTTGCTATGAGCTCACCAGGGGGAAATAGGCCTTAGGAGACTGAAATGGAATAAAGAAAATTGCTTCAGCTTTCTTTTCATTTTAAATAAGCCTTAAATCTGACAAGAGATATCCTAAAGAGAGAAGAAATATATATCTTGTAAGGTAACGAAGAAACAATCAAAATTAAGAGATTAGAAGGCTACTTGCATATAATGGTTTTATTGGCAAAAGTATTTCTTTGTTTAACACCCACGACAAAAATATTCCATATGAAAAGCCATTCTCACACCTCGTGTGAAGAATAAAAGAAGGAAAACTGAGAGGAAAGTTAATTTGGGGAAAATAGTTTCAAAAGTGAGACACTTCCATTAGAAAACAAATCTGTGCTCTATGTCCTTCAGGGAGCACATATTTCTCTAAACAACTGCAGGGTCCCAAGCAGCAGGTTCTCAGTACACCTGGATATGATTTTCCTCTCTTTTTTTGGTGGATTTACTCTTTCACAACAGTAAGTCTTGTACTGCTGTCAGGTAGGCCACAGAAAGCTTATGTGGATTAATTTTTGGTAGATAAAATGAATACAACGGATGAAACACAGAAAAGCGTTTCAGTCTGTAGCACAGGGGACAGAGCTATGTATGTTCATGATTGATGTCTGAGTACTAGACTTGAATTTCTTAGCTTTGGGTGTCTACCAAGACTGGCTTTGTTTGGGCATCAACAATCAGAAGGTCCTTGACAGCTTTTGTTGTTTCAGTTTGTTCTTAAAGTGATTCTAGAATAGACTAGAATATTTCAGTTGGAAGGGACCTGCAATGATCATCTAGTCCAAATGCCTGATCAATTCAGTGCTGACCAAAAGCTAAAGCAAATTATTAAGGGTATTGTCCAAATGCCTCAAACACTGACAGGCTTGGGGCATTGACCACCTCTCTAGGAAGCCTGTTCCAGCGTTTGACCACCCTCTCGGTAAAGAAATGCTTCCGAATGTCTAGTCTAAACCTCCTCTGGTGCAGCTTTGAACCATTCTCATGCATCCTGTCACTGCATACCAGGGAGAAGAGATTAGCATTTCCCTCTATTTTCCCTCCGCAGGAAGCTGTAGAGAGCAATGAGGTCGTCCCTCAGCCTCCTTTTCTCCAAACTAGACAAGCCCAAAGTCCTCAGCTGCTCCTCATAGGACATGCATTGCAGCCCTTTCACCAGCTTTGTTGCCCTCCTTCTAATGCAGATACTCTCTGTTACCTTTTAAACACCAATATGAAATTGATTTTAAGCAATTATTCAGCTGTCACGTGGCTGCCTACTGATTCGAGAAAACAGACAGCGAGAAGTGCCAGTGAGTATTCTTGCAAACCTGAACCAATGCTAGACGTACACAGAAACTTTCTATAAGCAAAGTATTAAGTACACAGCTCCAGTGCACACTATCTCGTTTAATTGCTTTGTATAGTAATACTCTCAGAGCAGAGGACACACAATCAAAACGTGTCAGTTTTAGCTAGTTGTCTTTGAAGATCAGAATACAAGTGACAAAGGTATAAAAACCATTATTTTATACCCCCCACCCCCCCCGCCAAAAAAAACCCCTCAAATCTTACATAAAGTAGGAGGAAGAGAAAAGAAATTCAGTTTTAATTACCAGAGCCACACCTTAAGGTACCAACTGTAGCTAAGAACACATCCAGTATTCCCACAGAACATGGTAACAGACTACTTTTAAAGAGTTGGACACAGCAAACCTCTCAAAATGCTGTTATATTCTAAAGCAGTGCTTGCTTTCTCATGCTCCAAAGCATTTAGAGACTAGATTTTCTTTACACTCATTCAAATATCAGTTTTATTAATGGAATAACTGAACTTAAAAAAAAAAAAAAATCACAAACCCAAAAACCTAAAAATACTTCAAGCCATAGATCAAGTTCGCACAGCAAGGCATGCTTGCTCCCCAACCATAAGATCTATGTTGCAAAGTTAAAAAGGAAGGACTTATTTCCTTTTTCCACAGAGGTAAACAAAGTTCATAGCAACTTTTAATGACTTTCTAATGGTCGTTCATTAAGTCTGGGACATGTTAGTGCCAAACTGACTCTCAGTTCAGAGCTTTAGTCACAGAGTTGCCCTCTGTGCTTATCAGGACATCACAGCTGGTAGCTCTAAATATGCTCCTGGGATGGGATGGGTAAAAGAAGACTCATGCTCTTCCAAACTCTTCTGGATACAGTTTTCAGAAGTTCAGCATCAGAAAATACATTTTACAAAGACTAACACTAAATCCCCTGAGGGGAGAAGAAAGAAGGAGGGAGGCGGGAGGACCTTTCTATTCTCCTCCTGAGCTTATCTGCTGACTTACACGGTAACAGAGAGGGGGAGAGAGGCTTCTGTTGGTCTCAGAAAGCTTCCCACAGGCTGTTTTGATGGCAAGTAGAACGCAAAAAAAAATTACAAATGACTATACATTTCCATAGCAAAGATACACTGGATAATCCATTCCTATCGTGATTTCTCTCACAACCTCAAGGCTAGACACACTCTAACAGATAGAAACATCCAGTTCTGCTGTTATCCATGGCCCAATTATTAATGTAACTTTTAATTAGAGACAGGTTTACCTGATTAGTATTCCTATAGAGCTTATGAAATTTACACACTGAAATTTTCAATAACTTTTCATGTCCTTCAACACTCGCAGAACAGTACAAACAGGCATGAATACGCAAGAATTGTTTTCAAAATAAAATTACTGTTTATTATGTTATTAGGTTTGTGGTACTTCTCATTTCTCCTATGGGAATCAGTAGCATGTCTCCCTGAAACTATGCAAAGATGTCTGGAGTACAGCAGTGATTTTATACCTGGGCATGTAAGTGCATTTTATAATCCTGTAACTCAGTGCTAATACACTACAAAACCCAAATGCCAGGATGATGATGAGAGAAAGCGCATGTCAGAGCAATACCTGATTATAATAAAAGGCATTTTAACATGTTTCAAGCAGTTCTTTTAAGAATAACATATTGCAGTGCTGGAACCTACTGTTTCCAGGCACTCATCAGATTTCTCTGAATCTGTGTCAATTTTTAAAGCAAGTTCTGTCAAATCCATTAAATGCCTGTATTTTTATTAACCTAGGGTTTCTTTTTGTGTCACGAGGCGCTCAGATGATAGGTAGTGCTAGAGATTTGGAACAAATGAAAACACACACGGGAAGCATCTTGCATTTACCTTTAAGAAGAAAGAAGCATCCTGCATTACCATTAAGAAGAAAAAAAAAGAAATCAAGATTCTAAAACACTGCTTAAAAACAGAAAAAATAAAGGAAAAAATTGTGTGTGAGCTAGAAGCTGAATCCTCCAAGTAAACATAGGAAGAAAGCACTTTGCATTTTTATTTTGGGGAGTTTCTTGATTGTTTACTGTTTGTTTTACATAGGTTTTTTAAAAAGGAGACTGTATTAAAAAACAATCTTACACTTCATACTGAATCTCACTATGAAGGTCCAATACTTGGAAGCGCCAGCAAGTAGCATCTTGTTTCCCATTATCCACTCACCAGATATCAAAAAATGAGTTCTCCTGCCAAGTCATAGTTCTATTTAAATATATTGACACAAAAATAATCATAATGATAACAATAAAAAAAAAATAGTGGTTTAAAAAAGCTTATTTAAAACAGTCTAAGCATAGGTAAATACAACAATCAAAAGCTACCAGCACTTTTCTAGCAGACAAGAAAAATACAAGAAAAACCTGGAAAGGGTTATTTAAAAACACAGTAGTGTAAAAATGGTGAAGGTGGGGGTCTCTTTTCAGATGCCTTTTAAGAAAAAAGAAAGGAAGAAAACAAGCGCGTTTTGAAAACCTTGTATGCCAAGTTTTAGCCCAGAGCAAGTTTTCACTGCTACGTTACAAACCCTTGAAAATAAAGGTTTATAATGGAAATGCTGACAGACCCTTAACCATAGCAGCATGAATAGCTATAATTAACGAAGAGCTTTTGGCTACACCTCACTCTGCAAATGAAAGATTGCCATTTTTACAGTATCCTCAAATAAAAGCAACTGAGAAACCTGGAATGGAATTCTAGCAATCCAACAAGATATGTTAAAGGGGACTGCTAAAACTATTTGACATTTTAAGCTTTAAATACTGAGGCATTTAGTTAACATAACCAAGTCAGTATTTTCATAATGCTACTTAATCAGCAATAAAGAATGCTCCTGTGAGCCATCATCTGGGGTTAGCAGAAAGTGGCACATGAAGTTATTATTTCCTAACAGCCTAGAGGGAGCTGCTTTTCTCTTTAATCAGTGATCTCACTTCCTTCCTACCTGTAAATTCCCTGTCATACAGTTATAAAATTATTAGAGTGCAGCGTACAGAAAAATTACATTTATGAAAGGCCTACTATCTTATATCTGCCTGGATTTTAAAAACGGGAGACAAAACAGCATTGAACCATTTCATCCTTTTCGAAGTTTGCAGACAGACCAGGCCTAATCAGTCTGGTTAAGCCAGTAACAGTTTAACATATGGTTGGCATAAAGTCATCCAAATCTCAATGAAGAAACTGGTTTTGGTGCTGTTTTACGTACATGGCCACAGAGGACTCTTTTTAAGTGAGTCTGTCAAAGTGGCAGAGAGAACCAGTAACATTTTCCTGTTCCATACAACCTGAAGATCAAAGCATTTTGTAAACATTAAGGAATTAAGCTTCTCAGTAGATGGGATAAATAGGCAGGTAACAGTAACCACATGCATAAATATAGGAGCTGAAATGAAGAACTGTTAAAAACAAGGCTCTAACAATCTCTCTCATACCAATTAGTATTTGAGCATGTTGGTAATTCAAATATTTCAGCAGACATGCTTTTTGTAAGAAAAGGTACTAATACTGTCCTGTACCTTGTCTGTGATGACCTGAGAAGTCTGTAATGAACTTCTATGCTCTCCTGTTTGTGTTACGGGGAGCCCACACAACCCCCAGTTCTGGAAAGCTTCGAAATAATGCCAAATTACAAAATAGACAACTTTTTCACCAGTCTCAAATTTCTCCGTATTTCATCTTTAAAAACAACGCAAAAAATGCTGTGTATTAGCTAATGGAGAAAATGTCAAAGTATTTTTGAAGTCTCCAATTTATTCCAGTAAATACATTCAGTTGAACTGAAATAATAAATAATAAATCAACTAAACTTAGTTTTGTGCTTCATCTTTTTTCAAAAGACTGCCTGAAAAACAGTTGTCTTTGGATGTATAAGCTATTGACAGCTGCAGTCAAACTACTAGACAATAACAAAGAACCTAGTTAAAGAGAGATCTTGCATACAGGCCTCACTATTCCTATTATGCACTCTTCCACAGCTATTTCCATGTATTTCAGTCTTGCACATCTGAAGTAATGGCAGATCAATAGCTGCCTCTTAATGTCTTATAAAAAAAAAAGCAGTTTGGGCTTCAAACTGGAGGACTACCTCTGAAAGGCATCAGTAAACATAAATATGCTTATTGAAGGGCACTGTGGATGTTGAAAACTGAACTAGTACATCAAAGCAAAACTGCTTGAAAGTGGTAAAATATGATTTCCTTCTTTCATATCGAACCCCATACAAGTATTTAAATCCCCACAACTGTTGTATTTGATTGCAACCTTCGTGAAAGAGAAAAAAAAATAGAAGAGTCTGAAAAATACAATAAATTCACTGAAGAAAAAAAAAAGAAAAAACCCAAACTCCAAACCCCCCCAACTTAAGTAATTTAGTAAATTTAGTACAGAAAATAATTTTGTAATTTCCTGTGCCAAAAGAAAGATGGTATTGTCTGAAATAATAGCAGCTGGATGACTTTCTACAGAGCCAGTAATTCATAACAAAATATCAGGGATGTCAAACCTAATGTTTTGAAACAGTAAGGAAACATTTCTAGGGTTCTAAATGCAGGTGGTATTGGTGGATTTTGAAATGTAACATGTCGTTCACAGTCCTCCAGAGATTTCACTTTCATTTTACTCTATTTCAGTAAGAAATTAATACGAACTACAGTTTAACCCTAAACACAAAAACAACATGCCAGTCTATATCCACAATTTAACTAAATAACTTACCGAAGCCTGGCTAGAACAGCCTGAAGAAAATTTAGGACCATACTCAGTTCAGCTCCTCGACAAGCAGGCAGCAGCATAGTAAAGCCATCATTTAGCAACTTTTCCTCAGAAAGGCTCAAGTAGCAGCTGGTCTCAAACACTTCTTGGACACCATCAATGTAGGTTGAAAGTAGAGTCCAGAGATTTTGTTTCTGTGTGTAGTCATTTTTGGTTACTAAAAACTCCTTTGCCTTCTCACGGAAAGCATTTGAGAGTTTCTCAGCTAGGACACTAATGTCCATGTTCTTCTCGACATAAATCAAAAGGAAAGCAAAATGACCTCTCCAGATGAGAGCTCTCTGAGACACGGTGATGGAGGATGGAGTCAGGAAACCCAAAAGATCCAACACTCGACTCACTATATCTTCTGTCTCCGCAACAATTGCTAGCATGAGGAACAGATTAAAAAAGTTCTGCAGCCCCACTTCTGTCAGCTCCTGCATTCTTCTCCGATGGAACTTGGAATAAATTCTACATTAAAAAAAGCAAACACACACAAAACTGAAACAGAAAGTTTCCTAGTTTCTCTCTGCTTGATATATTAAAATTGTATTTTCATGCTTTTAGTTTACAGTTTTCCTCTTCCAATAACCCTTACATTTTAAATATCCTCTTTTTCCTCCCCTCTTCTACTCTTTTGGCTACTGGAACAAACATGCTATTTCATTTTCCATCCCCAATACAAGGTACATATCAAGAGTTTTCAACCCCAGGTACAGCCTAACTCTTCTCCCTTATCCAAGCTCTAGTACAAAGTTGAGCACAATGTTATGAGCAGACTCCCTCTACTTCGTCTGTGATGGGTGTCCTCCATACCACGCCTTCACATCAATCAAACTTAGCCCATGAGGGCTGCTAGGGAAGTAATTTGTTACTAAGTGGCATCTCTCTATTCCTGTACAACTTCTTTCCTAAAACTCCGTTATTTCCAGGTGGCATAAAGAAAATTCCAAAAGAATGACCAGGGACCCTCCTTCCTTTAACTACCAATTCCTGTTCTTATGTTATACTCCCACAGCTGCTGTGATCAAAGGCTTACCTATGTAACCATCACTGCAGCAAAAGGGAGAGAAAGATTTCAGATGGAAAGCTCCTTTTCTCCACAGTGCTTTGCCAAAGTCTGTACCGACCCATATTGCACACCTACTGTATGGACTGTGAACTACGAGTTTGGGAGAAAACGGGCAAACTGAGGCATTTGGCTGAGCAACCTCTCTCCAGCAGGAAGATGTTAAGAAACTTTAAGCTGTATTGCTTATATGACAGTGCTCAAGTCATACGTAGCTGATGGTGAGAAGCACTGCTACTTTGCAACTTAAAGTGGTTGACAAAAAGCAGAAAGCTTTTACATAGGTGTCTTTTCTGTGACCTTTGCTCAGATCTGGATTTTTAAATAAACATCACCATTCCTACAAGAGAGGAGTAAGATGAAAATGGCTTGCTTAACTTTTTGATTTTGTGTTTAAAACCTTGGGTTTATCCTTCACCTTTAATTTTAAGTAAGTTCCACATACAGTGGTTAAACATCCAGAAATGCTGTTTTCCTATTCTGTCACCTGGAAAAACAGTTGGAAATGGTGCCGAGGTTATCAAATCTAGCCACCAAAAATTACAGCAAATCCAATTAATGTTGTTTAGTAGTAAATTACTACTGACAGGCATTTACGTTCTTCATGCATCAATTAATGCTTGGTTAGCTGCTGAAAACAGAGTTCATCCCAAAATCATAGCTGTAGGCTGTTAAATTTTGCTACTTGTGTAATTGATTTATTCAAGGTAGAAATGATGAATACTGGTTGAGCAGACTGACACAGTGCGTGTTGTTTATTATTATTCCCCCTCTTAAATTAGGGAAAGTAACAAGCTATAATAGCACAAAAATGTAAGTATAATTTGTTTTCAGTAAAAACAACAGGCTAATCAAAATTACTAACTAAAGCAAGACACTGATTCAACATCCAACAACATATTTGTTTCTATGTAGTTGTAGTAATTTTTAAACTCAAACTTTACTGACTGTAACAACTCATGAAGTATATGTAGACATTAGAAACATTTTCCCTTTCTGATAGCAAAGATAACCCTTCTTTCTTGGAAGGAACACACCACATAGCTTTGTAAGGTGTGCATACAGATGTTCAATTTTAACATATTTATTACTTGCGTATAAAATGATTTTATTAATACTTAATAAAATTTTAATAATTTTAATAAATTTTAATAATTATATTTTAATTATCAAATGTAATAATTTTATTAATACTGAATAAATTATTTTTTAACAATCAAAACAAAAAACTCAAACCAAAACTAATTTTAAGTCTTTTATATCCAATGAAAAAAGTTTTTAAAAAGTTAGCACCTTTAATGATCAGTACAATCTAATTACTGTAATAAAAGTTTTAAGAATTCAGGAAGTATATAAAACATCAGGATTTTGATTTAGACTATATATATGGTTTTTTATATCATGACTGACAGTACCTCTTAACTAGTATGTCTCAAAATTAAATGAAAAATTAAAACCCTCACAAAAAAATACTGTGAGAAATTTTGGAAACCACAAAAAAGAAAGCAGAAATATAAATGAAATTGCAGGCTTAGCAAGAGCCAGTCTGCATATTCTTGGACAACACATGGCTTACATACAGTTTAAACAGAATTTCTGTGCTTTAATTACATTGTTTGTCTGGCAATAGGGTTGTACCACTACATAGGTTGCCAGTGTACCAAATTCCTGGCCTGTGGGACGAAGTAAATCATCACAGGCTATGGATGCCAAGGTGGTTCTTGGACCCAGCTCTTGGACCCTGTCACAGCTTCAGCTGGCAACAGAAACTTCAGCAAACAACTGTCTTCTTCAAATTATGAATCACCCTGGATCCCTCATCCCCTTTGCTTTCTCATGAGCACACCCCCACACAACCCCCGCCCTTGCTTTGGTGTGTGGCTGGAAGGCCATGCAGCCTGACTGACTAAACCTCTCACAACATGAGACAAACTAAACAGCAGCCATACCGTCCTTTAATTTGTTTCCAAGGATGCACACCACTTTTCTCTGCCTCTTCTTTCATCATCTGTGCCAAAATGCTGAGAAAAATGAAGTAACTGTTGCTGGACTCGTACAGGGTGGGGATCTGCTGCTCACAACAGCAACTTTTCACCAACTCAAGCATTGACAAAGAAGTTTTACTAACGTTTGCCAGACCCTTCAGACCAAGCCAAGGAATGGCAAAGCAACTGTTCTAAAAGAAAAGACAGTAAGTAACAATACATGTTAATATTCCAAAGGCAGTAAGATGCAATCCTTCACACAAAAGGACATGTTCCTACCACAACTCAAAAAATAAAAATGCATTGTAACTATGCACAAAGTGTTTTTACAAGACCTTAAAAATCAGTAATCCTGATGGAAAATAAGAATAAAAATATATTATGATTCATTCTATTGTGACATAATGTAATGGACCATAACATATATTTAAACATGATTTCTTAAATAAACATAGCAAATTTAGGGATACTGCCATTGACTAGTCGGTTTTACAAAAGCGTAGCAATCAAGCTTGGCTAGAGAAGGATCAGAATTAATTGCTAAAAATCGAGGACTGTCCACATGCAACTCTACATTTTCATACATTCATCTACTTACCAGGTTCTTGCTGTAATAATCCCAGAGTATGGTGATAATAGAGAGGTTCAAGTCCCAGAAACTACACAAAGTCAAACAGCACTGAAGATGCATTCGTAAGTGTTCCTCTAACACACCAGTCTTGAAAAGGGAATAAAAAACTTTATTGTAGGATAGGAGCATCACCTTGTCTACACATAAACCCAATACTAGCAGACTATTAAGAAAAATTTCCTAATATAAAAATTATTTTAAATTATATAATGTTGAGTAAATGCATCTGCTAATACGAGCAATGAACTAGAAGATAAAAGCTGACAATCGCGTCCTGCAATCCAGCCAATATAGTAGGTCATGATGCACCATTTCAAGTGTCCACAGAGTTGTAGACACATTAAGATAACAGCCAAGTAAATATTGCGAGCCTAACGTGAAACATGACTGCATGGTACAGGAGCTCACAAAACAGTAAATGAGGCATTAGCTATACTGAATGCTCATGTCAGCTGAACACTTAAGCCCTTCTGTCATGTAGGTCTAAAGGAAAGCTCATTCACCACTGATACAGAGGGAAGGTGCAACTACCTGAGAGCTCATGTTTCTCTATAGTATTCCAAACGGGAGGATCTCTTCTTTCTGAATCGTGTTCCTTCTCAAACCTCCACAACATGGCTATACTGCTAACATCCAGACAATTCTAAATCAAGGGCAAATAAGTCTCTGAACACTGGGGGGAAAAAACAAACAAAACTCTCCCCACACCACACATTTTTTTGTATTCATCAGTTCCAAATTTTGCACACAAAAGGAAGAAGGCTCATAAGAAAGAAAATAGGAATTCCAAACAATTTGAGCACAGTGAAGCATTCAGGTTGTTATTGTGGGATACTGAGAGTGGGAGTCATCTCATCCAGCTTTTGATGTCAGCAAAACTGGACTTGCATCGGAGCTAAGGTGTTAGGAGCTCCATGCTCAGACTGAAATCATGTGTTTAAACTAGCCTATTTTAGACGTCTACTTTAGGATGAGAAGTACATGATGATAAGCCCTGGAAGAGCTTTATTGTCTTCACTGACTATAAAAGTGGTTTAGTGGACCAGCTTGTGTGTAGCTGTCTTAAGGGAAGACTTTTACACATGTAAGTCTAACACATCTCTGGGACAGCAGCAAATTTGTTCTGTGACAAGAGAAACTGCTGACCTACTTCTAGCTTTCACATAAATCTAAACACTATACAGGCCTAGAATTTCAAACTGCGTAAAATAACCTAAAGAGGAATAAAAGGGGTAAGAAAAATAAAAAGATACAGGACAAGTTTTGTGACTCAAAATCATAGGCCCAGAAAGGGGAATGAAGGAAACCATGCCAATATTGGGAAGTTATCCCCTTCAGTTCCAATTACAGTGGTAGGTCCTGAATTATGTCCCAAGCTCACACAGCTCAGAAAACTAACAAAAAAACCCCAAACAAACCAAAAACCAACCAACCAAAACCCCCCCCTCTGATGCCAGGTGATAGAAAAAGATAGCATTATGTTGTGTTGTGTTTTGTTTTTTTGGTTTGGTTGTTGTTGTCTTTCATTAAGTACCTGCTACTGGAAGAGCAGGACTTCTACTCTCGCCCACAATGCTACTTCTTATGGCTTACTATGTCTTAGAGCTGCTTTTTTTCCTGTTTTCAATGCTACACAAAGGAGTTATAAGTCATTATCTTATCTCTACCTGGCTATACATTCACGTGGAAAACATTACTTGCTACACTTCATCAGAACACTAAACAACTACACCAATGATCTACAATAACTGCTAATCATGTCTGCCTTCTCAGGAACAATTAATCTAGAACATATGGCTTCTAAAGTGGTATATTTCTAAAACAACTTGAGAATCAAAAAGGCATTTTCAGTTGTCATAGAAAATTAGATATTCAAGACATTATGTATAACAACATACAAAAACACTAAAACAGAAAAGAAACTCTTCAAGAGAGACTCATTAAAAGATGTAATGAATAATAGTTCAAATGTAATAAAAATGCCCACAAATGAAAGGTGATCCTCAAGTACTGTTTTTATATATGACATAACTGTAAAACTATTAAATTGGCAGTCTTCCCAAAATAACAATATACAAAAAAAAAAAAACCCTCAAGGGACAGAACTGCACCCATTTTCAACAGCTGCCATATTTTTTTATGAATAAAAGCAAGAGTCTTGATATAAAACAAGAAACTGCAGATGAACATATCTATTTCTCTAGAGACCTACCCAGTTACAAAAAATGTAAAAAAAAAAAAAACAAAAAAAACACCAAACCCAAACCAAAACACCCTTTAGAATGAGAATGCTTAGTCTTAAAGCTGTTATTTGTGCATAGGATTACATTTAGGATCTAATTCAACAAACAATGACTGCTTCAGTTAAATTAATTCAACAACAAACATAGTATTGTGAGCAGCTTCAATTTCAACCATTATTTATCTGTCCAACAGTAGTTTTCGAACAGTTTCCAAAGCCAAGATAATACTGAAGGCTTTATCTCAAATTTAATATGAAAGAGTTCTCCAGACTTCAAATATCCCTGGGATTAATGGATTCTCTCATTGCTCTTTTGCTTAAAATGGTCTCTTGCACTGCTGGAAATACTATCAGAACTCTTGAGGTAGTCAGCTTCTAATTTACCGCAGAAGGGAGGAACACCAGATACTATCAAAATGATAGTACTATCTAAACATAACATTTTTCTCTTATGACCTCCTACTGTAGTAACAAAATTGGTTTCCTAGAACTCCAACAAATACTTCTGTATCTCTTTTAGAGTAGAATTAAACAAAAAAATATACTGAAGGTATAACAAAATTGAGGCAGAAATGAAACAACACAAAACATTTGTTTTCTAAAATCAGAGAAGGCTAGTAAGACAGACTGCTATTAGTTCTTACAAACAAAAAAGCTTTTGATTCTCACTTACAATAAAACTTTGTAAACACAAATTCATCTTTTACTGACAATCTATAAATTTAGTCAGTTTGATGTTGCCAAGTAGACAAATACAGTTATGTTAATATTCCTAGTACAATAATTTTCTATTTGTAGTACAAATAGAATTGTAAGCCAGCTCTACTTTTGTCATTAGCTCAGTAACAGAAATCCAAGTTACAACAGAAGAAGGGAATACCTCATGTTTCCCCCTAAATATCCTTTTTTGTGACACAGGTAGGAGATCTTTCACAGGAGCAACTGCCTTCAACTCTATCCATCAAGAATTACAAAAAAGAGAGCATCTTCTGGCTGAGAAACTCACCAGACTGTCAAATGACTGAAGCTGAAAGGATATATTCAAGGAAGCAGCACTCTGCATTTGCCCAGATATCCATTATGGCTCCTATCTTTATTTACAGTTCACAAATGGAGTATTTTTGCTTCCCATCTCCATTGGTCCCCTAACCTGAACAGCACCTTCACATCTCTTCCTTTCTCAGAAGCAGGCTGACTATAACATTACAAAGAAGGAGCTCCTACCTGGAGACAGGTGCACTGCAGCACTCCCCTGCCACCTTCACCTGAAGATGGGACACCTTCCTCAGGAAGTCTTTATCGCCCCCAAAATCAGGCATATGCTGGATGAAGGTGGCTCAGCCTCTCTGCTGCCCGCATGAGAACTGCCCTCTCTGTGCTGGGGAATCACTAAACTCAACAGTTTTACTGAAACTACCAAAATGCTGCAGGTTTAACACTAGTTAGTCATTTTTGCATTCCAATACTTAGCTGTCCTAAGGATGTTAAAGCTAACTCCAGCTTCTGCTGATTCATCATCAAAGGTGACCATTCTTTTCTCTGCTTTCATGATGCTCCATTACCCTGAATATCCATGTCTGCAACAGTGCCTTTTTCAGAACACAGGAATTGAAGCTCACATAAAGAAAAATTAACAGTTACTGGTAGGAGAGAGATTATCAATTTACATTACACATGTATGATCTGCACCTTTTTTAAATGCTTTTGAACACACAAAACTATACATACTTGATTTCATCACCATTTCCCTCCCATCCTTTGTATATTTCCAGTCTCCTTCCGAATACGTACAGTCTACAACCTTTTGAAGTTAGGGAGCAACGAGCACAAGTGGGTTATGAGGTTGATGGACATACTATGTACCAAACATTATTAGTTTTTAAGCTCCCATATACTTAAAAATGAAGTTTCTAACCAGCAATTCCTGCCCCCTCTTGCAAATGATTTGGCACTATAATTTTTTCTAACTTACTTCGCACGGCTATTACTGTGCATCTCTAGTATAGATAACAAAGGGAATATGCTGAAAAGGGTGGCTTAGGTAGGATTTACTAACAAACTCAAGCCAAGTGTTAGTGGACAGTATCATCAATACTGTCCTGTTCATTCAAAGAGCACTATTCTCCCTTTTGATTTTTCCTGCTTCTCCATGTTCCATTTCAGTATTGACCTCTTGCTATCTCATTGTGCTTCTCATTCCTACATTTTCTGGTCGCAAAAAAAATTACTCAGCAGATACTTCAGATACAGGAGGGTAAGATAAAAGGTAAGAGTGGCCACATGAAGCTGACAGATCAACAGAGGAGGGGGCCATGTCTACTAGTAAAAGAAAATCTCCTTCCTAGACACTGTCAAGAAGGCTGGTGTGCAGGGATAGGAAGTTGGATGCATTTTTTAATAAAAGTACCTGCATGCAAGTATGTGCATGCACATATAGTGACTAATCCTCTCCAAGGAGCGTTTCCTACAAGCAGCTAACTCCACAATGCAAGAAAAAATAATGAACAAATAAAAAAAGGAAATAAACTAGATGGTTCCTTAGGCAGTTGGTAATAGTTGCAAACACATCCTTGGCAAATGAGGGTTTGTTTTAATTCCAACAGTGGTTGCCTTTGGAAATTAAAACAGCTATTTGCCTCATATTACTGTGTCATGATTGACTCATTATTCAAATCTTCTGAACGTGGCCACCTAGCTGCCTTTCTAAATTGTCTACAATTCAATACTTGTTTAATAGAAGCATCAAAAAGCTGTTTATTTTATGTGGATTTAACTTCAGAGGAATCTATTCAAAATAATAAACATTCACAAGAAAAGAGGAATATATCGAAGAAAATCATAACTACAAGTGTCCTCTTACTGCTTCTCAGGTTGCTGACATACAGAAGATGCAACACAGGAAGGTGGTTAATAAGCTACTCACAGCTTTTATGCCTCTTACCTAAATCTCTCCCGTTTCTCTCACAGAATGGTAAGCATCCAATAAGTGATGTCATCACTGTAGTTTTAATGTGTATGCACAGTGTGTATATTCAGTTATATACTGTGAAATCATTCAAAAAGAGTTAATCTTTTAAGCTGAAAGGCTACGTAAACAAATTTTAGTTTATGCGTAGCATGATTTTTAACTTTTTAATACTGTATCTATTGTTTCACCTATCCTAACAACTACAAAATATCTTTTTTGTAAAAACTGTAGTTATAACAAGTATTGTTCCATACTCCGTCTTCAACCACAGCTGTTGCTACTGCATGAGCAAGGCAGTAATAATGAAAAAAGAACTGATTCCTCTTCTGCTTTCAAAAACAAAAATTTGCAGATTTTTTTTTTATTTCATCTGAGACCAAATAAAAAAAAAAAAAACATGTTTATTCTCATCTTAAGCCTACACAAATTAAAGAGATTATTTTTACAGGTGTTGCTGATACAGCATTTGCAATTTGTACCACGCAACTTCAGAACAAATTTACAGAGTTGCAACGTAACATATTTAAAAACATGATGAACAGCATATTTAAAAGCATTTTAAAAGGAGGTCAATTCTGACCTCTG
The DNA here is from genome assembly GCA_008921705.1 of Burhinus oedicnemus. Classification (NCBI taxonomy): domain Eukaryota; kingdom Metazoa; phylum Chordata; class Aves; order Charadriiformes; family Burhinidae; genus Burhinus; species Burhinus oedicnemus. The sequence goes on from VFFE01006868.1 coordinate 667,243, forward strand.
GGCCATGAAGCATTGCATTAACAGTTCTGCAGAAAGAAAAATGATAAGGTATGAAATGAGTGCTCAGAAACTAGAACCTTATCAGTAAGAGTTTGATTCAAGCCTGTAAGACAAATTGCTCAGCAAGGCAAGTCACCTTCCTGCTGTGATGAGGATATAGCTGAATTTTCAATGCAACTGACTATCTCCCTCATCATGTCTCCTCAACTTGATGTCCTTACATTCAGTATCTGGTTTACATTTTCTAAGCATCCAGTTCTTATTCTGAATACATCTTGTCTGAGTAGCCATATACCTACCCTTCCAGGATAATTATCTTTTTCCTTTATTTGACAATTCAGCATCAGGCACAACCACTTTAAAGCAAGTGTAACTGCCAACAAGGAGGGAACTGTATACTGCCATAGTTCAACGACATCAAGGATGTTCGTTTACCTGTGATAAGACCACTAGAATTCCAAAAATACACTCGTTAGTTGGACTTTGTTTCATGTACTGTCTTTTCCTGAAAGAATCCCTGACACTTTCCTTGTTCTTTATTTCTTCCTTTACACACTTACTTGAGCATCAGTGGATTTTTTAAGGAGTTCTTCCACAAATTTCCAGTTGGATTCCTTCTGTTTCTGAAAAATAAATGATTAACAGCGTAAAATAGCATTTGTATTCCTCACAGGAATCATTATGCAGTAACATGAAAATAAGCAAGCAAGAGATTTCCAGAAATATTTCATTTCATGACAGCATATTGTAGTCACCACTGAAAACAGCTTTTTTGTTTTATGAATGTAATTGATATCTGTCCTAAAAATTAGGCCTCAAAAACAAATAAAGAGCTGAAAATAAAGAGTATGCAATTTAAACTGGTTTAAGTGACTCATTTGCAATCCCGACCTTCACTTTTAGTAAAGAAGTAAAACATTGAGGCATTTTTGATTAGTACAAGCAGTATGTCTTACAACTTCTTTCTTTAACATTCTATAAAAAGGAAGATATAAGGGGTAAGAAGGAGGAAAAGATACGATCTCATCTTTTCTTGGTTTTTTTCCTTTTCAATAAAAAAACCCCACTTCTAACTTATTTTTCCCATGCCAAACATTAAAGATTGTTTCGGCCAATTCAGTAAGGAGTTGGCCAGATAGTAATGGCCTATATAGATAGGAAAAAATACAGGGTAGGTCAAATATGGCCCGTTCGTATTCTTCAGCTTGGGAAGACAGATGACTATCCATTTGAATCAATTAGACCACGCTAATGAAGTAAAAGTTGCATGGCAAAGTATATCAAAAAGGAAGAGAAAAAAAAATATATTTAGGCAAAGTGGGAAAGAAAAGGATAGAAGGTTTTGCAACTAAGGCTATTTCCCAGGAAAAAAATAGAAGGTAACCAAGCCAACATACTTACAATTCTAGGATGTCCAAAAATCATCTCTTAACACTCAGTTATATATATAGCTTATGTAGATAACTAGATGTGTGAATGAACATGGTACTTTCATCATTGTCCTGCCTTACTCATTCCCTCCACTGTCACAACTGTTAAGCCTTGTAAATTATTCTGCAGATATCTGTCCTTTAAATGTCTGTATAGAGCTTACAATAAAGAGCATCTTATGCTTTGGTAACTGAAATATAACTACTTTCCAGCAGCAACACCATTGCACCCCATCCTCCTCTGCTACTGACTACACTACTTAATGCTGTGACTTGGTGACAATTCCACACAGAACTCCAGAGGACACTGAGAGAATTTTAAGGATGAACTCTTTAAAAAGATGCACTAATACTTATGTAACACAATTTGACTACTTGGTGGCTCTACGTTTTTGCATGACAAGAAAAAGCGAATTTTGAAAGACTGCCAATGGTAGCAAGTCGCAGTCTGTAGACTATTTATGGAACAAATACGAATGAAAGGACAAATCTGCAGAAAGTTACACTAAAGCTGTGATTTCACGATTAGAAACTTGAGCAGTATCAATTAAGGAGTATCCCACTGCTTCCTCCTCATCCTGCCAGCTGCTCTTCCTGCCCTCACAGCTGTAGCATGCCACTGCTCAGCTGTTCTGGTCCTTCTGTTTGGGGAACACAGATCAGTGAACCGACCCGGAGCTTTAGGAGAGAAAGAAAGAATGAAAAAGGGAGGAGGGCCTGACCTAGGTCATTGAATAGGGACACAAATAATTGTGCCAGAACAGCAGAGGGCATATCATTCCTAGTAGTAAACAGGACTTCTTAAGCTGTTATTGATGTCAAAGCCTTTGTATCATGAAACCAGAGCTAGCATCCTGTCAGAAGGCAAGACCACTGCATCAACAAACAGTCAAGGAGTAAAGGCAGCACTTCAATAACGAGTAAAACACAGGAACTGCACAATCAACATTCCCAGACAGTTCTGGCTAGTATTTAGGTCAGATTTTTTATTTCGACTGCTGTATTTTAGAGCTTGATGTTATGTGAATACCTACACACTGGTATGGTCCTACTGCAGACTCCAAGTAAAGCTAATGAAGTGTTCAAAAGCCAGGTTTGTCAGAGATGAGTAAATATGAAGAGAGTCATGCTATATAGCTATGAGACCTCTGAATGTCTGGATCAGCCTGCTCAGAACACGCTTTTAGCACTCCCATAGTCCAAGGACACATGATTTATACAAAAGGTGTTTATTGCCAAAGTTCCAGCTCAGCTGCAGTATGCAGATCACCTTACAAGATCCTAGAGTCATCTGGGGCAAACTCCTAACACCAACTGGAATTGGTTACAAGAGTGCACCCAGGTCCAGCCCAAACTCAGGAGAGAATGACACCAACCAGCTGCTGCACTCTTTTTTTGAGCCTCAGTTGTCTCTATCTTAGCAGACTTGTTTCATTCAAATCCCACTAAATTTACATCCTAACAGTATTCCCTGCTCCACTCGCAATATGGCATGGCAACTGTTTACAATCCATCCTTGTCAGATAATATGTAGAATCGACATCTCTTACTCCAAACCTACTGGCTTACAATATCCTCCCTCCACCCCCAAAGAAACCTAAAATCAACAGAACCTGGAAAACTTACAGTGCATAAAAGTGCTGCTAAAACCAAAAACTTGAGCTGAGACCCTCTGGGTTCTCAGGGAGAAACTTTTGCAAGGACTAACAGCTGACTAGCTGGAAGACCCATACTAGGCTTCTCAGCTGAAAGTCCACGTTTGCATATCTCTCCATGTAGTCATTTCAGATTATTCTATCAAAAGCAAGAATTCTTAGCCCCAAGTAATTCTGCCTGTATTTCCCTAGCCCACAGTATATCGAAATTGACCCCTGCAATGTTCACAAGTAGCAAATTTTCTCATGAAGTCCCATTTGGTTTTTAAATGTACAAATCCTGCTTTTCAGAAGAGTGAAGTGGGACCTGAATGTGGGGTTATGGAAAGAGACATGTACCGTACATCCCTCGTAACAGAGTCTCTAGGAAACCTGGCCAGAATTTTCTAGTAAGAAAAAAAAAAAAAAAAAAAAGGTTTCATGTGTATGAAATATATGCAATATCTCTGTTTCATTGCATATTTGAAATTACGTTATATGAGCTAAAGGGGAAAAAATAAAAAGAAGCAAGTCTGAAACCTATTTAGAATTTTAAAAGCTTTCATAATAACCTCAAGGCCATGCAGACCACATTAAAAAATTGAAAATCTTCCACAGATGACATAGGCTTAGAGGCAATTTTTGCTACAGAGCACATGAATAACCATCATTATGACACATCACCCTCCCACCTCTGATCACAGTTAATTAAAAGAAAGCATGTGTCATGAAGCTATCGCATCAGATGTTTAACCAACAAAACAGGACTACATTGAGCTCTGATGTAATTGCACTGACTTCAAAAATTTGTATCACGGACTATTTTATCTTATAACGTTCAACGAATAAGACTGTAATTTGGGGGGGGAGGGGGCAGACCTAAAGAAATGGTTACCATCAGCTATGCAGACAGATTACATTTTTGTGGTGTGTGAAAAGGCACTGTTGCTACTGATAGATCTTTTTGTAAGGACCCATGGCACTTAAGAGAACAGGGATGCCTGGACAAATGACAAACTCACAGCCACACTGAGAGAAACGCGAAGCGTGGCTAACAGTTTGAACATAAAGACTACTGGAAACATCAAGAGGAGCATGGACAGGATGGTCTCATAATTTACAAATCGAGACCTGGTAATTCTCTTCTCCCAGGTGGGCTCTAAGGAAAAAATATGATTTAATCTTGGGCAAGTCACTTCCTGTCACTATGTCTCAGATTCCTACTTTAATATAAGAACAACAGGAATCCTTTTTTTTCCATTCTACGTCTGTTTGGCTTATTTAAATAATATAGTGCCTGGGGCAAAAAATAATCTCTCACAAGGCTAAATACATAGTATGTATCAGTATGACAGAGAGAAAAAAAATCCAATGATCAAAGTAAACAGTATCACTGCATTTTGATTAGGGCATAAAATATAAGAAACCCAGGATAAATGTCTGCTTCACACTAGTTTTTGTATTCGACCTGGGAATAACCTTTTCTCTCCATCTAAGTTCCTCTAATAAGCAGGGAGTGTAGTAATTCTATCTTCCCAGTGTCCCTCTGAAACACAATATGGACTGTGGTCCTCCCCCACTGCTGTAGTAACGGGGCAAAAGCAAGGGAAGCTTGAGACAGCCTTCAGAGTAACAATCAGATGTGGTCTGCAATTTTACACTGTATGAACGTGTAAGAAGTTGCTTCATTTTGCCATTGTATTATTAGAAAAGACTGAACCACACAATAATGAGCAGCCTGCCATGGGATCCTGAAGGATCTGTCAGCTCACAAGCAGCATAAGCATCCCACATTCATCAAGTCCTCTAGTCACCAGAAATGGTTACCACACCTTCCCTATCTCTTTTTTTTCCCCCCTTGACAAATCAGGGAATTTGCAAGATAAAAATCAATTAAAGTAATTCTTACTTTTATTAGAAAGTCTAATTTCACTTAGCATTAAAAGCATTCACAGAAGTTCAACATTTCAACACTTTTTATTCCTTCTCTGTTTATATATTAATGCTTTTAAAGATCTAAAGATGAAGCGGGGGGAGTGGATTTTAAATTATCAAAACAAACAGACCAACTGATGTGATCAGACTCTCCCTCTTTACAGATCTGCAGTTTATAAACATGTTTCAAGGTTTTAAGCTTTTGTCATAAGCCAGGACAGGAAATCTTGGTAAAGATTTTAACAGAAAAAGAGTATGAGCTTTCCAGTTTTAATGCACACTATTAAATTACAAATAATAAAAGACACTTCACAAGAATGGGCAATTAAGCACAATTTGGAAGAAGCCATACATAGCTGATGCTTGACAAACTACGGAATATAAGAAGTCCAGCTGAAATGTAAAAAAATTTAAAAACAACAACAAAAAAGTCACCCCCAAATGCACACAACTACAACGAGGCAAAAGATAAAAGAACAGAAGGGCAGATGACAGAAGATGGCACGATCCAATTCTCCCTAGTGCCAAAAACACTATCAGACAAAGAAAACAAACCACAAAAAACTAGATTTCTGGGTCTTCAGCTATCTTTTTGGCTTCTAGTCAGCTCCCTCAATTAAGAAAAACTGGCAGCTTTCATACCTCTCAAAATGGATGAATTGCCTCAGCAAGTGCATATTTCCTTCCCAATTAATGATTAGAAACTTAAAACCAGGCAGACGAATCTCGGAGTAAGAGACTGAAAGAAGGGTCAGGGTTTACATGACCCCAGAACTGCAGAAAACTGAAGTGAGGTCCATGAAGGAATTTGATGCATCACTACCAAGTATGGCCCTACATACATCTTACAGGCATAGGAATGGCATGTGCAGGTCTCCTCTAGGCCCCTTACAGAATGCATGGTAATGTCAAGTCCCTCACAATGAGATTCACAGACAAGAACCTGATTAATTGGGGACTAGCCTGCTCTAGCCAGTAGGAAAAGGGCACCTTCTAAAAGCAAGTGTCTTGCAACTAACTGCCAGAACTTCCTAAACTGAAGCTTGAATTCAACAGTTATTAGACAGTGTCTATTGGTACCACACCAACACAGAAAATTAAGCTGTATACACAGATATATATGCACCTCATCATGCCACTGCTGTGATGCAAAGGGAATGCAATTAGCCAGACTGGAATTTATCCAGGGCAGAGCTACCACTTTTTTTTTTAAAAAGTGGCATTAACAATTACTCAGTCAATGTTTGAAGTTTATACTTCATAGGGTACAATCTAATGTGTTCATTTCCTAAAAAAACAAACCCAGTGAAGGATTTATACTGCAGGCAGGCAGTCTTAAAACATATGCTACATCATTAAGTGTATGTGCTACTAACTACATGGGATATTTCAAGTTTCCTTAATATGTTAATCTACTGAATATCTGGTATATAACATGAATACATCAGGGGCTCCTGGAATGTTTACTGACTTGTACAAAGCACACCTTAACACCACCAACCTTAAAGGACCTTTTTTTAAGGAGTGTGAAAATTCTTGTATTACAACATGAATTGTTTTCTGTCAACAAAAAGAACCAAGCAAAGTTAAGAGACCTAAATAAATTATAAGAACTGTCAAGTATTTAGGAAAAAAGCACACCCACCTTTTCATCTAGATTTCCGTTACGGTCAAACTGGTAGAGTGATGCCAGATGAGTAATAATCCACCAGCTAAAACTCAATGGGTCTTTACATTGAGTTGTTTCAAAACCAGACATCCTTTCAGAACTACTTGGCCGTTCAAAGATATTCTTTATAGTTTTGTTCACCAAGCTCCAGAAACACTGTAGAAAATGCAAAAGTAAATTTGAACTGTGTTGAATAACAAAGCCTATGTTAACAATTTTCTCTACAGTACTGTCCTGTTGATTAATTTGCTTTTACACAGAACAAGCAAATAAAGAAAATAAAAAACAGTGGTCAGTATTACCAGAGAAAACCTGGAGCTACTTTTGAATGTCATCTCTTAAATGGCCATAGAAAGCAACGTGAAAGGACAAGCTTTGGTCACAAGGAATAACAGAGTGTGATACTTCACAGGCAAAATTACAAACTGATGGAATGTTGATGTGCAGATGGGATGGTGCACCATCACTCACATGAGAGAGATTAGAGTTTTTTAATGAAGACTTTTTATAACAGATTTTTGAACACCTTTTAGTGCCAGACTAACCTACTTGAGAGGAAGACAGTAGTAGATGGTAGATAATCAGTCTGAAAGACAGCAAACTGAGGTTCAAATTCCCTGTTTTGTTCCAAGTCTGTTCCAGCACTGACAAACTGATGAATTCTCTTTGGCTCAGATCCCTGTCTATACCACAATATTACTTCTTACAGCCTGTGCCTACCTTCCCTAATTATACAGAAACTCTCTGTGGCTCCTTTGCACCTGCATTTCACCCACCTTAGCTGGGTCCTGATCCAAATTATGCTTCAAAGTGCTAGTGCAAACACTTAACACTAAAAAAGTTTCACTTCTGTTGTCCACCTTTACATCTGTTGTCATTAACGAGTAAATAGCTATCAGTACAAACATTCTACTACAAAGTACTTCATTCTATACTAAGAGAACAGTACTCATTGTGCAGATGGCAGCTTCGGTTTTTATAAAGATTATTTCAGAAAACTTTCAAAGGATTTTGATACTTCTTAATATTCATTCAGAGAAACATCAGCTCAATTCTAACCAGCAGTCAAGAAAGAGAAATCAAAACACTAGAAAACATCACCAAAGGAAAAGAACAAATAGAAAACATCATTATGCAGTGTATAAAATCATATGGCCACCTAACCAATACTTGGAATACTGCATGCAATCCTGGTACTCTGCTGTTCAATGTATGTGGTAGTATGGAGGAGGTTCAGAGAAGGGTGACAAAAGTGACAACAGGTAGAGAATGGCACCCATAAAAAGAATGGCTAAATAGAGTAAGACTCTTCAGCCTAGAAAAGGCAGAAGGTAGGAGATATCAGAAAAAAATCTGAAGAGGTGTATAAAGTCATATTGGTATAAGGAAGAAGAACAGGTAGTGATTGGCTCTTCCAATCAAAGTATAAGGGGGCGTTAAAAGAAGTCAGCAACTACAAGATTCAAAAACAAAACCAAGGTTATTCTTGTATAGGTAGTTAAGGTATGGGTATCAAAGACAGAAATATGGGCTAGGTGGATCATTGGTCTGACTGTACCCGTGTTTCTAATATCCGGAGATGAATCATTGCATGACATAACACATACATTGCAAATAATAATAAAAACTTTTAATAATGGGTAAAGATGTTTTCTTTCCTTTTACCATACAACTTTCACAGTCTGTTCCTTTGTTTTGCTTTCCTTAGCACAAGGAGCACTCCTTATCAGTGCCGTAGGTCATAACCAAACAGTAAACTGCAAACAGAGTCAGGACTTGATGCACATTCAAGATGGCAGCCTAAAGCATCTCAGGTAGCATGCAGTCCTCCTAAAGTAAATATGAAGTTCAGTTCTATCATCAGATATGTGAATTAGTGCATTCATGGCAATCTGGGAACATTTGGCAACTGTATTGCATATGTAATACACATGCATATGTAACAGTATTCTTCCATTACCTCTGTGTGAGACCCTTTATTTCTGTGGTCCAGCAGCTGAATAAGTAGAATCCACAGTTCTTTAATGCAGATACAGGAATAATGGTGACTAGTAAGAGCCTCAGAAGGTCTCACCTGAAAGAGTATGCAGTACAATTATTCAGAGAAGTGTTCTTTTTGAAATTGCATTTTATGTATCAATATTTCCTCTGGGTTTGGTTGTTCGGTTTTGTGGTGGTTTTTTTGCAGTTAAATAATATAGCTACAATTACATATTGAAATGTGCCTTATCCCATTAACATCCAAAATATATATCTCATACAAAGAGTGTTTCCTAATTCTACATAAGTTATAGGTTGTACTATTTCTTAGTTTCTTCTGAGTCACTTTCAAACATTATTTAATCAAACGAAAATGTTATTCTGAGGCCTAAATGAAAAGGAATTGCAATAAATACTGATTCATTGTCTGACAGCAGGGAAAAGAGAAAATGATTGATTATACTTTCTTGACGTTCTTGGGAAGATAAGAAAAAGATTTCAAATGATTTAATAGCTATTATTGTTGTTATTTTTAACTGAAAAATCCTTAATGACTAGGCATAACACTAGTAGAATATGTTTTTGTTGGCATGAGGATGTTAATGTTCCCACAACATTTCACAAAATCTGCTTTTCGGTAAATTTACTGCAAGGCATTCTTTTAATATGCAGAAAACAGCATATTTCAAGTCATGTACGTTATTTGATTACTATTCCATATTTAACAAAATTCATTCAGACTGATGCATTTCAAATGCAAAGTAGTCTTCTTGTGATTCATCTTCCAGTTTTACGTTCCCTGAATTGTGAAACAAAATAAGCACAACAGCAAAAGGAAGTGCTAAATACATAAAAATTCTCTCTACACATTAATGTTTTTAGGACCTATCAGCACTGTATTTGAAATAATCACAGTATAGACAAAACTTCACTTACTCTGTCTTAGGACCTATGAATGCACTGAACGGCATTCAGAGGTGGTAAAAACAGTGAGAAAAAGCTTTGTTTAAATAGCATAACTTAGCACATTTTACCTTCAGCAAGGACATAATGGCAGAAATGTAGAGAGAAAAGAGGCAAGACAAAGCAGCTCATACTCAGTTTATCCCTAAACAATGATTAGTCCAAGTCTGAATGATCAACCTACACTCCTTCAGAGCAAATAGAAGGAAACAGGCACCTAGAGAGACTAGTTCATCTAACTGCAGAACTGTTTCTACCCTTCCCTGACAATAAAAAGAACCTAGGGTGAATAGTTTAGCCAACGAAGTCCTAGACAGCTAGATCTGATGAGATGAATGCTGAGTTTTTATACGTCCATGCTCTTCCTGATCCTTTCACACACAACTATTCTCAAGTTGCATTGGTACTTAAAATAATTTCTGAATTTGGAAACCTATTGGTATAAAATAAAAATTAAATCAAAATATGCAGTGCCAGTGACAACAGTAGCTGTGTGAAAGAGACATTACAGAAGAGTGAATGACTAAAACCATGCTCTCACAATTATGAGAACAAGTATACCACCAATAGTTTCAAATCTATATAATATTCTACAAGGACGCAAACTTTTATCATCCACCTTTAGGGTAATACATTTGCAACTACTGTTTTCATACAGCTCCAAATCAGGTTTAAATACTGAACACAATTATAAATATGAATTTATAAGTGTGACACACAATTTTTCTCTCTCTATGAAGAACCCTGCTTACCCTATGAAATTGCCAGGGTGGACACTGACAATCAATTTAAGAACATCAAGAGGTCAAGACTGGAATATTTAGAATAATTCTATTATTCGGATTCCACATATGCTGTTTAGACTTTTTCATATATCTATGCCACCTCACACTCCTAGTTAAAGATCTGCTACAGAAATCTCTCAACAACCTGAATTAATCTTATGTAAATATTCTATTGAGAATAAGCATCAGTGTGACCACTAAAGTCCATTGAAAAAATCATTATTTAACTACTAAATTCCCCAAAAAGTGTCTCAACAATACTCAGGTATGACTCATCACCAAAGAGCAAAACAGATCTCTCAGAAAGAGGAAGTCTGCTTATTAAGATGCAGTATAATACTGGAGGATTTTATGGAAGTATTAGGAACACAAACTATCTTACAGGTGTGGGTTTCAAGCCTTATACATGGAGTACCAGTTGCTGCAGCAACTAGGTTTCTACATCTACTACTTGCATCTACTAATGCGCTTTTCTACAAGATAGCAGAATCTCTTCTGCAGGAGATGTGCGGTATCTGTCCAGGAAAGAGTTTGGCTCACAGTATCAAAGCAAGACACCATACAGATATTTGTTAGACTAAGGATAACAAAGACATTGCTTTCTTCAGAAAGAGTCCGGATTTCCTCCTGTAACATCCTGACTTCAGTGTCTGGGTAAGAAAGGTAATAACCTCAAACTGTGGTACTGGTGGGGCAATAGAGCTCTGCTGCCAAAAATAGAAAGAAGATATCCAAGGATATATATTTCTCCACCAAATGTATCTCAGAGTACGATGGGCTCAGTACATGATCCAAGTCAAGCATCTTGATATGAGAGCTGCCCAAGAAACAGATCTGAAAATATGAACGTGGAGTATGTCCCTTCTTCCAAGGATATCCACAAATGTTAAAAGCTGTGCTTCTGAATATTCTCAGCCAAAAGTTTAATGATATGTTTTAGTGATGAGCTGACAGTGTAATCTATTACGGGTATCTGTTGTGTTTTCAACAATTTTGAGGGACATTATTTCCATTACTGGATCATGACAATGAATGCATACTAGAGGAGGCACCAGCTGAAGATCCAGCTCAAGACCAAGCTCCACTTCAGAAATTAATCTCAAATAGAACTAGTTCAAGCTGTGCTGCCCAAGCCTAGGGAGAGCTGAAGAAAAAGCAATGGCAAAGCAATTGTCTCTCTTTGTAATGTGGCTCTATGGAAGTAGGATGAATCTGCCATTTTAACATCTGACATTTCAAAGCCTACCATCGAGCACAATGGTCAACAGATACTATTTGAATCTTCCTTTCAAAAAAATTACACTCATTTATTTGCCTTTTGATGGGGGAGGAGGTTGCAGTATTATCTGATAATTCAATAGACAAACTGATTTTAAAAAGTAACAGAGTTCTCTACAGAAAGATAGTTTAAAAGAACAGTTATCAAACACTACTACAGCCATTTCCTCCCGCCCCACCCCAAACAGTAATATGAAAGAAGAGGGGCTCCATTTTTCATGTCTTTGTACTATGAAAACATAAATTATACAGTGGCCACTGCTGCTTATTCTCAGAGTTCAGTCCTGCACTCATGGATCACACATACCCATCTAAAGCAGGTTTCATAATGAAACAGTCAAGATTACACAGCTCTTTTACTAGCTGCTATATGGAGCTATTATGACTTTCTAGCTTTGGAGTGCTCAAAACAAGTGAGAAAAACACTGCAGCTACAGAAGGAAAGAAAAAGAAAAGAAAAGGGAAGGACAAGTTCTCCCTTGACAAATGTAAAAGTGCTCTAACAGAAAGATGTGGTTGCAGGAATAGGAGCAGTGCGACAATAAACTGTAATGTGACATTCTGTAAGTGTCCAGTTAGCTTACTGCCAGGATTACAGTTATTCTCTTTTTGTTCCTGTTGAGAGACTTTGAAAAGATTTTTTTTTTTTTCGCATCTATAGCTCTAAACCTTTTAGACTCTGCCATGTTTGGCATTAAACCTGGAACACTGAACTTATGAAATGTGGCATTCACTTCTGCTCTGTACACAGTGCATTTCAATATTACCCTCTCATTCAACTACCAGATGGTCATGAATAAATATAACACAATTTGAGCTCCTAACAAATAACACTCTTTAAAACATGGAGATATAAAGCCATACATAACATTTAAAACTTAGCAGTAAGAAGTCATCCATGCATTGGTGCAGTATCTAATTCATATGGTTCCCAATACAAGTATCTAACTGCCCATGTCCTACATAAAGAAAAAAAGTTACCTTTATATACTTGTTGATCGACAAGATTATTAAATCAGATATGAGACTTCCACAGTGTGTTTCAAATAAACTGATACTGGTTAAATTCTCTCCGGTTAGATTTATGAAATGGTTAGCATATACAACTTGTCCTAAAACACAAAAGAAAATGAGACTTATTTAGTCCCAGGTTTGACTGTAGGAATACAAGACAGACAGCATTTTTTTTTTCCTATTCTATATGCACACACACATATATATATATATATATATCTATCTTAGAATTGGTTTGTTGAGCTGTATGCAATTTTAATTTACAAATTCATTTGAGGAAGTGTATCCATTCTAAGTTCAAGCTAGTCCCTTCATTATTACACTGAAGTCTGGTATTATTCTGGTTGACAGTAAAATAGTTTGGCACTTTACAGCCTTTTATTGGCACAGTTTTTGCAGTGGAATAAAGATTTATTTATCCAAAAGTTCCTCTTTGTCACATGCCAGTGCGCATGTTCTGAAATCATGACATGTTTTGCAGATATGCAAGTTGATGACAAACAATTCTGGAGAGGTCTAACACTTTCCTTTGGATGTGTTGATGTAAAAAGCTGGCATGATCATATTCCAGCTTGAGCATTTGTAGACATTAACACAGATAAAATGGTAAAGTTAAGAGGCTGTAAGATCTTATCCCACAAACTTTCCAACAGTACAACTTCCTTGACATCAGTGGAACAGAAGATATGTAGAACGAGCCAGTATTTTATTCTTGGAAATGCAGGGTGAAGCCCTGAACCCACTATCCTGCCATTGGTCTCAGCAGTGTCAAGTTTCCACTCAGCATACGGTACAGAACAAGATGAGAACCTAAGAAATTCTACAAGGCACATAAGAATACAAGACAAGATAATATATGCAGAGATACTACTGTCTTGACTAGTAAGTGTTGTTAAAAAGCATGAGCTTTCTCTTACAAAAATGGATTAATGCATTATTACTCTGAGCTTTACCTAGAAATAAATAGTGAATTCTGGACAATAAATTGCCTCCAACAGTTTTCCCACAACAGATCTTAAAAGAAACTTAGAATTACAGAACAAACAGCCAACCCACATATTGTCCAGTAACAGACATGCAGAAACAGTGAAGACATTAATCTGAGCAAGGCTGTGTTGTGACAGCACTCAGAGCAGGTGAAAGCTAATCCAAGAGTTCAGATTCAGAACCAGTTACCTGGGCTAAACATACAGTGCATTCTTTCTAGATCTCAATGTTACTCTAACTGTTGCAAATCCTATATGGAACTTACATTGATAATTTATACAACTGGGGGTTGGGAGGTGGAGAAGGTTTGGTTGTACTGACACAACGGTTAAAGAAAATACATTTTTGTGATTTATTGTGCTAGTATGGACACGAACAATAGACATAATTCTCACGAGTAAATAAAGTTCTCTTCTGTATTTTAACAATTCTTCCTCAGCAAACTGAACTACTTTGAAGTTGGGTTTTTTATTGCATTTTTATTCGTGATGTCAGAAAGTGTATTGTTATTAAATATTTAGTACGTTGTAAGCATCAGTTGAGAACAAGCTTCATAATCCTGGTCAAGTTTTGACAGAGCAAATTTCTAATACTATTTCATTTAATTTGAGCTACATTAAGACTCACAGAGAACCTGCCTTCACCATATTTGAGTTTACCCAATTAAATATAGCTATGCTTAAAAACTACCAAAAGTAGTAAGTGATTCTGGACAAATTAAGATGAGAAATCTTGGTAAGTCCCATGTACAAGTATGAGTTCAAGAAAAAAACATGCATACTTACTCATCATTTTTTCACCTAGTACATGAAGAACTTCCAATACTAGCCAATTAATGTCCAAGTGGAGGTGTAGTAAATGCCATGATGGGGGAAAGACCTGTGATTAGAAATACACACATTTACTTTTAACATTTCGTTAGCGAATTCTGGATACTGTACTAAGACACGTGAAGATGGACATATATTTTACCTGCAATGAACATTACTGGTAACTATGATCAAATACACTGTAACATACAAACATGCCATTCAGTTAAAGAAAAAAAAAAAAGAAACAAAAAATCTTCATGACATTTAATTTTGTCTGCAGAGGATGTTTGTGAAGTCTATAATCTGATGTAAACTACAATTTAAACACAATGTCTTGATTCAAGCTTTACAGATTATAACACCCTTAGTTATCCTTTCCTTTCCAGAAAACTATTTGGTAGCACACAAACTGCTAAAGTGTGCTTTTAAAGTAATTTCAAAATTTCAGTACTGTCTTCCTTAAAGCTTACTTGAAATTACTTTTTCTTTCATCAGCTCAACAGTGGCCTTACTGACAAGCTAAACAAACAGAAAGATTCAAAACGCTGCTTCTCAGTGGATCATTCCTCTCCAGATGCTAGTTTTTACAACCTAAGACTGAAATTCCTTTTTTCTTTCTAAAAGATTTGAAAGCATTAGTTATTATATGTATGCACAAATCAATGGCGTATACTTTACTAGTGATTAACGTTGCAGTGCCTACTTCCATGTCTGCACTTTTCTTCTTCAAGTTGAATATGTACTGTTACACAAAAAAAAGTTAAAATTATGAAAGACATCAACCTTTGCCTGATGTTGAATAGTAAATGCTGCCAGGACACTACTAGGGAGTTCACAAAGGTGACCAATGTGCATGGTCAAAGCATGAAGCTCTTCCACCAACACTGATGGTAACTGCGCTTCTAGTTCTTCATATGGATGACGCAATGCATCATTTTCCACTTTAGGAGGTTCCAGATACCTGAACATACATACACACAAATCAGAAAACAGGTAAGAAGCAGCTACACAAATGTCAGTACATAAGTTAGTAAATTGTGTGCAAATCTCACCTGAAGATGAAAACCTTCACATAATGCAGAAACTCAATACATTGATGCCTGATGCTCTCTGCTTCAGAGTGCAAGTTTGCAGCTTGACCTGAAATAAAAGGGATGAATAGCTTGAAGCAGATGTGCCTACACTGTGACTCATGTAACATATTGTCTCATGTAACATATGCATTCTCCACAGTAATTACACCAGACCACTGGAAAGCTACTCTCTTTTCTGAGGACAACTTGGGAGGTGGCTGGTGGCAAACACCCACTTCTAAATGTCATCTTGCCAGAGGGATCCATTCGTTATGTCACCATCTCAGGCACGTATCCAGATACAGATGGAAAAGAAGGCATCCAGTCCCTCAGAAAAGGTGGCAGAGGCAAGCAATCAGTGCTAGAAGAAATCATTCAGCCCTACTGCCCTGCTCGCTGACTGCTTCCAAGACACCTTCAGAAAAGACATGTGTGAAGCAATTTCTCAGCATCCTTTTTTCTTGGGGGACTTAAGCAGGTGGACTCATTTGGAAACATGCTTTGTAACTTCTCTTCCTAGGAAGCATCACATGGTCGCAGTGTCTTAAGACGTGTAATGCTAAGAGCCATCCATTCACAAGCCTGTAGCCTGCCTTTCACTTGCAGCTCTATCCTTTCAGCCACTTAACTGCGGCTATGTGTCTCCTTTCCTTTACTCGCTGAAGCTGTTGTTCTCATGGTGTTACCCTCCTTATCTTGCGCCTGTAAGCTCAAACATCATCATTATGGCAGAGATTCATTGGAAGTTATTGCCAGTGGTATGAGAATGACTCCTTATTTATTCCTACACCTTGCCTTGTAGCTTTCAGCTTATGTTAGAGAAAGATGAAACGGTTCATAACAAAGCAGATAAAGTCATTTAAATACCCAATAACATATATACACAAATGCTTAGCAACCAGTCAGCCTGCAACACTTGTACCTGATTCAGCACATGCCAATCATTAAGAGCATTGTAAATGGGAATGGCAAACAAGGAGTTTGAGCAGGCCCCAATGAAAGCGTATCATGATAGAGCAGATGCACGGCAAAAACTTTGTCACCTACTGCACTGGACTGCATGTCCAGGGAAAGGCAGACACCTTCGCTCCTCTCCCCAGCTGGCCACTGAGGAGTCTTCCCTTTCCGTTTCTTGCTCTCTCTCTCTCCCCTCTCTTTCCCCCATCCCCTCCAGGTAACCTTGAAGTTCACGTATGCCACTTGTTATGGACTCCATAAATAAAGTTTTGTGCATATTAGCCTATCTCAGTCTTTTGAGCAGCAACACTCATTGAGTGAAGCAAACCAACTGGTGCAAGTACCATAACATTCTGGCCTACCCCCACTACATAAGAAGCCATAGGATCTGCCATGGTAATGAACCATAGGTTTAGAGGCTCAAATCACTCTGTTCTAAAGGAACTGTTTATAGATATTACTGCTGCTTTGCAGTAATTACAAGTATTTTATCATAAGTTCTTGGAAGTTCTGTTTAAGCAAAATTCTATATTACAGTATTTCACTACAAGATCTTTTGCATACTGTCATAAATTATTGATTATGAAATAAGTGGAACAAAACAGCAACAGTAGAGTGTTAAGAACAGATCAGGCATTTTGAAAAAAAAAAAAGGCAAAGCAACACAGACCATAAGAAAAGATTTTATATGGCTTCCACATTACACAGTTCTCAGTACAAAGTCTCCAAAGCTCTTTAAGACTGATAGGAAATTAAATTAAATGTATGATATTGATATCTGTATAAACATACACACCCAAAAAAGATTTACTGAGCTAAAACTCTAAACTGAGGTTTTAGATAAATGCGCTATTGTCACTGTTTAAGACAGCAGTGATACCTAACATCACACTGCCCAATCGTTTTAAATATTTTAATCCTCATGACATCCCTCTAGTCCCAGCCTGCTTGTATCAAGGGGGAACTAAGTCACAGATGTATCAGTGACTTGCTCTAAGTCAAAAAAAAGCCTGGTGCAAAGCACAACATTCAACAGTTTTTTTATTTTTCTAGCTTATTTGTCAAGAGGAAGAACAGGATACAGAGGAGAGAACCAAGCAGATGCTTAAATTTAAGGGAAAAAGAACTACAGAATAGTTTATTGGAGTCCAGCTACCATATAAAGGTTCAAACGTAATTTAAAATAAGGCTATTTCCACTTACGTATTATATGTCAGCAAAATTAGACTTTTAAGATACCATCAACAAAAGCATATGAAGAAGCCTGACGATAAATTCATACCAATG
Source organism: Burhinus oedicnemus (assembly GCA_008921705.1). Classification (NCBI taxonomy): domain Eukaryota; kingdom Metazoa; phylum Chordata; class Aves; order Charadriiformes; family Burhinidae; genus Burhinus; species Burhinus oedicnemus. The sequence goes on from VFFE01006868.1 coordinate 685,047, forward strand.
ATTTAAATGGGAGAGCATAACAATATCAAACCAAAATAATAACGTGTAAAAATATTCACTTGTACTCTTAGAACACTAACAATTTATCTGTAATGAGAAGATACTACAGCCAGTTTATTTCTGAGTAATTACTGAACTTCTCAACTTGCTAAGTAATTCAGCCTTCAAACTTACAATAAGCCCAAGGCTGCAATAATCCTTCAGAAACATGCTACTTCTCATGCCGTAGTATTTAATTGAAACAAAGCATTTTGTAGTGAACTCATTTTATTGATCCTGCAGCAAAGATAAATTAAGTTTGTAAATAACTCTAAACTAAGCGAATATAACTAACTTGTTTAAATATGAGCCAACAGAACACTGAAAAAAGTCTCAACTACTACCTTTGTAGCTAAAATAGTTACTGGGAGTTTTGATGCAACTTTCCATTTTTAATTAAACAAGTTAATAGTTTTGCCAAATTCTACCTTAGGAGCGACATCTTAGCTCAAGTCAAATTAATGCAAAATTCCCCACTAAGGTCAGAATTGCGCTGCCCACCTACTACAGAGGCAGATCTGGTTCCAAACTGACAAAATTTCCACTACCTATTTTCACACTACCTTACATGACTTGGTTGCCTATATTTGTACCCTTACTGCAGGTTTATGGTGGTTATATGCTGTTCTGTAGCACATTCCATGAGCCCTTGGTCAAGTGTAAAAGCACAAGCGTGATCTGTGATAACGTAACTCTCTAATGAAAAGGTAGTCAGACACCTATCTCAATGTCAAATTAAATGTGTTAAACTTACCAAAATCAGATGAACTCATTTGTACTAGGTTTTCCAGTCTGTATATCTGTTGCCTAATTAAAGGAATACAAAGGTTTATAGTATTTATATAGGTAGAAGTTGTTTAACTACATTTCAGTAAGGTCTAAATAGAACAGAGAGAGGTGAGAGGTGTTCCTTGCTTTGTATTTCTGAAAAAGCTTACAGAAACGTTACTTAGGAAAGAGTGTTAGTGGAAGGCAACAGACACATCCAAGAGTGAAAGGATGACAATGGACAGAATTTTTGCTTGTTTTTAGAACATTAAACACAGTAACAATAAATACAAAATTAGCTAACTATCAGGGGAAGAAAAAAACAATCACAAACACAAAAATCCCAAAAGCCAGACCCTGTAAGTGATCTTTCCGTAAGTGTAACTCAACTTCATATCTGACCACAGAATAAACCTGAAAGTTAGTCCTCGTGGCATACGCTCAGTATACACTAAATTAATTCCCTTGTGAATGAACACTAGTAAATTATGTCAGCAGCTTTTCCCACTTCCTGCTTAGGGTGGTCCGCTGTTTGTTTAACTTGAGCACAAAAGACAAACAGCAACAAATACAGTAGAGTAAAAGGAGAAAACATCTCTAGAAAAGCTAAAACTCAGTTCAGTTTTGCAAGGGGAGAGAGAGCATTTCTGAAGACGCTGCTAACTGCCACTGCAAATGAAAATTAAAAGAAGCTATAATATAGGGAAGTACTCAGCCATATTCTGCAACAACTGTTATTTTCAAGGGGTCTCAAGTATGGTCTCCACAGAGATAACGTGGTACTAAACTGAATACATGAAAAGCGCAACTGTGTAAGACAGACTTTTGAAAGAAAATGCTGCATAAGTTGAGGAAGGAGCTCTCTGCCTCATTTCTTATACAGTCAAAGCAGCAACTACTGAAAGATTCAAAAACAGGATACTTGGATCCAACCCAGCTCAAATGTTCTTACGAAAAAAAAAATAAAAAAATTGAAAACTAGGAAGTGCCTACAAGGATCCAAAACTCCAGGTTGTAACGTGCATATTAAAGGGCAGGCACAGATTAAAATTATCTCCCTTAGCTCTTGCTTCCTTGGATAAAATCCTATCAGCTACCCACTATTACCTTCAGCCATTTAGGTGGGTCCTGGGGTTTTTTTGTTTTGAAATCAAAGCTGAATTTCTGCGTTAACTTTTCAAGTATTTCAACCATGTAGAAAGGAAGGAAGTCTAAAGCAGAGAACTTTATGAAACAGGGCTGTTGAGGCTGAAGGTTAGAGAGAGAGTGTCAGAAAGAAGCCACGTGGAGGGCGGGGGGGAAGACTCTCCACTGAATTGACAAAAGACAGAATACAGTGGGCTGATAAAATAAAAGCACACACTGGCCATGAGAAGCATAACAAAGATATCATCAGTTAAACAAGTCATTTTAATTTCAAGTTGCATTTGTACCTCAAAGATTGATCCTCATGGTTGTTAATTATTTGCAAATAAATATTCTGACAGTTAAGCTGGTACTTCTGTTTAGTAATCAAAGATATACTGTCTTAATATACCCACTTAAATGGTTACATAGCTCTTACTCTGACTCACACATCTTCAATCACAAAAAAAAAAAATCACAGGTAAGAATTCTTTCTACTGTGCAATTAGTTTTTGACTTGCAGTTCTGTTGTATAATATTAATGACAATATTTTAAAAATACTAAATAACAATCTTTAATATTTACAGAGACATTAAAAAATATTAGGGTTCTGTAAGCATGCATTTAAACATAGATATTATCTGTACTTTATAAACTGAACTATACAGGCACCTTGTCCTCAAGAATCACTATAACTTGTACTTAACACATATGATTTCTACAATGAAAAATGGAGTTTTCCTACTTTCAGTTGTCAGCTGGTCTATAAATGAAAGTGTTCCATTTTATGACTGAACAAATGAACGGAAAGAGAATATCTTTGCAGAGGGACTTGTCACACCAAAAGACAGCTTAGCAAACAAACTCATAGCCAAGAGTTAGCTGAAATCCATTATTTGTACCAGTTTGGTAGGTTTTAAAACATGTATAGCTTGAATAACTTAAAAACCACAATAGAATATATTATGCCTTATGTTCATCTCTACTAAAATTAGAGCAGTTTATATTACAGAAAAAAAAATATTTAATTCAAGAAATCAACTACATCACTGTCTTACTGCCCAGTGATTTTATGTTAATAAACAGGTAACAGACAGGTCAGACTAAATGCAGAAAGGGATACAGTATTTCTTTTACCTAAGTTATGCTCCCATCTCCTTCACTATCAGATTTTTAATTTTTTTTTTTTTTTTCAATTCACAGTTCAGTCAAAGCTTGCATCAAACAAGCAAAGATAAATAATACTGGTTTTAATATAGGTCCGGTCATCTATGCTATTGTGTTTCGGTAAGCCAGACCCTATTAATGATGTTTCACATCATGCCTTTGGTGATACCCTATAGGGACGGAAGAGCCCTACAGGGATGGAAGAATCAAAGGAATGATGGAATATACCACATATATTTGTGGAATCATACAAAAGCTCCTCTCCCATCCACTCTCTGTATGTGCTGTACATCCTGAGGATTATCAGTAGCAAAGAGGATTATCGGTGATCTGTGTATTTGCATTGACCAGATTAAACATCTACATTGAATTAGTCAAACACTGAGTAACTGTATCTGAAGAGATTGCTGAAGCTATCCTAATCCAAACAATTGAAGAAAGTGCTGCATCCAGCATTTACACTATTTGATTCTTAACCTCCACTTTTCCTTATGCACAAAAAAAGGACTTAAAATCTTCAAAAGACAACTTTAGTTATATCGGTAGCACAATGTCATTCAAGGAAATCTTATATAGTTTATTCATATATTCTGAAGCTAGAGCCTTCTAAATTAATCAAGCACTGTTGTAATAACTACACTTACCAATTTTTATCTGGTGATGGCTAAAATATGCATCACACTGCTTACAAACTTCTTATTAAGTCCCATAATATTAAAAATCTGTGATACAAAATTTACTTCTTCCCATAATTCCGTCTGTGTCTTATCCGTCACTTACTGGAGCGTTAGATAGACAGCATGATCTTTTGGGATGCACTGCGTAGCCCACAGTCTTCTATGATTTTACTATCAAAAACTTTAAAAGTTTGTTACATCCTTAAGGTGGGTATAATTACAGAAGTGGATTAATTATAAAATACACTAACATCATCATACCTAAGTAATCCAAAGAGAAGTCCACAGGATTCAGCTAATGCCGTTTCAGTAACCCACTGAAAGCCAAACATTTCCACTACATCATCTTCATAGTCATTTGGAGAAGGATCTAGTCTCAGCAAAACCCTGTAAAATAGAGCCAACAATATTCATACATTCCCCAGTAATAAACCTATACAATATCTACAGCTGGCTTATGTATCACTGATATTTCATCAATATATCAGCAACATGTATACTACAGATAGGAAGGTGAAGCAGTGTTCTCTAAAGACAGACTGTTATACCTTTTATAGCAATATAATATATAGTACATAAAATATGACAACTCCTAGCTTCAAGAGCAGAAAAACATGATATAGTCGCATGGCGCAGTATATTTCAGAAACAAATAAAAATTAACAAGCTACCAACTTGAAGCATCTTCATCATTACAAAGAGGCTGAGACATAACACACAGGCTGTCCTTAACAGAAGTGGCTGCTACATTAGATAACATCCCCCACTCTAAGTGTCTGTTTGGAATCTGTCACAATATACACTACATGGCTAATAACCAATGCTAGAATATACGTTTGCTCCTTTATATACATTTAATAATATTTAGATAGAACACATTGATAAAAGCACATTAATAAAAACACAATTTTAGGTAGGTAAACTGGTGAAGGTCACAAAATGTGACTTCATTATTCTAACTTAAACTAACACTAGGCCATGACTACCCCTTGCTCTGGCTACAGAAAAAAAAAGAGAAGTAAAATCAGAATTACCATTTTGCTCAAAGTGGAGAAAATCAGTCATCTGTATAGATTGTTTAAACATTACACTAATTGTGCAAATATAAAAATACTTCACTCATGTGCTTTCAAAAAAAAAATCACAGCAAGCTGTATAATAACAAGACATCAAAACAAATTATTTCAGAATTTTCCTACTGACTTTCATAAAATACTTCAGCGTAGATGAAGCTGAATTCACTAAGATGCAAGAAATATTTCTGTTTTTAAAAATAATAAAAAGAATGTACTGTTTTCATTATATTACACATCAAATTCATATTCTTCTTGAACTATGCACTATTACCAATTCAGTCCTCAGAGGCAAGAAGAGCATCTGCTGAATACCTGGCTCAATCTCCCACAACACCCGTAGTTCACTTGGTAACTGCCTAAACATTGGTCTGGTTTGAAGCCTTTAGCAATTAAATTCAGTTACTTCTGTTCTAGATAATGAAGACAAAGGAGTCCCTTACATGCAGGCTTTTCCAAGAATTTACAATCCAAGTAGACAAGGTGAACAAGCGACAGGAGAACAGTATTATCATGACTGTAGTGATCTGGGAAACCTGTCTACATACAAGCTCCTGAGTGAGTTTTCACATGAAATTGATTCTGTCATGAAATGCTTCTTTGTCAGTATGGAATCCACTACTGATATGTTCATGCAGACACAGGCTCTCTCAATCCTCTGCTTGATGAAAATTTGAATGAATGTGCTCTGATCCAACAAAAAAAAAAATTAAAAAAAGTTGATAAATAAGGTAGGGAATGGGGAAGGTGCAGCGGAACACCCTTTAAGGCTTTACAGAAAAGGTTGTGGAAATGAAGGTTAAAAAACCCGAAAGTAACAACACAAAATACGAGGTTTGGTCAGAGAAACCCACAGTAAGTTTTCAAGTTCAAAGGTATAAAGAAAGTACTGGGAAAGTCAGATGGACAGAAAGATAGACGGATTATGCTTTTGTAGGAGAAACAAGACAACCTGTGAAGGAGCAGCAAATGGCACAGAAAACTAAGCTGGATTACAGGCAGTAAAGAAGATATTAACTAAACCACAGTAACGTTTTAGAATCTCACAGAAATGCTTGCTTGTTATGCATGTGTCTTCTGAACCTTAAATCCAGAATGCATGTAGAGGTAGAGCTATGAGAAAGATGGCCTTAAAGCTACAAAGGACAGTCCCAGCAATCTGAGGAAGCTGGGCAAAGCAGGTTTGTTTCTATCATGTGGAAAAGAGAGAAAGAGCCAGCACTGAATAGAGCATATGACTGGAAAAAGCAGTGCTGCAGCCTTCGCAGAAATTTAAGGGGTCTCGGATGGCTAACAGGTCTGTAAGAGGTCCTTTACAATATCTTGAAGTCCACAAAGCTAGGAACTGGACCTAGAACACTGTTCAAAGCAGCGTATCAACACAATTGCCCTTCCTGCTTAGGTATACCACCAAGTTGATCTCAGGATCGTAAGAGCTGAAGAACAAACTGATTTGGAAACCCTGTCAACATTTAGAAGCATCAACCACCAGTGGAAAGAACATCTTTGAAGGCTATTATATTTGTAACTCAGAAAAACTCCATACCTCTTCAGAGAGCCACTTGCTAAGTAAGACTCTGCAGAGAAGCTTCTCCCTCCATTTTGGTTGTCAAAAGCACAGGAAAAACAGGGTGGCTTTGAGCTGTCATTCTCCACTTCCATTGCCATCTCCAAGCTTTCAGTGAGAAACGGGGGCGTGGACAAAGCCACAAAGTCATCATCCATTGTTTCCACCTGATCCAGAAAACAGATAGATAAATTAAAACACACTCATAGTGTGTCTTCAAATAATTTTCTCATTGTTACAGCATTGTTGCATACATTACAGGCTCCCAGTTGTCCATGACTTTAAGGCAGTATTACAGCTCAAGTTTCTTCTAAGAAGCAGTAAATACACCCCATATGATAATTACAGAACCCTGAAATGCTAAAGTTTTAAAGCTCATAAAATGATTCTGACATAGCTCAAGTTAGAAGTTTCTATTAGAAAAGTCTGACTTCCCAGGAATCTGAAAAAAGAGAATCAAAAGGAGAAGGAAGATCACGCTCAAAGGAAGTTCACTGTATACTTAACACTAGTGAATTAATATTTTATACTACATACTGAAAGCCTAGAACTAGGCAACAGGTACCACAGGGTTCTACAATAATATGCAAACAACATAATTATAATTAATAACTTTAAATTAAGTTTTAAGTTTCATTGCCGGCAGTTTTTGATACCGTTCTTGCAGAAACCAGTTTACACCGCGGCTAGAGATTGGCAATACAGTGGCTTGACTGAAAAACGAGCTCGAGCAGAAAAAAGGAGAAGTTGCTGTCCTGCTTTTCCCCATCCATTCCCATTCCTGCGGTGCAGCCGGCCGTGCAGCAGCAGCAGCAGCAGCGCAACTCTTAGGCGAAAGGATGACTCCGTGCTCCAGTTTACAGCAGGGCCCCACGCAGGGGTGCGCTGGCACCGCTGGCACGGCAGAAATAAGCCCTAACTCGGTAGATTTTTCTAAGGAAAGTCTGATCCGTTTAGGGTATCAAAACCGTCCCACACGACAGAAAACACTGGGGAGAAAAAAAGTACAAAAAGGGCAGCTCTTCACGGTCGCAACCGTGACGGTTCTGTACTTGCCCATCACATCCCTGACCCAGCGGAACTAATTACTGGCTTTAAGCACCGCCACCGTGGCCAGCCAGCCATGCTGGAGAACGGCTCCCCAGCCGGCTGCAATTCGCGGGCAGGAGCTGCGAACCTGCGATAGAGCCGCTGCCGCCGGTAGCAGCAGCAGCAGCAGCAGCAGCAGCAGCACCCCAGCCGCCCGCCCGGGCGCCGGGGAGCGGCCACGAACACGACCCCCACCCGTCGTAACGACCGCGGCCCAGCGCCGCGCTCCTCTCCCCAGAGGCGCTTCCCCGCCGGGCCGGAAGGATGCATCAGTCCCGCTAGACCGGGACGGGACGGGACGGGACGGGACGGGTAGGAAGGGCAGCCCGGTACCTGCACACTGACGGGGACGCCGCTCCCCTTTCGCGCCCGGACACTTTTCCGTACGTCCCGCGCGCCGCCGTCAGCCCCAGCACTGCGCAAGCGCCGCGGTGCCCATTGGCCGCCCGCCGCTCCTCCTTCCCCCGCCGCCCGGCTCTCCTCCGCCCCGGGATGGGGGAGGGAGGGGGCCGTTCCCCCGCTCGCTGCCTTCCGCTCTCCCCGCCGCCCGCCCCACGCCCGCCTCAGGGCGGAGCGCCGCACGGGCCCTCAGCCGCCGCCCGCCAGGCGGCTCCCGGCGGCGGGTGGACGGGCGGTCTGTAGGCCTCACCGCCGCGGGGCGGCTGCTGGCGCCGTCCCGCCAGTGCGCTGCCCCGCTGCCTCTCTGCCCGCCGCCCGTAGGGCCTGTCTAGGCACGGGCGGGCCCCGGCGGGCCCCGCCGTGCTCCCCTCAGCATGAATTGCCTGCCTCCATCCTGCCCGTCCCCCGGCTTCTCCCCTTGTTTCCCGACCCCCTTCCGCCTCTCAGCAGTGCTGCGGCCACGTTTCCCGGCCTCTGATAGTTCCCAGTGTGCCCACTGCCTCTGATTTAGGTGAGGTTTCCTGGCAGTCGCTCCCCGCGCCCCCGCCTCAACCCACAGCACTCTCGCAGCTCCCCTCAGTGGGTGCCGGCCACCACAAGTTGTTCCTGGCCACTTCTCACCTGAGCGCCACCATCTTGCCACTGCTAGTAAGTGCCCCAGATCAGGCTGCTGCCCTAATCTTCCTGTCCTTCAACTGTCCGCTACCTTCCTTTGGTTTCTTTCTCGTCTAGCCTGTACCTGAACCTCATTTTCCTTCTCCTCAGCCACCTCGGTTCACTCATCCCCATGCTTCCTCACAGCCACGAGCAAGGGGTCCTGGTCTTTCCTGATGCCTTACAGACCCTGATCCAGCCTTCCCATGCCTGTCAGGTACTGCTCCCGTCTAGAGGCACAAGCAATTCTCATCAAGCATGGGAAGTGGTGTTCAGTACATTTGAAATTCAAGCTGGGTTTTGCTCTTTTCATGTACTGAAGCGCCTTCATTGGGTATGACAGTCACCACTGAATAGGGGCCAGGGAGAAAGTTCCAAAACCTCTGCCTGGCATAACTTGGCTTAAAATGCATACTGTGCACCTAGCAGGTTCTGGGTCTTTTTAATAATTACTATAGTATTTCGGATTGCCTTGGTTTGATTTCATTTCAAAACGCTCTTCCAATTTTGCCTACTTTTTCGGTGTAAATTAGCAGCAGTGCATGAAACTTTTGTTTCTAACAAGAAAGTTGCTATAAAAAGTTTTGCTGTTGCTGCTACAACTTGCTGGGAAAACTCTCCTGTGAATAAAAATGCTTGGTTTGCTCCTGTGCCTGTAAGAATCCCTCATTTCCTTCTTTAAATTCCTGTCTAATTAAAAAATCAGTACATCATGGTTAAATAAAACTGTACCCAGGATAACCCTGATTTCCATATGCAGATTTATCTGCACTGACAGCCCCCTCTCCCTCTCTTAGTCTTTCTGTTTCCTCTCTCCCTCCCTTTCTCTCCCTCTTTCTCTTCCCCTCTCTTTCTCTTCCTCTCTGCCTTTTTGTCTCTCTTTATGTCTATTGCATTATGCTTGAATAATTTTCAGCTTTTATTTTTTTCCTCCCCTCTTGCACGCACATGCTAAAATAACTAGACAAAGATGCAAGGTGGTTGCTGCAGTCCCTGTCTCTAGGACAAAACCAAGAAAGCTCGTGATTGCAATGCCACCTTACCTTTTTTTTTTTTCCTTTTTTTTTTCCCCACCCATGCTCGGTGATTAAACTTCCCCAGGATGGGGAAGAAAAAGGAGCTGGAAATGAAATAAGGATTGAGGAAAAAGCCCACTGCAGCAGCTACAGCCAGTGGTGTCTGCTGCCAGATGTGCTAAGGTTCCTGGGGTCCTTGACACTAAAAGGCAGTATTAAAATATTTGGAGACAAAAGCTGCATCCTCAGTGATCATTTTCTTTATTTAACATGGCAGCAGGCACCGTGTGGGGGAAAATCAACACGCTGGATGTTGAATTGGACTTTTCTCCTTTCTAGGATGAAAGGATGTTATCTATCCCGTGCCAAGAGGGAACTGAGGTAAGAGAGCTGATCCAGCTCCTGCTTTTTCATAGTATATTTCCTAAGCATCTTTTCTGAAACAACCTATATATATATATGTATATATTTATATATTTCTGTTTGTATATTTGTGTATTCGGTTTCAAGTCAGTAAGTGGTAATGTTTTTTTTCTGTCTTCACGTCAACCCAGAGAAAGTTAATTCACAATATATATTCAGAGCTTGTTCCTAAGGGTCGTTTTGTGGAGGTTTTTTTCGAATATGTTTTTGTTTCCAGAGAGGACTTCAGCAGTGACATCATGGTCGACTGCTGATATTAAAACCGATTTTCAAAGTCAGAAAAAAAAAAAAAAAGCCGGTAACTTTGTGATAAGAAATTGTGCTGGAGATTCATATGCTCTATTTTTCAGTTGCACTCTAAATATTGGAAGTCTTATTAAAGCGATAGTGAGATTTTTTTAATTATTATTATTTCTAGCACAGGAGCGATGAATGCTGCATAATTAAGTACAGTATTTAATTTGGCTGTTGTGAAGCAAAAGAATAAGGTAATAATTTTTATTGTACTAATCAGACTCAAGATGTTCTCTGTGTTAATTGGGTTAAAAAAATTGCAGTACTTATTAGAAATTCTAATTTCACAATGCAGCACTGACAATAAGCTCAGCCAGTGAATTATTCACATCTTTAATTTGCTCTCTTAATGACAGTGTTCTGTAATCAGAGTGCAGGGACTGCTTCCTATGCATTATGTATGATGTTCAGGACTTAAATGCAGGACATTATGAAGCCTCTCAGTGGCTCAGTAATTAGTTTTCCACAAGACAGGGCTTAGATATTCACAGATAAAAGTCTACAGTTGAGACAATGTTAAGGTGGTGACTCATGCTAACAAAAGCGGGGAAGTTCAAATTTAATGCTGAAACTGCTCTCCATTCTCCCTCATTGTGCGTAGGTGCAGGGGGAGGGGAAGAAAGTCTTCAAAACTAGCCCGCCATGGTGAGTACGCTGCGGACAGCCCTAAGGGGGTGAACAGGGGGCTCTTCCCTTTGGAGTCGTGTTTTTTGGCAACTTCACTGATCGGAGGGTGGAGGTGGATTTGCGTTTTGTGCCTCTTTTTAAAGGTTGTGAAAAAGGCAATAATGTACACACCGTCAGAGAGCAATCACCGGTAGGAGAGATTGAATGTATTTTAAAGGATTCTGTCTGAAGCACAGGTGTTTGTAACTTCTATCGAATTAGGATGTTTTGAATGGGAGCTACTTTGTTATATGTAGAAACTTTGAGAACACCTGATGCTTGCTGTATTGCTGTTGTACCTATTTCAGCTGTCATGGTCTTTATTGTATACATATTTTAGAAAACGTTATTTTTCTAACAATTTAGTTCTCACCATCTGAAACGTGAATCATAATGCAGCTTTGGTTTTTTTTTCCGTGGATCATTTACATGGTGTTACGTCAGGTGATTTGAATGTAGGGAATATGCACGGTTATGTAATTTTCCTACTTCTGTATGCTGCTTATTATAGAATAAAACCCAAGAATACTGAAATGAAGTTGGAAAATGTTACTTTTTCCATACTTAGTCGCTAGTCAGACTGGCAGCTGTACATTTGTCCTGAGTTCTCACGTTAGAAAAATCATAAATTTTTACTGGAAACAAAATATCTGACTAGAGAAGGTTATTTATTTATTTTCTGTTAACTCTCCAAAGACTACTCTGAAATAAATGTATTCTTGTGCAGTGTTTACAGGATTGTGATTCTAATTCTTAAAGATGGTCTACCAATATAGGTTTTAGGCTTAAATTTAAAAACACCCACTAAGATCCCAACTTGATAGTCAAGTACAGGTGGGATTAAGAATCTAGATTTTTGCAGCAAAATATTTTAAAGCTAATTCCTTTAAAAAATTTCCACTAAAGACTACATCTGGAATTTGGTGTTATTAGCAGCTGTTGCTAGGGTTGTCTGGCCTTAAAGGCCATGGGACAAGTTACTAAGTCTTAGCAAGCAAAGTGCTATATACCATGACCAGATTAGACATTATGTTTATGTATAGTCCAGTCCTGAAAGTAATTATCGTTAAACTGTTGAATAAAGAAACTGCAGATTAGATCAATGTAGCTAGGTGATCCATAGCTAGAAGGTTGTGTCAGAATCTAGGTGATTGTCTACATGAAGAAATTGATTAAGTCTTTTGCAGAATATGACTTCCATTCCAAGTCAAGATCCCACAGCAAGTGGTACTGTAATATGGTGTCAGTGTCAGTACATAGCTACATTTCTTAGTTACTTCACCATAGAATCATACAGTTGAAAAGGACTCCAAGAAGGCGTCATGCCCACCCCCTCACTCTTCCTTCAAAGCCAGGATCAATAAAATCTCTTTTTTTAATGAACACTTGCCTGTCTTCGTAAAGATTTGTTATGATTCCTTACCCAAGTAATCTATTCCAGCATTTCACTAGTCTTCCCATTAGAAAGTTTTTCTTGATTTCGGATCTTAAACTTAACTTGCTGAAAGTAAATTACTTGAACCTATTACTTTTTGCACAGTGGTTACAGGGAATTTATTTTCCTGTTTGCCGCAGACTTTTACGTATTCGAGGTTCTTAGTCCTGTTTTCACTGTGTTCTTCTCTTAACCAATCCTGATTCATTGTTTTCTTCTTTATAGATATAAAAAAAATAACCTTTTTTTTTCTTGTACTTCAAATCATTAATTCTTGTTGCTCTCCTCTGGCCTCTCCCTGTTTCTTCTTTCTTGAAATGCACTGCTCCAGACTGAGGCATAATATTCCAACTGCCATGTAAGTTCTATATTTTCATTTAATGAAAGGTAGCACTTTCACAACACTTCTGTTGTTCTCTTAAGAAAATCTTAACAGTGTGACTTGCACAGTATGGGTGCAATGACATTTGTTAATACAATCTAGTACGATATGAAAAGATGCAACATGTGTTTGAATAGATTTTTAATTCAGAGGTTTATGGTCCTAGCAGGAGTCATCATGGACATATTATCCAATAGCCTTAACTTTCATGGTAAGTGCCTGTGACTGACCTGATTAGTGATGTTTAGATACGAGTCATCATACTGAAAAGAATATCGGAAGTGTTCAGTCCTTGGAGGACTGTTTCAAGAAGCACTAATGGAGAATCAGAATTTTAGCCTGTGCTCCTGTTGTAAAGCAACTTGGATGGCCAGAAGTTGTTAAAATCTGAACTTTTCCACATAACCCCAGCCAGATTGGACAATCTGAGTTTGAGGCACTACAACAGTCAGGTGAGAAAGATTTTTTATGAAAGTGGCAAGGGTGTTAGTGGCAACAAGAAAATAAGGCCCAGAGTTAACTGAAGCACAGATGAACAGTATGTTTTAGTAAAAAAACCCAACCAACCAAACAAAAAAAACCCCAACTTAGAAAGTTAGCCCATTCTAACTACCCTAGCAGATTCATTCTGCGTCTGAGCTATGTGTCTGGGAAAGAGCAAATTGTTGTCTACCCAGTCTGTTGGAGTAAAGCAGAGGCCAATTCTTTTTTAGTTTTGAGGAAGGAAGGGCCCATTGTCATTCCTAGGTCAGAGGAAGGCAATTCATAGTATCCCCGAGTTGTCATGGTGTGGGAGGAGAACAACATTTCCAAAGCCAAAATGGAAGAGTCACATGTCTGAAGAATTAAAGATGACTTGCAATGTTTCCAGGGGATCAAGGTTAATATAATCTGGTCATGAAGACATAGTGGCTACCAAAGAAAATTTTAAGGACCTTTATGTGATTATGCAGGCATATATTTCTTATATTTGGAATGTAATCCTTTTACAGGCCTCTTACTGGCCTGTAACTTACTGTGTTCAGGAATATTGCAATTTTTTTGGAGTGATCTGATTCGTATTTCTATATTTGTTCTTATATCAAAAAGCTAAGAAAAGAGTTTTAACTCAGTGCAATTTTTCGTGATCTCTCTAATAAAAAGTTAAGAAAAATCCATCCATAATATATTTCCAGGAGTAGCATTTCATACTTTTATTTATATTGCTCCAGGCTCAAGTACCATTATAAATATTAGGTTCTGAAGTGGTATGATGAGTTAAGTATTTCCAAATGTCTTCTCTTAATCTATCCTAATAATGCAGTCCTTTCATATGCATGATTCCCGTGAAAACAAGTGGGAGTACTACATTCTAGAAGGAAGAATGCATGCATATGCCAGGGTATCTCCCTTTTGAGTCATTATTTTAACTTGATTGACAAAGGATAAGGTTAACCAAAAGCAACAAATATTGAGACTGGAAAGAGAGTTATTGATAATATTTTGAATTCCAAATATATCTGTTTCTCCACTGAAAGATATGTGCCAATGGAATAACAGTAATCAGAATATCTGATAGAAATCTCAAATGCTTTTACATTCACTAATGCTTTCCAGGAAGTATTTTGCAAGTAGTTCATATGCATTCTAGTCAGTAAAATTCCATATAATTGACTTGATATTAAGAATTCCAACCTATATATAAAGCTTTGTATATATTATATAAAGCAGAAGAGTGAAAAATATTCATACTATAAACTCAGTTTGGGCTTTTTGCAAAGTCAGACTAGAAATAGCATGATGTACCGTATGAGTTCACATACTCAATCTTCTATAAAATGTAAATCCATAAAACTTTGCAGTCTTATCTACATCCATAGTAGTCCAGAAAAAATAGTAGTAAGAATACTTAATACTGCACAAAAGCATCTTGCAGCTTCCAACTGGCTTCTCTTCTATCCCATCATCTGTTCATACTTTCTGTACCTACTCTCATGCTAGGAGCTACTTTGTATCCTCCTTAAACTCCAGCTTTCATTGCTCACTTGCTAATTTTTCAGCCATTCTTAAACTTTTCCCCATGCTTTGTTTGGGGCTCAGGAGGCTTTTACTATTCCCAAAGCATCCCTCCTTAAAACTCTTTTGTTATGTTGCTACATGAGTTGACAACAGTTAGACTGCTGATGTCCTTGAGATCTCTTCCTCTCACACTATGTTTTTTCATTGTTTACTCGTAGCATCCCATTTCTTGTCTCTTTATGTTTAGATTGCAAGGTCTCTGGTGAAACCACTTGGTTTTTTTCTGTGCTTGTAGAGAGCACAAAACAGAGGGCTTTTAGGCTCTGTCTTAATACAATGAATAATCATAACAGTAGCAATACAAATAATGTGTGCAGTTAATAATTTTAACTGCTACACTTTTAATTCCTAGTAACATAGACTTTTCAAGTCCTAACAACTTTGCAATAGAATTCCATCTGGATCCTGGGAAGTTGACAGGTTAGGGTAGTAGGAAACTGAGGAAGAAAGGGGCCAAATACATGCAAAGCAGAATTTAACCTAAAAATATTTCTGTTCAATGCTGTCTATTTATTATCTTTGCTTCTCCTGTGTAATACTTCGTCAAAAAGAAGACCTAAGGTCCAATAACAATTGAGCTGAAAGCTTTTTGGCTCTTGGGTACATAAATTGTTTCTGGTGTGTGGTACACAGCGGTAATAAAGACCCCATAGGCACAGCTGAAGGATTGTATCATTCCAGCTGTAGACTGAGGGTATTTTTGCCAGAAGGAATAGCTTTGGCTGAGAGTGGCTGTGGTGGAGCAAAAAATTTCTGTGAAAAAGGGACATTATAAAGCTGTGGTGGGGGCACCATGGTGCAAAGAGGGGTCAGGATGTTGAAAAGCAATGCAGCTTCCTGGCAGGGACTGTCAAGGAGGTCCATGAAGGGCTGCTGGACAAGGAGGCACGTAGAAATGTGAGTGAAATAAGTAGGACTCTAGAAGCTATGAGCTCTTCAGCATAAATGCATACAGAATTTAGAACGAAGGTCAGGTTGGGAGAAGACTATAGAGGCTAGGCAACGTCAACGAGGAATTTGTTCAAAGAGTGAGGGGGAAAAGACTGCAAACAACCAGTGCTTTTAAGATGGTGTGATACACACTATCCTAGATGTTGGAGGATGGGTTTCTGGCTATCAGCATTTTGGTGTACTGTGTGTTGTTAGTACCAAATGTGAAGGGATACTTGGGGAAGTGGAAGGTACAACTCTGCAATCCAGTATGAAGCTTAGCAGGAACCTCTGGCTAAACCATATCACAAACCTTTTCGTGCAGAATTTTTAAAAAGAGTGTCTGCTTTACCACCACTGCATGGATTTGTAGTTGACAGTATTTGAACAAAGGTTGTTAATTAGAAAAGAGTATAATACTGTGAGGCCAGCTATCATCCTCCAACTCACACTATCTAATGTTGGGAAACAAGGCTGGGCTCCTGCTTTGCTAGCTAGCAAAGCTCTTTTTCTCATGGCTTATCCAGAGGCTGAAAATTTAGAAAGCATATCAATGATCTGTGTGGATATGAATGTGGGCATCACAGAGAGGCACTCTGAGTGTAAACCACATTTTCAAACAGGTGCCTAGAAAGCAAAATAGCTAGCTTTAACCAGTGTAATTTGAGAATTACAATAATCATTCAAGAAAGTGTATCTCTGATAAACTTCATCTGTGGTTTCCAAAAGTATACAATTTTGTCCATTCTTGTCTCATTTCAGTAATACTCCCTTTTTATTCTCTCAGTGCTTTATGCTCTTTGCCTCAGTGTAACCTGCCGAAAAGAAAAATTTGGATGCCTATTGGATACTTAGCATGACTTTAAAGATTTTTGAATTAAAAAATCTGTTCATCCCCCACCCCCCCTGCCCCCAGATTTTATAGTAGTATTTATATAATGGAAGAAAAAAGTGTTCTGTGTATCTCAGGTCCTCATTTAGCAACTTAGACAACAGACATGTAATTAGCAAAAAGGATACAAAGGCAATGCTCAAATTCAGTTTCTCAATTTACATAGCTTATCTGTATGATTTCAGGAACTCAGTTCATCCTTGTATCTATGTTCCTCAACTGTGTAATAGAAAAGAAAATCTTCCTACTTTTTTCAGAATCTGAAGTTCAAATCTTTTTGGACCGTATGAATTTTAATGCAGCTCTTCCCTCTTAGTATGTCATTAAAGCACACCAGTGACATCTTACTCTCGTTTAAAGTATCCAGGAGGCTCCTAAATATTCTAGAACTTGAACAAATGCATAAATACAAGTTGGTATGAACAACTGTGGAGATTAACAGATGTTTCCAATGGTCAATGAAAAGAAGTTCTGTTGAACATTTGTCTAGTGAGTCTGTGGAAGGGGTCATTTAGTATACTGGCCGAGAAACATCTTTTACACAAAACATCTTTTTATAAGTGTAGTGTATTTCTAGATTTGCAAGGGAAATTCTCTAAAATAGTCATTCTTAAAAGGAGTTCTGCATTGTGGTTTTCAAATTTGAATTGAGTTCTTTAGTTCCCTTTTATTTATTATTTATTTTAGGTCATCACTGCCCTATTCATCTTTTGCACACCTTTAGTATGACTTCCCATTGCTCTGTTTCTTACAATCATATAGCCCTGAAGCTTTTCTTCATCCATTTAGATTTCATCAACCATGATACTTATTTCAGTGTGTGGGATGAGGTTGTCTGAACTGTGTGTCATAGAGCTACTTTTTAGCTAACTATACTAAAAACATATTTATAAAACTATTTGCTATTAGGTTTGTTGGGTTTGTTTTGCTTTGTTTTGTTTTCCCATAGGGAAAAGTGAATACTGAAGAAAGGAAGACCTTTCTCTTTAAAAGGATTCCAAAACCTAGTAGGAACCAGTAAAAACAAATACTTTAAAAAATATATATAGAAAGCAGTACAGGTTGTCTGAAGATGAGCTGTTAGCCAGTACATTAAGACAACTGTATACAGATACCACTTTGCATCAATCGATCTCAAAGCCTTTGCCAAAGTAAACAAGTTTAACCTTCATTTTGCAGATGCATTGGCTACCTAATTTGTAAAACATGGGTGTAAAATGATGTAATCTTTGTTTTGACAGCAACCACTTAAATAAATATGACTGAAACAGACATTCTGGCTGAAGAGTTCATAATAGCAAACTTTAACATGACTGTACAAAGTGTCTATCATGGAGTTTTGTTCCCAGTATCTGGTATCTATCCTTCAAAGGGCTAGGTCTGTATGATAACTGAAAATAATGCTACTGTTATAATCCTATTTCTAGAAGTCCATACTATGATCTGAATATGAGTTGTACTATCCTTTCTACAGAGGAAGGTTTTATGAGATAGGACGGTGATGATAGTGCCTGATGACTAGATCTGAAAATCTCCAGAGGCAGATTTCTTCCTGGGAAGAGAGGAGAGGAAGTTTGTCTGTCTGCCACTGGAGTAATTTTCCACTTCGTGAAGTGCCTTATATTTCATTCTGTCTACAGCATTTTTAGTAGAAGCACACACACACAGAATTATAAATTTTTTACAGATTTCTTAGGTTTCCTGATGAGATTTTTGTACTGTAATTTGCCAGCTGTGCTTATATGACTTAGAAGTATATTAAACTTCCCTTGTTGTCAGTCTGACGTGTGTGGAACGATGTAAGTAGAGAGCAGTGAGAATAAATTGACAGCTATCTCACATCAAGCTTAAAGTACAGAAACGAAAATACGTTATCATGAAAACTGTATTGGAAAATGTGTCTCAAATTAACTAGTGGGCATAAGTAATGTATCATATCTAATTGCATGTTGTATATTCTGATAGATTTAACAGTACTTACCAAAATAGGGAAACTGCTATTTTTGAAAAATGAAAATTGTACAATGGTATTATGTAACAGATTAGATGTAGTAATTTCAAGTAGGTTGATAAAAGCTGTAAAATTGTGCTGTAATTATGTTTAGAGCTAACCACTTTTAGTCAACCTTATCCACTAAAACAACACTCCAAAGATATTTTAATTTATCCCCTGCTCAGATTGATGTGGTTTTCAGTATATGGCTATCCTTTGTGGACTAAATTAGAAAAAGAACACCTCCCAGTTCAACACTCGAGTGCAAATACAAGCTGAATGTTCCAGGAGATTGTGACAACCCAGCTTAGAGAAAGGACTGAGGCAATGATCCTCTCTTATCACTATTGCTTTTGGAAAAAATGGGTTTTCAGAGGTGCATTGAATGAATAGTATTGGTGTTTCACCAAGGGGCAAACTGTAAGTAGCCCTTGCAATTCTGAGCATATAGGGCTCACCCTTGCACTTTGATAGAAAAAGCTCTTGCATAGTCCCTTGTCCTGGTGCATGAACAAATATGGTTCTCAGCAAAAAATCCAAACAAACCCTAAGATCTTATGATCTTAAAGGTCTCTTCCAACGTAGGTGATTCTATGATTTAAATTTGTAACAAAAGGTTATAGTTTATTACAGTGTGCTGGACAGCTGCTCACTGGAACAGACATTAGAATATTCAGATATTTGAGAGTAGATTCTTCCTATGCTAATAGAAGAAAAAGGGATCTTTTCTGTGAGCATAATGAACACCAGAGACAGTATTGTTAGTTGAAATGATGAAAATTGTTTAGACTTCACCTGGAGGAGGTATTAGCCTATTTAAGTTGATTTTTAATTTTTTTATTGGAAGGTATGATATAAAGCATGCAGAAACAATAATAAAAAAAAAAGCCAGCAACAAACTTATTGAGAAACTTGGAAAAGAGAAAAAATGTCACTGTTCAACTGTCATTCAACTTTCTAGGTATTTACCAATAGAGAATGCCTCTACACTGCTCAGTAAAGCAGATGGGCTACAAAAATTTACCAGCTTAATGGAACAGAATGGGTAGGAGAACTTATAGTGAAAATCTGGCAAATTATTTTAAAATAGATTTATTTTAGAGATTTTAAAAAGTAACAGCTCTTTTTTTTTTTTTTTTCCCTGTCTTCAAGTTATGAATATGCTGTTTCAGACAAGCTGTAAAGCGACCAAGCTTTCTGAGCCCTTATTCTCTGGAAATTGTTTCTTGTTTCTAAAGTTTTAGAATTGATGTTTCTGATTGCCTTTTAATATTCTGATCTTGATTTTTAGTATTTAGCTAAGTCATACTTTAGATATTGACAGGAAAGCTGGGAGCATTTTTAGATAAACGTTGCCAGTCATCTTTACTAATTGAATCTCTTGTATATTAGCGCAGTGATACAGCCTTTTTGAAATCAATACTGTATCTTAATACTTCTTAGAGCAAGCTATTATTAGCACTGAAATCAGCTAGATATACCAGATAATCATAGCTACACAAAAGCCACCTATCCATTATAAGTAAACAGAATGATAATTAACCCACAAGATTTTTTCCTGACCCTAAAACGAGGGTCAATCAAGCTGATTATGTCATATTTGAAGTGCAAAGACACTTGCTAGGGTCTCAAAAATAGTATCACTGAATTACCATATTGTTTTGTGCGAGCTGATACTTGTACATCTTAACACACCAGTTAAATTGGACACAGCTTTTTGCTGACCCAATAACTGCTGTCTACTTCTGCTTCAGGAGCTACCTTGATCTGAACAAATTTGTGGGATATCTTCCCAGTACTGTGCTGCAAGCACGAACTGCAGTCTCTCACCATATTAGTTTTGAATAGTAGATTTTGGAAACTCCGGGTTCAAAATGTTAATGCTTCTCAAACTGTTATTAGTTGGGAAGGCAAAGTAGTCTTATATTTCACTAGTTGTTAACACTGTTTGTGAACTTGCTCTTATTCCAGCTCAAATATAAAGATTGTTAATAAAGTTAAGTGAATTGTTGTGCAAGGCTTAGTATCATACAATAGTCCGATAGGAGATTTTTTCTATTTAAATTCTGCATTGTTATGTTGCAGTAATAACAGAAGTGATATGATCTATCTCTTGTTAATAACAGTGTTCTCCAGTTGTGGCTTTCAACTTATATACAGGACTGTGTAGTGTCTTCCAGAGAGATCCAGTAAAATGTAGATAGCAAAAAGGCGAATTCTTAGGAATTTTCTTTCTTTTCTTTTTTTTTTCCCCCACAAAAGTAACTTAGTGGGAAATAAATTCAAAAATGTCTGACCTCTTTTCTAAAAGCTGAGCTTGGACTTCTGTGTGTCATCTTTCAAGGCTGTGGTAGTTAACATCTTAAAGCTTTGTTCATGAACACTTTTTGGTGCATCTTCTTGTCAGTCCTTTCCTTTAGATAGCACAGAGGGGTCACTTATTTAAGGAGAAGTGTAGGACCACTGCCTTTCTGGACCCCATATGAGTCACCAGCAGTGTAACCCTCCTATGAAAAATATTATGAAGACGACTTCAAGTTCAGGAGATGAACACAGTCTCAGTCTTGCCGCAGCACAAAATACTGACTGCTGGGAGAATATGCCAGGGAAAGAATTATGGTATGCTTGTTATGTTCTTTTTTTTTCTTCCCTTGAACTGCTGTCAGAGATGCTGTCACAGGCAAGATATTGAACCAGCTGGACTTCTGATCTGATCCCATTCAAATGTTCTTAAAGCAACTGTCTATTATACCTAACATCTGATCCAAAGGATAGATAATTAACTTTCTAATACAAAGAAAACTGTGGCATAGTAGCAAAATGCACATTTGCTTACACGTTGTACATTTCTCTACCTATTTGCAGCACTTTTTGGTAGAATGTTAGTAAGAGTAGAAGGTGGATAAAATACTTCAATTCCATACCATCTTTTGGACATTGTTTATGTGCATGATTCTTGATGATCAAGAGCAATGAGAACTAGATGGCCTGTCTTGGTGATTAAAATGAGACTTGTGAAAGTTTGGTGACTAAATCCTAGAAAATAACCCAGGAAATCAGTGCTCTCACAGCTGCCTAAATGTGCATGTGCCTAAAACTCAGCACATATATGTTACTATGATCTTAATTTCCATGGACAAATTTAGCTTCCTGCATGTAGTTACCCAGTGTGATCACTGCATCCTTGCTTCTTCTTAATATCTGTTAAAATCTAGAGATAAAAAGGGTGGCACTGAAACACTGCCTTCATCTTTGGAGGTGTCTGATATGTTTTGGGAGAGGAACTCCGTATACTCCCAGTGCAGCTGGGCAGCGCAAAGTTCTGCATAAATGCCTAAGTGTGGTCACATCTGTTTTCCCTGTAGCCAGTTTTAACTACCAGTTTCTTCAGGACTCTGAGAGGGATGGTTGGGGAAGGGGAGCTGTTGGGTATTGGGCTTTTTGGTACTGAGCCACTGTGCAGGCCGGAATGCTAGATTCATAGGGCAAGAAAGAATAAGAGAGAGAATGGCTGGCTGCGTGCTGGAGAGATGGAAGGAGAGGAAGGAGCAGCATACTGGTCTGTTTGTGTACTTTGAATTAGAGGGTTTTGGTTTAAGAGATAGTTCTGTAAGATTAAATATGTCCTTATTTCCTATGGATTTGTGTTTGTGAATTGATATTTTAATTGAATAATACTCAGGCTGTAGTATAAACTCACTCTTTATTAGACAAGATAGAATCAGTTTGAAAGAGAAGCCTTGACTGAGAAGTAGATTCTGCATGGCTAAGTAAAAGTTGCGTGCACTTCATTTTCTTTTAGCTAGCAGACACTCTATCCAGCTGCCTGCTTTCACAAAGTTTGTAGGAATGTTATATCTTTGAGACCTTTTCCCGTGTATTGGCCTTAGATGGAATTGGTTACTGGAAGTGATCAAGAGAGGCTGAGCAAGGCAAGAGTACTCATTCTTCAGGAAACCATGTAAAAAGGAACAATAGTCTTTGGTCCAAGGAGCTTTTTGTTCTCTCAGAGTCTACAAAAAAAGCGGCTAAGCTTGGTGTCTTAGTAAAGATATGGTGTTTCTTTCATTTAAACTCATTTAAATATACTCATTATTTCTTATTCATAGAAATCTGATCCATACCCTGAAGAATCAGGTCAGATGCCAGGCTTCCAGGAGTAACAGCTTCTGATGGAAAGCTATTACTGCTGCTTCCTCTCTACTCTTACCCTAGAAAACTGCAACACACACCCTACATTCTTATTTCCTTACTCTCCTCTGCTCTTCATATCTCTATTATTTTATGGTTTATAGTATTCACTGCTTTATCCTTTTCTCAAAGGATTGTTTTACAATGGGTTATTCACTTTCCTAGCTCCAAATAATCCATTCCTTTCCCTCAATACTTCATAATCAATGGCAAAAAAATTCAGAAATTATTGCCAGTTAGACATTTTGTGTGCTTTTTAAAAGGATCAGGTTTATTTCTTAATGCTTTAGGAATCTTTAGAATTTTCAGTTCAAATCATATCAATTCACGTTATCTCTGTGTCATCAATTTTCTTAATCTAGGAAAAGAAAACAAATTGGAATATGTCTAGAATCATGAAGTGGTAAATAGTAAAAAGTTGACAGTTGGTAGTAGTATTTTATTAGAATCATCTTTGATAACAACTCCTCTGGTACCTGTTATATGTGCTCATGAATAGCCACTGAACTAACACAAAACATCTGCTGCTTTGACTGAATTTAAATACCCCAATCTGATAACCTTGTAGAGAAATTTACCAGTTGCCTAGAATAGAAATTCACATACAAGTCCTGATCCCTCGAAGAGAGTGAGACTCCACACATCCAGAAATACATGTCAGTAGGTCCAAATGCAGGACTAGATTTTAAGCATTGAGCATTGATTATTTTGTATTATGTTTTACATAGAAGATTGCAGTTCAGAGGTAAAGAATACCTGTAATTATACAGGTCAATAAGCAGGCACTGCCTATAATGTAGCCCTTGAAAAATCGCAGAAAAATTTGTTTATTTAAAATTGGATTCACTGATACATGCACAGACTATGTATAGATTTTATAGTGAGTAATAAAACTTTACATGCAAGACCTGTTCATATTCCAGATTCTTCACATTTTCTAGAATTCTTCACCTAAGCAACAATGAAGCAAATGTTCCTTTTACAGTATCACAGGTAGGTGCAAGTTGTTTTGGGGAAGTATTTTATATGCAATACGCTGAAATTAATTTTCCAGGAAAAAAATGTCACTCTTACATACTTGTGCATTTTCTGTGATTATTCTTGCAATATCTTTTCTTCTTGTTGTCAGTTGTGTTTGACTGAAGCTTTTACCCTAATTCTGTTTATTCTATAAAGAAAAGACTATCATCTTTCTAGTTAGAGAACAAAATAATTGAAGTTCAAGCTCTTGGCCAACATGCATTTGAAAAATTATACTTTTCTTATCTCTTCTATTGGTGAAAGTGATTGACTAAAAAGTCTTGTCTTTTCTTGAAATCATTGAGTGAACTTACATTTTTTTCACTGCTTTTTTAAAACTAAGTGTAATTGAGACTTTAATGTAGCATGTTTTACTTAATGAAATCTAAGCTTTCTGTTATTTTCCATCTTATACCTTTTAACTTTTCCAGTTTTTTATTAGAAATAGTTTTGACATTATGAACTAAGAAATAAGATTGTATACTTGCTACAATTACTCTTTTTGCTGTTTGAGTGGGTTTTTTTTCTAGCTCTTCCAGCCTGGCTTCTTGCTGTGGGCTTGGAGATCAGATAAAAGGTGATAACCATAAATCTTTTAATCTGTATTGGGATTTTACCTGTTTCAGATGCTTCAACACTTGGAAACAAATAACCACTTTGTCAAAGTCTGTATTTTTTAATCAGATGAAACAGTGGGGAAAAAAGCTTGCAAAATTTGTTCTAATGGGAAATATTTAAACCCAGTTTGAGCTTTCATTCCTGAATATCATTAGTCCATATGTGTGACATGGTTCTGTAAATCCAGGCAATGAAATCTTTTGCAGAAGGGTAAATAGTTCTGATTGAGGCATAGCTTACTAAATTCTCAGTTATCCTGATACAGCTGGAGCAGACTTGAGGAGTTCCTGGGGCTGCTTTTTGAAGGTGCTTTGCTATTTTTCTGGGAAATTTACATGGGACCCTTAAGATCCAAGTTTCTGTATTTGATACAGAGTTGACAGAAAGTCAGTACTGGAGGACGAAGGAGAAACTGTTTAAAGAGCAACTTGCAAGTTACTTGTTTTAGCAGTTTTGGGGACTGGCCCAGAGTTATTGCTAGGTTCTTGGAAAAAAGGTAGCAAGACCTCATTTTTTCCAAGCGTGTGTATATGCAGGAATATATGCTAAGTATACATATTTGTAGGTCTATATATGTGTGTATGTGTTTAGTTGGTTACTTTGTTGTTTTCTAGAGAGCGGTGACTCCATTCAGTATCAACCTCTTCTTGATTAATTTGTCTGAATGATGACATTATTGCATAAGTAAGATTGTCTTCAGTCCTTACTTTCAAAAAGGAAAGGTAGAAGCTTTTTATATACTCCATATTTTTTGTATCCTTTAGATTTTTTTGTGTATGTTCTTGTGTGTTTATTCCCTTTCCTTGTCATAAGAATAGTTCTGCTTTAATAAGTTTATATTTTTTTTCCTTTTGATTATATTATTTTCAATGCTTTATAAGATTCTCGGGTTATGATGTTGTGAACCAGAAAAACTTGTTGATCATATGTTGCTGTTTGTTCTCAAGCCCTCAGCTTTTAGGAGAAATGAATTACATACTAAATATTTCTCAGGTTTATTGCTTGCTGTGTATGTAATAGATGTAGTAGTCTGTTATCTGATAATGAATGAGAAATACAGTATTCTGTGCAAATACTAAAAACTAAAAATGGTATGCATATCCATGATGGGAAGTTGGGTAGTACCTGAGACAATTACCATATGAAATCTGAGGATTGTGTATTTTTTATTAATTACATTGGTGGCTATTTTGGGGCTTTCCTTTTTCAGATCAGAAATTCTAAGGGGCTGAGAAATCTGTCATATCTAATATGCCATTTTCTGATATTAAATGGTTTGTTGAAGTTCCCAGCAAGCTTAGGAGTTTGGCTGGTTTTTCCTTATCCATTAGGTGTCTCTCTTTAGCACATCATTAGGAGGTTTTGGTACTGTCAGTTTTTTTAGTATTTGCAAGATGTTTTATCTTTTTAGTCTTTCAATTTTAAACACACTGACTGGCTTTACATATGCAACAGAGGTTTTTTTCCCCCTAGAAGCCATTTGTAGATGTTCATACTCTGTCCCTTTGCACGTTTTTTCCGATCTGTTAGAGCAGTGTCTTTGAGTTTCAGGTTTGATGCCAGTAAGGTTGCATCATCTTTCCTAAGTACTGCATGCCATAGATGTTCAGGAATTGAAAAATGAGAACTTACAACTTTATTTGGCAAATGTTTAATTTTAAATTCAGACTGAAAGTTTTTTGGTTTGGTTTTTTTTGTGTGTTTTGTTTTGTTTTTATACACGGGCTGGCATAGCTCCAGTACTTACCATTAAGTTCCTTTGTTTTGTTTTTTTGTTTAAGTTGTTTGTTATGCTAGAAACTCCTTCCTTATATGTCAGTTGTTGCAACCAACCAGTCGGACTTGCTTCATTTAGTAACCAGAAATTGTATTTACAGAAGAGTACTATCTCCCTGTGCAATGGTAGATTTTGTCCTGTACCTTTGGGAATAGTGGAATAGGTGTCTCAAATAATGTGAAGTACAGTTTGCAAGCATATTTATAAAAGTTTTTTTATAATTGTTCTTTAAAAGATATGGAGATATTTAATAGAATGATATCAGAATAAATATATGGATCTTGTTAACATTGAATAATTAAATTTGTTGGGTCTTAGTCTGTATTCACTTTTTAAGTTTGTGTTAGTTTAAGCTGGGAAAACTACAGCTTTTTTTATTTTTTATTTTTGTGATTGGTCTGTTTAACTTCTGATTGATCTCTGGCTGTGACAGTTAAGAAGAGGAACTAGAAGGCTTTTCAAGGTCCCTTTTAGTATTTAGTGTTTCATTCTATTATTGTAAATAACTGTTTTACCAATTTTTGTGTCTGGTGTTTCATTCTAAGTAATGCTAGTTTTTTCAGTTACATAATAGATGAGTAACTAAGACTTTTTTCACATATGTCCAGTCAGTTAATTGCTCTTCTTTTACCTTTACTTTGTCATTTTTTTAGTTTAGGTGACCAAAAATCAGAAGAATATTAAAAAAAAGGATTATAATTCATACTATAATGGCATGTATTTTTCATATTGTTATCTCCACATCTTTCTGCATTCCCAAATGCTAGGAAGTTTTAACGTAGCTGCTCTATGCTGATTGTAGCATGAATTAATAACTCTAATAAAAATGAAGTAATTCAAGAATTTTTTTATAGATACCTCCTCTTCTCATGTATTTAATAACATGTATGACCTACAAGTAAAATCTAAAATAATCTTATGAGCTTCTTGATCAATGGAGAATTCTCTTAATTGAAGAAAAATCAGAGAGCCAATCTACAAGTGTAGAACAAATCCTGTTACTTTTTGCTAAAAAGTTACAAAAAAGAGGGATTATTCCAAAGAGGCTATATTGAAAGATTTGCTAAACTTCCCTCACTATTTTATCTATAAGCGTATTCCTAAAATCCATGAAATTGTGCATAAACAAAACAGCATAATTAGACCAAATGACAGATTTTCTTAGAAGAACTTAAAGGAAATAAGAATATGAAGAGGAGTTTATTTGTATTTGCTCTTTTTTTCTTCAGCTGTGCAATTAAAAAATGTAGTTGGTACCAAGTGAAAGAATTTGAGTCCCAAAAGTGAGAAATCACAAAGTACAGAGCTCTTTGCACACAAAAGCAATGAATTCAGTCTGATTCTATTGCTTATAGCATTATTATTTTAATCAGTGCCAGGACTTACTATACTTAAAACTTTCTTTGACATCTCACATCAAGGGATGCCAGAAAAAGTTCAGTATTCCTATAGCCATGCTACTTCTAGAACTCATTATTAATTTTTCTGTCTGGCTTTCGGGGAGATGGCTGCCATACAATTTACACTTGCTATTGCCTGCTGAGTTCTGGAATGTACATGTGATGAAGAACCTAAAAATTTGTAGGATGGTTCCACACAGGTCTGTGGGGTATGATAAAGTTTTGTGTGACCTACCTTTGCATTAAACTAATGAATGATAGACATCGGCAGGTAATACTAAAAACTGTAGTGAGATCCTGATGCACTTCAAACACTGTGTTAGACAGACTGGAACTTCTAATAGAGGGGAAAAAAAAAGCACATAAAACTACCTTATGAATAAAATTGTCATATATGTAAAAAGGAACAGAAAGTACAGAACTGAGGTCAGTACTATTTTCATTTCTCTCTTCTATTTTGACATTTTTGTTAGTGAGCTAGGAAATCAATAAAGACTAATTTCATTGGCAAGGATTAGAGAGTACATAAGAAGGAACACTCAGGATGTGTATAGTTGCTTTCAAGGGCGCTTTCAGTAAAATATATTTATTATAAAGTGAATTGAATGGTTCTTTTTGTCTAATTGGCTCATATATCAAGCATTAATTCTTTAGAATACTCAATGTACAAAACAAAGTTTGTGATATTGGATATACAAAAGTATTTTGTTTATTTCAGTTACTTTCACACCATCATAATTAATGCCTGTCTGGTAGTCTAAGCCCTTTCATAAAAGTCATAAATCATAATAAATATAACTCAAAGTGTCAGTATAATACAGGAAGTGTCCTAATAACTCCTTGTTAATCAATAATGTTCAAAAATTAAATATATTCCCTGTGTATAATCTGTGATGTAGTTTCTCTGAAAGAAAACCACAGGTTTTTGTACCTGCTATAGGAGATTCATTAATCAGCATCTGGAAAGTTAGATGTATTAATTCTGGAGCTAAGAATGTGGTTGCACACTGAATACCCAGCAACAGAAAACACTCAGTCATTGGCAAAAGAAAAAAAGAAATTCCTCAAAGCTGAGGAGAAGCCAGATGTGCTTTCAAGCTAAGCATCTGGGCCAACTGACCCTCAGCTATGCAAGACCACTAGGAGGAGATGGTGAGTGATATTAGTAGGTGATTCCATGCAGCAGGAGTTGGAAGCAACCATCTGCCAACCTGACCTGTCGTCTAGAGAAGTTTTCTGCTTGCCTGGGATCTGGATCTGGGAGGTTGTGGAGAGGTTGCCAAGATTGACCAGACCTGTGACTGCTACGTCCTGCTGTTCTTCCGTGTGGGCACTAATGCTGCTAGGGGCAACCTAGAGAGTATCAAAACTGACTACAGAGCTCTGGAGGCCATAGTTAGGGATATGGGGGCCCAGGTGTTGTTCTTAATCTTGCGGGGAAGGGGAAGGAGCGTAAGGATACTGCACATCAACTGCTCGGGACGAGCTAGGCAACCAATCATCAGGTGGTGAGAGCAACTTGTATTGTATCATTTTATTTTGTATATCCTTTTACCATTATTATTATTATTATTTTGCTTTTCTGTTACTGTTCTATTAAACTTTCTTTATCTCAACCCGTGAGATTTTTTTCTTTCCCCTCCTTTTCTCCTTCTCCCTACTCTACTGGGGAAGAGTCGGGGAGTGAGCAAGCGGCTACATGGTCCTAGCTGCTGGCTGGGGTTAAACCACAACAGCCAGCAGGATGTTTGACCTGGTAAGGAGGGCTTTCAACTAGCCATGCTGGGGAGGACAGGAGTTACTGGCAGCCCTGTAAAAGAGTGATGGTCAGGGTTGACAGCAAAAAGCCTGAGGTGATGTGAATGAAAGGGAGCACAAAATCAACAAAACAAGGCTTAAGTGGGGTTATCTCAAGCATTTGTGTGTAAATAAGGAAGTGCCTACAAGGCACCATCATGGAAAAAAAAACCAGACCCTTTCTGAGAAATCAGCATGCTGAGGTGCCTCTCTGATGTGCCTGTACACTAGTGTGGAGAATAAACATGAGAAGTTAAGAGATCTCTGTGCAGTTGCAGGGCTATGATCTTGTTGGGATCATTGTGATGTGGTGGGATGACTTACATGACTGCAATGGAAGGATACAGGCTCTTTAGAAAGACAGACTGGGAAGATAAGGAGGTGGAGCTGCACTTTATGTGAGAAAACAGCTGGAATGCATGGAGCTCTTCTAGGGATGAATGATTAGCCGACTGAGAGCTTATCAGTAAGGGTTAAAGAGCAGACCGGTATGGGTGACACTGGAGTGAGAGTCTGGTATAGGCTGCCTGACCAGAAAAAACAAGTGGGTGAGGCCTTCTACAGATAGCTAGAAATAGCCTCACATTCGCAGGCCTTGGTCCTCATGGGGGACTTCAACTACCCTGATATCTGCTGGAGGAACAACACAGTGGGAAATAAATCAGTGCAGAAGGTTCCTGAAGAGCATCAGTGACAACTTCCTCACCCAGGTGATAGAGCAGCCAATGAGGAGAGGTGCTCTGCTGGCCCTTGCACTTGCAAAAAAGGAAGGGCTCATTGAGGATGTGAAGGCTGAGGGCATCTTTGGCTGTAGTGACCATGTGATGGTAGAGCTCAGGATCCTGAGAGGAGGGAGCAGGGTAAAAAGCAAGGTCACAACCTTGGACTTCAGGAGAGCTGACTTTAGGCTCTTTAAGGATCTGCTTGGAAAAGTCCTGTGGAATAATGCTCTGGAGGGAAGAGAGGCCCAAGAAAACTGGTTAATCAAGGAACACATCCTCCAAGCTCAAGAGCAGTCCATCCTAATGAGTAGGAAGTCAGGCAAAAATGCCAGGAGGCCTGCATGGATCAGCAAAGAGCTCCTGGCAAAACTCAGACTTGTAAAGGAAGTATACAGAAGGTGGAAGGAAGGCAGGTAACCTGGGAGGAAGAGAAACACTGTCTGATCATGTAGGAAAGCCAAAGCCCACCTGGAACTGAAGCTGGCAAGGGATACTAAAGGCAGCATGAAGGGATTCTGTAAGTACATAAGTGGCAAAAGGAAGACTAGGAAAAATGTGGACCCATTGCCGAAAGGAGCAGGGCCCTGGTGACCCAGGACATGGAAAAAGCACAGGTACTGAATGCCTTCTTTGCTTCAGTCCTTTGCTAGCAAGGCCGACCTTCAGAAATGACAGACCCAAGAGACCAGAGGGAAATTCTGGAGCAAGAAAGACATACCCGTGGTGGAAGAGGATCTGGTTGGGGAACACTTAAGCAAACTGGACATACACAAATCCATGGACCCTGATGGGGTGAATCCACGAGTGCTGAGGGAGCTGGCAGATGGCATTGTGAGGTCCCTCTCAATGGGCTTTGAATGATCATGGTGACTGGGAGAAGTGCCCAAGGACAGGAGGAAAGCAAGCAAACAACACTCCTATCTTCAAGAGGGGCAGGAAGGAGGGCCTAGGGGATTACAGACCCATCAGCCTCACCTCGATCCCTGGGAAACCGATGAAATAGCTAATCCTGGAAATGATTTCCAGGCACATGAAGGACAAGAAGGTGATCAGGAGTAGTTAGCATGGCTTCACCAAGGGGAAGTCATACTTGACCAACTTGATAACCTTCTATGATGAAATGATTGGTATATGAGGGGAAAGGAGTGGACCTTGTCTACCTAGACTTCCGTAAGGCTTTTGATGCTGTCTCCCATAAGATCCTCCTAAAGAAGCTGTTGAAGTATGGGCTGGCTGAGCAGTGAGTTGGACTGAAAATTGGCTGAATGACTGGGTCCAGAGGGCATTGACTGGTGGTAATGTGAAGTCTAGGTGGAGGACAGTAACTAGCAGTGTACCCCAGGGGTCAATACTGGGTCCAGTACTGTTTAACATCTTCATTAATAATCTTGATGTTGGGCAGAGTGTACCCTTAGGAAGTTTGCTGACGATACAAAACTGGGAGGAATATGCCACAGGGTTATACTGCCATCCAGAGGGACCTCAACAAGCTGGAGAAATGAGCTGACAGGAACCTCATGCAGTTCAACAAGGATAAGTGAAATATCCAGCATCTGAGGATGAATAACCCCATGCACCAGTACATACTGGGGGCCAACTGGCTCAAAAGTAGGTCTGCAGAAAGTTACCTGGGGGTCCTGGTTGCAATCAAGTTGAACACGAGCTAGCAATGTGCGCTTACCACAAAGAGATCTGGTGGTGTCCTGGGCTGTGTTAGGAGAGTGTTGCCAGCAGGTCAAATGAGGTGATCTCTTCTCCTCTACTCAGCACCGGTGAGGCCACACCTGGAGTGCTGTGTCCAGTTCTGGGCTTCCCAGTATGAGAGAGATGCAGAGCTGCTGGAGAAAGTCCAGTGGAGGGCCACTAAGATGATGAACAGACTGGAGCATTTCTCCTATGAGGAAAGAATAAGAGCTGTGACTGTTTAGCCTGGAAAAGAGAAGGCTCAGGGAGAATCTTATCAACATGTACAATTATCTGAAATGAGGGAATGAAAAAGAGGGGACCAGGCTCTTTTCAGTGGTACCCAGTGACAGGATCAGAGACAATGGGCACAAACTGAAACACAGGACAGTCCCTCTGAACATCAGGAAACACAGTGTTCACTGTGAGGGTGACTGAGCACTGGCACAGGTTGTCCAGGGAGGCTGTGGAGTCTCCATCCTTGGAGATACTCAAAAGCTGTCTGAACATGATCCTGGGCAATTGGCTGTAGGTGATTCTGCTTGAGCAGTAGGGTTGGACCAGATGACCTCCAGAAGACCCTTCCAACCTCAAACATTCTGTGATGCTGTAAATTCAGCTGAAGTTAATACATTCCATTAGACTCACTATTTCTGATCAGGTATTTCTAAATAATTTTGGATAAAAAGTACTGGCAATAAAGGGCATTGTAACATTTTTTTTCCAGTGAAGTAATGTTGTTTAGGTTATAGAAGAAATATCTTTTAATGGTTTCCTTTGAAGTAAATAAGCAGAGGAAAACTAGCTCAAGTGTCATGCATGCCAAAAGTTTGATGCAATGTATTCCAAGGTATGTTTGTTCTCTATCTACCATCTTAGCTGGGCATTGCTGAGAGGAAAATTGAGTTCTTCACATCCACTTTGAAAAGACTGTTGTAGAAGCAGTATATCTGGTCAGATTTATTTTAGAAAAAATCAAGTGTGCACTTTAGTTTCAATGCATATTTTCTGTAAAAACAAGAATGTTTAATCACTGCTGTAAGTCAGTGTAGCTTTATTTGTGATGTCACCACATGACTGGGTTAAATTTACTGTTACTTCTTTAGCATTCCTACATCTTAAAAACAGACTAAGAATTATCTAATATTTTAATGTGATAAAATTTGGGAACCACTTTATATTCAGTGTCTCATAAAACCACTGACAC
This sequence comes from Burhinus oedicnemus, assembly GCA_008921705.1. NCBI lineage: Eukaryota > Metazoa > Chordata > Aves > Charadriiformes > Burhinidae > Burhinus > Burhinus oedicnemus. The sequence goes on from VFFE01006868.1 coordinate 718,110, forward strand.
CTATAAAAAAGCAGTCTGTTTACATAATGAGGGGTATACAGCTGTACATATTCTAAGCACATCATAATTAAATATTCTATCAGGAATAAAAGCATGAGTACTTAGAATCATAGGATCATAGAATAGTTTGGGTTGGAAGGGACCTTTAAAGGTCATCTAGTCCAGCCTTCCCTGCAATGAGTAAGGACATCTTCAACTAGATCAGGTTGCTCAAAGCCCCATCCAACCTGTCCTTGAATGTTTCCAGGGATGGGGCACCTACCACCTCTCTGGGCAACCTGTTACTGTGTTTCACCACCCTCATTGTAAAAAATGTCTTCCTTCTATCTAGTCTAAATCTTCCATCTTTGAGTTTAGAGCCATTACCCCTTGTCCTATCACAACAGGCCCTGCTAAAAAGTTTGTCCCCATCTTTCTTATAAGCCCCTTTTAAGTACTGAAAGGCTGCAATAAGGTCTCCCCAGAGCCTTGTCTTCTCTAGGCTGAGCAACCCCAACTCTCTCAGTTTGTCCTCATAGGAGGGGTGCTCCAGCCCTCTGATCGTTGTCATGACCCTGCTCTGGACCCCATCCAACAGGTCCATGTCTTGCCTTTGCTGAGGGCTCCAGAGCTTAATAAGAGCTTACCTAATTCATTGTTGGCTTCTTTCATGGTGCCCAGCTGACATACAAGACAATAAGGACACTAAGATGTTTTAGCAGTGATTTACACATCTCTTACATGACCTCTTAGCCTAGCTGTAGAATAAATTTGTAAATGCAAAACATTTGGAGATGAAAGATCTAATCCTATAGTTTTAGGTGTGTCGTGATTAATGCTGTAATTGTGAATGAGCAGTCAAGGAAAGAATTCTGGTACATCATTACTGTGTTTAACAAATTACAAGGGAGACTAAAGAGGACTTTAAACCTTATTAGCACTTACCAGTGCAATACACACATCTGCATCATGTGACTCAATCACACTTTTGGGGCTGCATAGCTTTACTATTCCTCCTATTGAAAATATTGAATAGATTGTGTATGCCATCAGGTAGTCATATTATGTACTTCTAAAGAATGGTGAAAAAGGCTATATAGAGAAATCTATATTCCCTTTGCAGTATTGGCACCCTGCTGAGCAAGTATCTCCTGTTACTCTAGGATAGCAGCATTACTCTAATAGAAGTTTCAACAGAAATATAACAAACAAGTCTCTTGGATAATCTTTTTTTTCCACTATAGAAAGTGTTTAAAAATGTAATAATTGTCTTTTAGAGAAGATATTCTATTTTTATACCTGATTAACAGTGCAATATAAGCATGCTAGTCATGTTGTTTAATTTATTGAACTATTGAACATATGCATATAAGTGCCTGAATGTCCCACACTAAATCACTACTTTACTGTAGAAGATATTTGTGTAAAGATATGAAATGATGATTTCTTCAGAGAGACTACATATAAAAAACACCTATATAACAAACATTTCTTTGTGACTTCATTGGAGCTGCATGCACACTAAAATTAAGCATGTGTTTGAAGTGAACTGGGGACCCAAGCAGAAAAGTGACAGAAATATGAGATGCAGTCAAAATATGTAGAGTTATAGGCATATATTTCCCTAAGTTCTACGTAGATAAACAAAACTCAAAGCATTAAATTTAATACTAGCAAGAAAATTTAAAAGTAATGTTGTTTCAGTCTTTGTTCTCTCTAAATCTTTTTTCTGTTCTGTTTGTCTTGTCATCTTTTTGATCCTTCCTATTTTGTGTTTATCTGTATTCCCTTACACATAACGGTAAGACCTTTAGTGATTATGTGGTCAAATCACTCTGGACAATGGGATTGTTAGGCAGACTGTCACTTCACAATAAATGAAACAGTAAGTAGGTATAACATACTTTGTATGTTACACATTTATTATGCCACATTATTAAGTTATAATGATACCGTGACACCTAGGTGTTCCCCCATCAGAATGTCTTTTTTTTTTTAATATATATGGAAGAGACTGGGAGCTGAGAGTTAATCTGGCTGTTAATTATAGGCTGAATTATTGTCATGACAAGACTTAAAACCTGTTGTATGGAATCCAAACAGTATTGGTTAATGCATATCATACTTCTTAACCTGGAACTCGGACTGAGCAGAGCTTCTAGCACTTACCACTTAAATGATCTCTGTGAAACTTCACAGGATGTTTATAACAGCATGTTTAGCATGGTGTCAGGTTTCATTAGTTGATGTCTTCCTGTTGAGAAATGCATCTTTGTTACCGATTGTTCTTTAGCTAGGAAAAAAGTGATACAGTTTTACAAGTTTTAGAATTAATCAGTCTGCCTGGCATTTAGCAACAGAGAAGCAACATCGCTGGATTTTTATGAGTAACAGTAGATTATGTTGAACAATTTTTGGGGGAAAATTCCATCAGCATAGTCCACTGCTCTCATGAGACTGATGATGTTGAATCTGCCACTTTTGATGCCCTAAAATGTGCTGCCACCAGAATTTCTTTTCTTAATGTCAAGGACTGCTTTGGCAGTGAGACAGGGGTCATATTGTGGATCTGAAGAAAAACAATTTTGGTGCCAAAAAAGATGGAACAATTGGTGCATAAGGTCAATTGATGTTCTTGCCAATTGCTTCATGGTATTAGACCCTTCTAAATCTTTCTTTAAAAATCTTCGATCAGAAAATTGAAATACATTAATCTTGTCCTTTACTACTCAACAAAAAGCCTGAGTAGTTCAGTATTAAATTTGAAACTATTTTTCTCATGAAAAACAATCTAAAGATTTTTAAAAATTCCATTTTTGTCTTTGAACAAAGCTGTTTTCTACTTTTATTTATGCCTTTCTAACCTGAGCTGATAGCTATTTCATGGGTTTGTTTTAATTTTCCCTATAAAAAAATTGAGTATTAGTTATTTTCTGTTAAAACATGCCTAATTATGAAGAATTAATAAAATACCATTGCCTTTAGTATAACAGAAATCAAACTATAGAATACTTTCTTTCCTACAGTTTTATCCAGCTCTTGATGAAAATTTATGTCCCTAAGATATATTATTGCTGTCTTTGTGGTTGGTGATATCTGGCTACTTTCTTTTCAAAACTCTTTCTAAATTGGTTTCCTCCTGATGCTGTTTCTTTCGCATGCACCTCTACTAAGACAATACCTACCTAAATTCTTCAGTCCTTGTGTGCCTAGTAAGGGTCTTAACCGAATCTGTAACACCACCTTATTTAGTCTATTTTTAACTTAGTATTTCTTACCAGTTTCAATGGTAAATTTAGTAAGATTGAAGGTGGAAAATTGGTGATATACTTCATGTAATTTTATACATTGTAATACACTGTAGAAATTGATAGAGAATTGTCTTCATATAAATATCCTCTAGAACACTACTAAGGTCAAGTTTATAGGGAAGGTCATCTCAGAGCACTAGTTTAACTCTCTGTATTAAAATACTGTGCAAACACACAGAGTTGATTGTGCATGTATAAATATTTTGAGTTGCTTTGATTGCCAGTTTATGCTGCCCAAATATTCTCAGTGGCTTTGCTTTCCTTAGTCATGGGCACAAAACTGAGCCAGAATCAAGCACTTATCTGGAAGTTGGCTTGCCCGTTTCTTTTGATAAGAAGGGCTTTGTCCCTTAGCATAAGATACAGTTGACCTTGAGTTGTCTGGAATATTGTTAATGCTGAAGAAATGACTGACAAACAGCAATTATGGAGAAACATGTGGTTGTCGCTATTCTTATGCTCTCATCAGGTATTGTTACACATTTGAGGTCAGACTGTGAAAGGCAACATTGTGGATGAAACAATGAAAAAGAAATAGCATTATTTTCAAACTCTTTATTCATGACTAGAGATATTTTCTATGTGATTTGCCCTTTCTATCACAGTGACCTCTACAGACATGGTGATGAAAAATATTAACAAAAAGGTAACAACTGATAGCTGATATAAGAAGTTATTCACAAACACTAAGCTAAAAGCAGACAAATAATTGCATGAGCCGTTGTTGGCATCACAGCAAGTATAAAGTCAGATCTGGTATAAGGACTCCCTGCTGAAAGCATGTACCAGATGCAGGATTTTCTCAAGGTTAAATGTGATTATAGCGCACACACACATACAAATTGCAGACAGAGATTAAATCACAAAATAATCAGAACTTTTCAAAAGGTAGTATACTACTCTGATTATCCTCTCTATCTTTAAGATATTGTGTTTTAAGTCTTTATACACCGTGTTCATTGGGAAGTTGCATTTAGGCTGATTCTATGTCGTTAAACCTGAAGGTCTGTCCATTCTGTTGTATTACGTGCAGAAAAATTAATTTCATGTAAAGGATCTACAGTTTTACTTCTGTGTGTCAGCAGTCAGAATTATCTTCAGTTTTATTTTTTTTTGACTGACTCCTTACACATCTGAAATGAGATAATAAAAATCACAGGAAGATATTAATGAAATGGAAACTACTGTAAGAAAATGAAATAGATATGAATAAGTAACATTCTGTGCTCCATACTGAAAACATGTTAGTTTGAATTTATTGCTAACTGTCAAAATCAGTGACTTCAAAACTTCAAAATCCTGTAGTGAGGTGGATTTTAAAAAAAAAATTTGTTATATGCGATAGTTTAACACAGATGGAAAATAGTGGACTGGTTAGATTGCCATAGCCACAGGGTGTCTGAAGGCTGTGTCTACCCTAGTGATTTGTCTTGGTGCAATAAGAAGTATTTTTTGTGAATAGCCCAATGGTATCCATTTGTCTTTTGCTGGTTCAGGTCTCCAAGTAGTCTGATGCACAAAAATAAACTTGCTTTTTGAGAAAACTACATTAGAAGTCCTGATCCAAACGTGTTCCATTGCTAACACTTTTACGTTAGACTCCCTTTTCTGTAGTAATTTAAGAGAAAGTATGTGGTAAACAAAACCAAGTTAAAATTAGGTTATGCCAAGCCAGTGTCAAATTCATGAAATGATGATGGAACTGAGTGCATAAACTGATTCAGGGTGATGCTGCAAAGAGTTAATTTTCAAATTAATATGTTAAACAAAGCAGATTCTATTGTGTACTGTACTTGGTCCCAGCTTCAGCTCAGAAAGGACTGAATGCTTTCCCCGTTCAGAGTAACACCATATTGTGCTATCCAGAAGTTTTTCACAAGCCTCCCCCAAAACAGTGCTATGCCTTCAAGGCATAACTAGAGCTCACTGGAAAGCTGTTCCTTTAAAAAATGCTCATTGAAAGATGCAGTTTCATTGAAATGGAAATGTACACAGTTTCATGGATTAAAAAGCCAGAAGGGAGTACTGTGATCATCTAGCCTGGCATACTGTACAACAGAGACCTCATGGCTGTCTTAGTTGCTTCCCATTTGAACTAGGTCATGTCTTTCTAAAGATAAAAAACCCCTCTACCTTGCTTTTTAAAAAGCATACTTGAAGGATGGAAGTATATACCACAATTTTCAATGAGGGACTCCTCATTGTTAATTATGCTGTTAGTTCTAAGTTTGCCTGTCTTCAGTTTCAAGCCCCTGAGCCTTCTTATGCCTCTGTCTGTGAGACTGAAATGAAGTTTATCTTTCTATGTATATATTTACAGACTGTAATCTAGTTATCCATTATACTAAGGAGGTAAAATTTCTTGATTCTCTCACTTTGGGTCATGTTTTTGAGTACTTTCATGGTTATATTGTGAATACTTGCTACTTACCAATGTTGTTTTTTACTTATGAATGCCGAAATTGGATACAGTATTTGAATACTGAAGTAGCTGGTGCTAAGTAGTCTCTGTTCCTGCTTGAGATTCCACTGTTTATGCATCCATGTTCACATTCTTTTTTGCCTGAGATTAAGAAAAGTTTGGAGCTATCCAGATGGTCTAAAACTGCAGGGAGTTCTTTGCCTGACAGCTTGTATTGTAAGCTTTTAGGTGTTTGTAGTTTACAGCTCTGTTGTCACCTCTGGTGACACTAAATCAGACATTGTTGTGTTCTTCCTTGATGCTAAGTCATTTTTAGGCCACTGATTCTGGAGAAGTTTTCTTTTCAAAAAACAGAGAACTAAGACTGCGTTTTTGGTTTACTTAAATACAGTCTTGGGTTTCTGCTTTTGGTTTACTTAAAGCAAATCACAATTTGAGGTTGGCTTAATCAAACCGCAACCTTCAGGAAAAATAGAAAAAATTAGGAAGAAGGGGAAGCACAAGTCTGATGATGTAAATGATAGTTGTGTTGCCATATCCATTCTGTGCAAGAGTTCAGTGGTTAGAGCATTCAGCCCAAATGTGGGAGATCTTAGCTCACTTTCTTCCTTTGTCTCAGGAAAGACCAATTTACATTTCCTACTCTTCATGAGAATAGTTTTACCACATGGACAGAGAGTGATTTTGCTGTCTGACAGCATGAATATTTAAGTGTTTCATGTAAAGCTGAGTAGACGCATGAGTTCACCAGTGCACTTCAGAGTATCTTCTTTTATTTCTTACCTTAACTAGGGCAAAGAATCACTTTGACTTAGGAGGTCTCACCTCTCTTTGGAGTATCTTGGCCACTGAGACAAATATGATGCAAGTTTTTTTCAGTTTTCCTGATTACTATTAAAAAAATTTAGAATTTCCTATTTCTGCAAAAAATATTCTCACATTTTTGTTCTTTTGGTGAACAGTGAATATTTGGGTATTTTTTAAAAGGTAGACCTTAAATAATTTTTAGAATATGATTTAATGGCTTTTAAACTTATTTTGAAGTACAGATATGCTGTCTCTGAGAACTTCCCTTGTAGCTTACACCAATAGTACAGACAGGCATTGAAGTGAAATTAGAAAATGGATGGAGTTTAAGATAAAGTTATTATGTATGTTGTGGCAAAATGTTACCTTTCTAAAAGACAGAATCATACACCAATTACAAATAGTTCAGTCTTCGCAAAGGAACAGTATTTCCCAAGGAAGAATGTGACAGGTATGGATATAGAACCAGTAGTGTTACCGGCCTATTTTCAGTGGTTTACAACTTGCCTAAGTTTCAGAATTTGAAGCCTCAGCTAGCTTGTTATGGTCATTACAACTAAACAGCCCAGTCATTTCAGAGAACAGAAAAAAAAAATTAAAAACAAGAAAAAAAATGTTGATACTATTTTCCATTTAGGTACTTTGTTGCCCTTGTGCTTTGACATGGGACTAGCTTCTACATCAGGAATATGACTTGATTGCCCAGGTGTAAAGGTCTCTACCCAAATCTTCCATACTTGGTTCTTCCTTACCCACTTCCGTCCTTTAACATTTATTATTCTTTGAAAAACTGTGGTTTGTGTGCTCAGTGTATGTATAGTCAGCAGTGACTTCCTGGAACGTAATTGCTAATACTCTGTCATCACTAAGCGTGCTTGATCCTCTCATAGTTTGTAGTTGTAACAGGTGGCAACTGAATATACTTCCTCCCTTTGCATCTCCTACATCTAACAAGAGCTTGTGCATCAACCCCAGACGTTCAGTTGTCTCATCACTGCTGGCACCTGTGCCGCTCCTACCAAGCTACTAAACATGCTCCAGACTCAGAATAAATTTCCTTCTTAGTGCAGTTCTGAGCCAGAACAGCAATTCGGCATTGGAATTGTGAGTTGCAATGCAATTCCTTTCAGTCGGGCCGTTGCTAGCCCTAGCCTGGCTGCTGGTGCTTGGGTAGGCCTGAGATTGAAAACAAAGCATTTGCTGAGACTGAGAGAAACTGACTGAAATCTGGAGGATGAAATTGAAAACAATTGCAGAAAAAACTCTTTTTGGAAGTTGGTTTTAGGCTGACAAGCGGAAACTGAGAGGTGAGAGGGATAAGAGTTTCATTTGCCTATGCATCCACTGCACAAATGAATGTTAGAAAAAAACATGCTTTCCAGCAGGGTTTAGCAGATACTTATGGACAGCAGAGGACAAAACATCCAAAACCTTGGTTCTGATTTCAGGCTTTGGAGGAAAGTGTGTCAGTGTGGCATGGAATTTTCTGCCCAGTCTGCCCCAGTTTTCCTGGCATCTCCTGTTCCACCCATATCACCTTGGCCATGGTTCTTTGTCCCAGTGTCATCCAAACTTTTTATATCACTCACTCAGTCCCATTATGGCCTATGTCTCATCATGACCCACGGACCTGATCTCTTCATGCATGCAAGCTTCCTGTCTTAGTCAAATCTCCTTTCTGCTTTGCATACACAGTTCCAGATTTCCTGTGTAACCACTCCAGTTCTTACTCCAAAGACTTCTCCCAGTTCCCAGTCTCATTCATAATCATGTGGAAAATGTCCCTGGCCGTGGCAGGGGGGTTGGAACTAGATGATCTTTAAGGTCCCTTCCAACTCTAACTGTTCTATGATTCTATGATTCTGTGTCCAGTCTCTGACCTCTCAGCAAATTTTGCTGCCTCCCCTCCATATGGCAGAGGCTTTCTGATCCACTATGGGCACTAAAATAGGAGTGTTTATTTCAGTCCTCTTCTTGTTTCTTTTTTCCAGTGTTTGCCCAGCTAGTCTCAGGTTTCTCCTTCACCTGTTTGTCAGAACGGTCTTTCCAAACTCCTTTTCCTGTCCATTCACTACATTTTTCCTTGACCAGATAGTCTTGAACTCTTCATTCCCTGACAGTTAAGAGAATTCCAGTGCTTATTCCCAGACCACAATCTGTGCAATTTAGATTAAATATGTACATATTAAATACAGGTCTCGGTTGCAATTGTATTTCAACTTTGTTGGCCTGTTGTTTGAGATGTAACCTTCTGCCTTCCGTGTTGCTCATTTTTGCTCTGAAGACTGAATTACTGCATTTTCATGTCACTCACTACCCAAATCTTCATAATCGTGATTATTTTATTTTTACAATCTCCTAGAGAAATGAAGGAGGAAAGAGAGTGATGGTAGCCATATAAAATAACACAGGATAGGCAAATTGAAAAAACTTAGAACCTAGTTTTTCAGAGTACTTAACATTGCTGTATATTAACTTCTGTATGTTGAAAGCAGAACTCCTATGGATTACATTTGCAGCTATGTTATCAGCATTTCTGCAAAAGATATTTAAGAAATAAGTTGGGACAGGATATGTGGGAACACAATTAATGATGCCTCAGAAAACCTTGGTTTAAGTGCCTTATCAGTGTTGTTAAGGCATGCAGCAGGAGGACACAATCCAAGTTTTCCAGGGAAGCTATCACCTGTTTTGATCATGATACCTTCTTTTCAATTGTGCAGTTGCTTATTACACAATTTCCAGGTGGTGCAGCAAATGAAATAAAACTTCTACTTACAATCATGGTTTCCTATCAGAGCAGATTCATCCTGAACATTAAATGAATCTGGAGGTCCCTGGGAAAGAATACTAGATGTTCATGAAGTACCACACTGTTATTATTCAAAAGTACAGGGAGGTAGAATTACTTCTGGATTGGTGGATATAAATCTATTTTGAATGTTTGGTATGAAATCTCACTAGCATTCTATTAATTTATCAAGGTAACTGCAATATCTGAAGTTGAAATGTTCATCTGTGGCAAATAACTACTCTGTTCTAAACATAAACATAAACTTTGGAAAAGTATTAAATGCTAACAGGACATAAAAAGATAAATATAGTAAGTGGTACACAGCAGAGCTGGGTGGTTCAAGGTGGATGTAATTTGGATGTAATCATTATAAAATATCAGCTGCTATAATTGGCTGATAGGCAGGGCTTTGACAAAAAGCATTAATTACCTGAGGTTCTTTGACTGACTATGGCACCAACAAGCATGCTTTGACATACAGAGTAAGTGTGTTTACTGGCTACCAAGCTCTTATAAATGGAAATGGATGGAACTGACATTTGGGCATCTATAGACTTGAGCCACCTCTTTCAACATAAAAGGCAGGATTTAATAACCAAAATATAGGTGTCTAATGCTATTTGAAATGCCCTACCACATTTACCCTAGCCTCTAGCTGTTGCTCCAGAAGGACTCAGATTTTCTCTAGTCTCATGTCTATCAGCCTCAGGTCTCAGATATCCTAGGTGTCTGAGATGTCACTGGCTGTCAAGATTTGGGCTGGATTGGCCTAATCAGGCAGAATGACAGATGCTCTCTCTCCTGCTCCTCTTCGAAGGGAGGCAGGAGAGGGAGAAAGAGCAAGACTTAGGAGTTTAGAAGAAACTAAACTACTTTAATGGAATATTAATAATGAAATAATAAATAGAAAATAATGAAATATATACAAAAGCGTATCAAGCTCCCAGGATGGGAATCTCGTCACCAGCAGGTATTGGGGAAGTCCCAGACTGGACTCAGTGACAGACAGGAACTGGATTCTGGATCTGAATTCAGGATTGGGATCAAAGGCAGAGTCCTCCTCGGACACTGGCCATTGAAGAAAGAGGGCTGACCCTTTGATCCCTCAGCTTTTATACTGAGCATGAGGCAGATGGGATGGAATACCCTGTTGGTCAGTTTTGGGTCACCTGTCCTGTCCGCTCCTCCCCACAGGTGTGACCCCTCTACGCTTTTCAGCTCCCGACCCTCCAGCAGGGCAAATAACAAAGTTTTCTGGCCTTGGGTGTTATAGCAATAAGTGTAAGCAAGAGCCTCTCTGCATACCATTCACTGGCATCAGCTATAAACATGGGTCTTATCACTCTGAGAGTGAACAGCTTCTGCACAACATGCTGCCAATTTCAGCAGTTAGAAGAGGCCTAGCTAAAAAGTGAAGTCACTGAATAAAATTGGTTCTATTTTACCTCAAACCAGGACAGGGCCACTGAGTCACATTTGCGTGTTCAAGATGTACAGTTTTGATCTAATTTGTACAGATTTTGGTCTGGGAGTGATACTTTTCCAGAAACCCTTCAAGGCTTAAATGAATTGGAGATCAGAGAACTCCTGAATTAGGGAGATTTTTTGTATTGGGCATTTTTATTTTCAGTAGCCCTTGCTAGAAACATGGTGGATGCTGGAACAGATATTCCCTGCAGCTTGTGGAGGACCCGCACCAGAGATGATTTTCCTGGCAGGAACTGCAGCTCATCGAGAGCCCATGCTAGAGCACAGAAAAAGTGTGAGAAAGAAGTAGTGGTAGAGAGGACACGGTGTGTACTGACTGTAACCCCCTCATCCTTCTCTGCACTGCTCAGGGGTGCAGAGAAGTCTGGAGGGGCAGGAGTGAAGTTGAGCCTGAGAATGCGGTGAGGAAAGGTGTTTTTTTAATGTTTGTCTTTTTGTTTCCCACTATCTGAATTAGTTATTACAGTTTTGTTTTAATGGACAGTAAATGAAGTTCATTTCCCCCCCAACTTGAGTCTGTTTTGCCTGCAACACTCATTAGTAAGCAATCTCCCTGTCTTTATTTCACTCCACATACTTTCTCATTCCTGGGTTATTTTATTGTTTTCACCCCATTCCTGCTGAGGAGGGAGAATGAGTGACTGTCTGGGTGGAATTTTGGCTGTTAGCCAAGGTTAACCTACCTGACTACCTTTGCATTCTCCTTATTACTCATTATTAATATGTACAGGTATTTTTCTGAATGGAATTGAATGGAAATTTAATTATTTTTTTTTAAAAACAGTTCTGACAAGTGACCTTGTTGAATGCAGCCTGGAAATTTAAAAAAAAAAAACCAACCTCTGGTCTATATACACATTTACTCCTTTAGAAAAAGTTAATAGATTTGTGAGGCACAAATTTTTGTAAAAACAAGTTCTTCTCTATTATGTCATAGTTGTTTGTCCACTGGGTCTAATTTTTAGAATATTAGCACTTTACTTAGTATGGACATTGTTCTTACTTGTCTGCTTCTCTGCTGGGCTCCTCTGGAATCTCCTTACAAAAATCCATATTGAGTTAGCTATTTTTCAGTCCTATAGTACTAAAGCAATTCAAAGTGAGATTTCGTAACATGCTTAGTTGTGTTATTCTTGAGTCATTTAGAAACTTTTGGCAAATACCAATTTAAGAAAAATTCTAGTAAGCAAAACTCTTAAAACTCTTCAAAAGTGATTACGGATCTAAAAATTAATTTAGGTTTATTTGCTATCTTCTTTGAGTGTTCCTTAATTCTTACAAGCTCCATGTCATTATCCCTGCTCATCATCTAGTTGAGAAGGCATTTGTTATTAGATTTTCTGCCTTTTGCAGGTTATTCTTCAAACATTTGGTCTTCCTCACTGTATTTTTGAACAAACAATCAGAGTTTATGATTTTTCCTACTTTACTCATTTGAATACAACTTCTTCTTCTGAAAGATAACTTCCTATATTATTCACTCGGTCTCCCTGACTGTGCTGTAGTGGTCTTTTTGGTCCTTTTGATAGTGGTATTCATTTGCTCTGAAACTTAAATAGAGGGCCTTTTGTTTCCTTAATGACTGCATGTATGCTACCCTTTTTGATATCTCCTTTCATTTCTTTTCCATAAAACTAATTTTTATATGTTTTCCTGTTTTGAAATTAGTAACTTTTTGTTTGTTTGTTTTTGCAAAGCTGTAGAAACTAAATATATGTTGGTTGCTGTAATAGCGTAGTGCCTGGAAAGTAATGCTGTGAACTACATCCTTTGCACTGCCATGTTCAGGACAAGAATTACTTCTCCTTTTGGAGGTTTTGCCACTAGACGCTCTAATCATTTACAGGAACTAAAAATTAAGTGTTATAATCACGCAGTAATGTGACAGCCTGGAGATTAGATGAGGTGTTCCCATTATTATTTTCTGCCTTTCCGTTCTCAGTCCATGTGTGGATTCCTGATTCATAAAACTTATCTGATTTAACTCTAAAACTTCTGTAACTTTTACAGTAAAACTCTACCAACACAACCAGATTTTCCTATGTACTTTGGTGGTAATGTTCACTGATTTATCTTCTTCCATCAAGTTTCTGATAATAGCTCTAAAGTCAATTTCTTATTAGAATCTAAGTGTTTTAAATCCCTTACTTTTACTCTTCTAGCATTTGTATAGAAACATAGATATTGTTTCACTTTTATGTTCTTCTGTACTCTATTACGATTGTTCTTCACTTTTTAATTTGAATTTTACTCTTCTATCTCAGATTTTGAGAAGTCATGAAGAAGTAGAGGTTTATGCAGAGGTTTTTATGAAACTACTCTTAACGGATCTATTATCCTGGATGCTTCCCTTGCAAGGGATGCAACCCTTCCTGACTTTCCTGGAGCTAGTAGGTTTTTAAAGTACAAGCAGTCTCATTCTGTTTTGACTTCAGATAAAGTTCTTTTGTACAGGTTCTGTCTGCCACCAGTTCTTAATGTATCCTGCTTCCTGATGTCATTTATTCAGGCATGTGTGGAGACTTCCACTCTGTCTAAGCCAATAGCTGGTATTGAGAACATCTCAGAGAACGTTGCTGTGGAACTTCTGGTACATAGTTTCCCTCAGAACTGCAGGTATTTTCCCTTTGAACTGTTCTCCTGCTCTTCTTTGAGTCACTGAGGGTCTCTAAGCCTGCCAGTGGAGTCCCCTTCCTGGTGTTGGCCTTGAATGATCACGGCCCTCCTGTACCCTAGAGCCAGGCCATCAAGTAGCACCTTTGGATGTCACAGACTTATTATCAAACTGGAAGCTGGTTTTAACCTGTCTGTAATATGCCATTCCTTCCACTAAAAAAATAATAATAATCTGCCTTCAGATTTCAGTTTGGGAAGCCCACATTTATCTTACTATCTTTATTTCTACAGCTCACTAGTTATATGATAGCATATTTTCAAAATGGAGGGGTAAGTTAGCTATATAAAATGTATATAGACAAAAATGTAGATGATTGTCAATAGGTGCTGTTATTTGAACTGTGGAAAACTATATTTTGAGCAAATGCTGTTCCAAATAAGTGCCCAAACTGTGATAATTTTAACTATATAAAATCTTGGATAGATAATCCAATTCTAGTTCTTTGATTAAAAAAAGCTCATCTAGTATGCAGTTTTCTGGAATGAACGAGTGCCCATCCCTCGATTTCCTATACCTCTGCAAAGCTGAAACAGATTGGGGCTCCCTAGTTATTCTCTGCTTCACCTAGCTTCTGAGAAGCAGTATATAAATGAAGGCAGTCATGCGGCTATTCTAATGAATACTGGAAATTTTGTAGGAGCCATCAGATGTAGGGCACAAAAATGGCTTAAACCCATCTTCTTTCCCCTATTTTCATTTCCAGCCCTCTACTGAGATATTTATAGTTATGGGTAACACAGCAATATCCAGAATATTTTATGTAGTTTCGGCTGTTGCACGATTTATGATGACATTCATCCCCATGAAGCTCACATTTATATGCACTGTTCTTTACAATTAACTTGTTTAACAACAGTAGCTTGGTTTCTGTGTTAATATGAAAGTATCATCCCTTGATAATGTAAGTAAAAGCTTCTAATGTATATTAACATTTTGTCTGACCAAATCTGTATCACTAAGGATTGTATTCCAAACATCGCTGCTGGTAATCCATCAACATTTTTTCTATCGATTGTCATGTATTAGAATCCTCTTACATTAAAGTGTTATGCATGAAAATTAAACAATTTTCCTGATTATCAAAACATTACAGAAAATGACAACATTTTAACAAAAATATTAATAGAAATCTAACACTTTCTATATTGTTAGATCTATGAAGGTAGGGACAGGGTGAAGTTAAATCACATACAATCATGCTGATAGTGAACACCAGTTAATACCTGTCATCTATGGGAAATAGGCATCTAGTGTGTCATTTAAACGGAAATTTCACCATTGTACACTCTATTACTTTACTTCAAAATGCACTGCACTGTTTCTTCTATGGCTGTCATTCCAGGCAACAACAACATGCATGTGAATTTCTGGTGTATATTATACCTCCAGTGCTATGTGATGGAGCATGTATGGTGCCAGCAAGATGACAGTATTCAGAAGAAAAGTTCATGTATACAGTTGTAATAACAAAGTGGTCTAGCAGGGGAAATCTGGGCTGAATGGACAACTGTTTTTATAAAATGCTGTGAAACGTGGTCTATGATAGTACTTCAGTCTTTGTTTTATACATTATTCTAGGTGGTACGTATTGTTTTGTAGATAAAAGTAGAGGAGTGATTATACTGTCACTGAGATACCATTTAATTTTGTTGTTGTTGCTATATGGTGCTGTAGCGTGGGAATACTGTGTTACCTTAGAAGGAAGGGTGACTGCATTACTTCTTAGAATAATATATTACTAAAGTAATTCTATTTAAGCATCTTTCTCTTTGCTTTTCTTTTAGTTAAAACCATAGTTGACAAGTTCAATTATAGCATCTTCAGACTGTTTCTCCATGAAACATAAAGATAGTTTTATTTGACATAACATACAGTCTGCCTGTTTCTTTAATGCTTGTTCCCTTTTTGTGCATCTGTTGTTTGGGCTACACTACAGTAAGCATTAGAAAAATACCCAGTATCTAATTTTTTTGGTTGTCCTTTTCTTTGTTTCTTTTTTAAGATATAACAGTCTGTGAAAGTGAAAAGTATTCCAAAGTGAATGTAAACATTTTATTATTTATTTAACAGCAGCATTATTGCTACCTTTCTTACAGTGACTTTGAAATATGTACATCTACATTTATATGCAGCAATCAATAAACACCGTATGGACAGGGTAAAAAAAAAATATTTTCACTCTGAAAGACTCTCCTCATTATATTATAATGTCTTTAAAGTAAGTCACATGTTAGATCTAAACTACTTGACAGGTAGCCATTTTAAAGATATTTATGAATATAATCAATGTAATTCTCAATAGTTATATTTCTAATAACCAATTTACTGACTTCATGTTCTTGTCAAGATAATTTATACATATACTCCATATGTTCTTTGAAATTTTTCTTTGCCCAGGTGAGCATTTAATCTTCCTTTCTCCCCAAAGGAATTATCCACATCCCTGAAATCGGAGGATTCTCCACTTATTTTTCCCTTCTGTCAGGCCTTCCAGCCTTAAGACCTCAAGTCATAATGATCATCTTTTCAGCAGAGGGCAGCATATGGCATTCTCAGAGTCCATCAATTCCACTGTTTAATTGGCTGTAGAAATCACTGTTGAGCTAAAGGTGATTTTGAAGCACTTCCAACTCTTCTTGACTCTTAGGCAAGATTCAGATTTTGGTATCCTTTGTGATTGCATAGAGTATTTCTCAGGGGAATGATCTGTAGTAATGAATCTATTAAATAAAAAGAAAATTGTTTTTCCTTTTTTTATTGTTACATGAAAGCAATACTTCTGTGGTTGAAATTTTCTTACTAATGATAGTTAAGTTTGTAGAAAAGATTACTTAGCTCCAATAAATTAAATAGGTGCTAAAAAGCTGTATATCAGATAGTTTTCAGTTTTGGTAGTCACAGGCCCTTGTCTTCATAATAATGGTAAACCTGTTAGGGGAAGAAGGGCTTGGCAAACTGTTTGCTATTGGGTATCAGACAGTCTAACACTCTGAGCTACTAATTCTGTTTTACAATCATTTCCAGAAAAGAAGCAGTTTATTTTTTGACAGACTTTTTTCCCTTGCGTTTTGTATAGAAAGAAGAATGGGTTTATATCCATGTTTTATTATTCACATTCTGATTTTTTTATTATATCATGTAGTAAATTTTCTAAATTATAGACAAATGATGCAGTTCATGCACTAAGTAATCACCAAATATCCTGCAAAAGCTTCAGGTTGATCCTCATGTTTTTGATTTTTTACAGTCACATTTTCAAGTATTCTTTATATGGAATCCTTGTTTATTGATCAGACCAGATGCAAGTTATGCTTCTAGTGCAATATGTTTAAATATCTTTGGGTTTGAGCAACTAGTTAAAACAGTTCTTTATTAGTCTTAGGATATGACTTTATCGCTTTGCCCATTATATGTAAAAAAAGGTCTTTCATGGAATGTCCAGTGAGATGACATTCCTCATACTAATGCTCTTTTTTCTTTCTTTTTTTTTAAACTAACAATTAATGCTTTCTGGTTTATGTAAGTTCAAAAGTTCTCAAAATGACGATTCTTTTTGCATGCTGCAGAGGCTTCTCAACTTTAACACAATTTTTACAATATCACACAGACTCTGTTTTCTGGAAGCTATAGAATCATAGAATCATAGAATAGTTTGGGTCAGAAGGAACATTTAGAGGTCATCTAGTCCAACCCCTCCTGCAATGAACAGGGACGTCTTCAACTAGATCAGGCTGCTCAGAGCCCCATCCAGCCTGACCTTGAATGTTTCCAGGGATGGGGCATATACACAGAACTGTATGGAATGATTGATTCTTGTTACCTTGGTGGTGGGATAAAATAAGAAAAATAAGTGTTTTAAGAGTTGCTCCAGATCTTTTGTTTGGTAACTGTGGGGGAATACATTGTTGTGTTAGTCTTCTTGATGTTCTGTTTTGATGTTAATTCAAGTGTCTGTTGTTTTTCACAGAAGGGAATAAAATTTGTAGATGGATTGTCTTTTAGTAAAACTTAATGCCGACAAGTAGCTTGGCAGTGACAATGAGTGCCCTAAAGTCAAATGTAGAAATTGTTTGTTGCTCTTATGTATCATACTACCATAAGCAATAACAAGAAAGAGCTGTTTATGAGTTACTTTTTAAAAAACAAAACAAAACAAAAAAGTAGTCATTTGCGACTCTAGCTAGTTAAGCTGGCTCTGAGTTGATGGAGTCTTACTGTAGAGAAGACCAAAAATCTATTGACTCTAGGGTAAGGAAAGGATCTAGAAATACGTGGTTGACATTTAAGCCAAAACCTTGAAAGAGTCTTGGCTTAGCTCACGCTGTTTGGAGGGCTGGATAAGAGATTTTTGGTCTAATAGCAAAAGGATTTTGTTCTAAGTGCTTAAGTTGTTCATCTTAGACTGGATATTAAGACTGCTGGGCTTCATGATAATATACTTTCTGGGTATGATGTTAAGTTTTGTGTGAAGTTTCATTCTAGCCACTTAAAAGCACTTAATCCCTGACTCAGTCATTTTAAGTATTTTGTACAGTTCCACTGCGTCTCCTATTTATTCTATTTTTTTTCATACATACATAAACCTTCAGATATATTTTATATATATTAAATGTGTAACATTAATTTGTCTGGACTCCCTTTTTTCAATTTTGTTTCTTGTTCTCATTTCTTGAAGGAAGATAGTCAAGGGAGAAACTGTTCTTTCTCCCCTTTGGTACCCTCAGATATCTGTATCCTTTTCCTAAGAATTTTTGCAGCTTTATTACTGACTAGCTATGAAGCATACAAAAGTGAGCATGACAACCTATGTAATTTATCTTAATTTATCTATTATATCATCTTAATTTATCTATTATATCATCTATCGTGTGATAGCATAATTTGGGCAATTTTAAGTGCTGGATAACCATCCAGTGAGTGGTTAAACCTCTACAGTATAGCATGTCTGAGATATGGTTTAGCAGCTGGAATTTACTCTCTAAAAAAACCCAAAAGATCTCTTGGAGGACTTCAGCTTGGAATGCTTCCTGAGCACAACCAGTGTTTGTGGTACATCAGTAAAGAAATCTTGAAGCCTTTGAACTATTGTTTGAAGTGGTTATGCCTCTGCATACAATAGGAAAATGTTCTCCTAAACCAAGAGTTTTGAGTCATTCCTCATCATACTGACCCTGAGATTAATATGGATTCTGGAAGTCCTTTAGAACAAGCTTAGTAGTTCATTGAAGTTATGCTGGGTAAGAGATTGTCTCAAGACTTTTTCTGGGTTTTCTCTCAATTTTGCCAGAGCAGAGAGAAGCAAGCCATTAATACCAGGTATAGGGTTTCCATTTTCTATAATAGTTCCAATCACCATCATAGTTAAATAATTTTCAACTATCATTTAAGACTGGTTTAAGGTTATTTCACGCTGTTCTAACAGTTGAAAATGGCTTAAGTGGGGGCTTTGCATTGGTTTTATGTCTGGGAGTGAACACTCTTGGTAAATAAAGAGAACCTTGAGGTACGATAGCTATACAAGCATTATTGAATTTTGAATTCCAGCTTGCATAGCAATATCACATTTGCTTTAATCCAGAACATCCACTTCATCTCTGACCTCTCAGCCCTGCTGCTCAAGGGAAACATACAAAATACCTTCAAAAGATAATTCTGGAACTAAAATTCATAACTCTACTGGGCACTAAAAACCATGGGCTCAACAGAGACATTGTTTTTATGGCACATTATATTTTTTGCCACCCCAAGATAACCTTTCCATGCTGCACAGACAATAAATTACTTGTGTCTCTCTTGCTCTCTTTCTCTCTCTCTGTCCCATAGGAGCAAACAAATGTATTGTCTTTCCCTTTCTAATATTTCTCCACCCCATATTTATGAACTATCTTATCTTTTAGTTAATTGCGTTGGCAAGTTTGATTAAATTAAAATCAGAGCAATTGTTCTCAACTTTTATTTAGTTTGGAAGATTGCTAATTCTGCTTCAGACTGGAGGAAAGTCTTGCATGTCTGAAAGCTTGTCATTTTCCCCTCAAGTATTTCATTTAGTCTAATAGAAGATAGTAACACTTTTTGTAAAGTGTACGTATTTATACTGTTAGGACACATGACTAGAGTAGTATCACTTAATTCACAGTAACATGCTGATTAGATAAAATTAATGGCTTCCTTTTGGTTCCAGAAGTTTTATAGTAGTTCAGTCTTTCAATGAACAGTTTGGCCAGGCCAAACTCCTAGGTAGCTGTGTTTTTGTATTTTTAATATTTTCTATTTATTATTCTTGTGTTATTGTGCATGTGGTTTGTAAAACCTTTTGAGATCGATTCAGCTGAGCAGTGGTGTGTAATTGTCCTGTTTCTTATTTTCCAACAAAAATGGTAGCGACTAAAGGAACAAAATGCATTTAATCATAAATGTCCCTGTTTTCACGATCAAACACTATCTACAGAATTTGCTAATTTCTGAAATTTCTTGGCACTCAGTCATGTCCTCTGAAAGTGTGGTAAACTCTGAGCTGTATCAGTAACTGAACTCTATTCAGTTTCTAGTACAGTTGATAGTGCATTGATAAAGCTGGAAAATGCTGAAATGCTGACAGTTTCTAAGATAATCCTTTAAAAAGTGGTTGCCAGTACCAATACATTTTAAAACCAAAAAAATATTGCTCAGAAAAAATGTAATAAAATGATGTCTGCATTATTGCATACTCTTCACTTCAATGATTCTTCAGTGAAAAAAACAAAATCAACAGCACACACTATCTCTGCAGGTCTAAGACATCACAGGAGATGCTTCTGAATACACCCTCATGGTTTGGTGCTTATTCCTAGCTGGGAGAAACAATGTCATAAATTCAGATCTTGCCTCTGTCTCTGGTGTTATAAAACTTCAGTAAAATAAATGAAAGAAAACAAAGAAGGTACAGTATCTGGACTCATGGCATTGTGACATACCATCTGAGTAGGCAACACGAATAGCCTGTGGCATAGATCAACTTTAACTGTGATCTTGTCACATTTCATAAACTGGAGCAAAATTGGGCTTGGCCAGCATATGATACAAAACCTGTAAGAAAACTGTTCATAATTCAGAAAGTGGTGCATGAAGTTTAGCTCTTTCGCAGTGTTTCCTCAAAAACTAAAGCATGTCTCACTACAATTAAAGGAGATCATATTTTCTCAGTGGAAGATGACACAAGAAGAAAGCCAATTGTTTTCATTAAAACCCCCACCCACCCTCAGTGTTTCTTCCCTTTTTTTTCTTCTAGTTACATTTTGTTGTTTTATAAAACAACAGACACTTCTGACAAAAAGTGGAAATTTACAGTTGTTTCACATGTAATTTTTTTCCCAACATTTTTGCAAACTGGTTTTTACTATTAAATATGATTGAATCATATTTAGTGTCAAGCACCTTAAGAAATTCAGGTTCACATCTGCCTATTTTTCTGTGTGCAACTGTAAACACCAATATTGTCTTTTTTTAGTGTCTATGGACCTACCTAGCAAATTAGTATTCAGAAACATAAGCGTGCATTGTGTAATAACTTTGGAAAGCTACTCATTTGTTGTAGGATTTATTATTCATATTTAGAATTTAAATTGAAAACTGATCTAACAAACCCAGCACACTCTCAAGACTAGTAATCGTAAAACATGGTGCTCATCTGCTTCTGACCCTGTAGAAAAGATACAGTGTTATTTCAAAATACTCTTTGTTGTGACAAGCACTTAATGACAGAAACACTACTGCCATAACATTGGTCGTAGGTTGGTCTACTGAGTAAAGACCTGTTACAAATCCAGTATCAATCCTCTACCCTTTTGATTAATACAGAAAGCGTGTATATTTTTTTATTAATTTACCGTGTCTCATACTCCTAACCTAAAACCAGAATAATGGTAGAGTTGTTTGGGTTTTTTTTGGTTGGTTGGTTTTTTTATAATTAGATTCAGTTAATGGAACAGTTTGCAGTACACTGTGGGATAACTTCAGCTGCATTTAAAAAAAGAACAAAACCTGACTACCTTATGTTTTGTAGTAGCTACTGACTACCTACAATAAATTGTGTGTTTAATTTATATTGTGTATTTATTTTATATTTTTATTTGACCTTAATTATATCACACCTTATTAAAAATATACCTATTTTGTTCTTGCATGTGTGTCATTTAGAAAATGTTTAGGTTCTCATTCATTTTGTGGAATTTCAATTGCACTGTAATACTGTAGTCACACCAAGAGGAAAAACTTAAATCTGTCTTTTCCCTCCCCCCAGTAGAATTTAATGAAATTATGAATCTTCTTTCTTGATAGTTAGGTGAAATCCTGTGTTCTCAAATTAAATTGCTTTGCAGTGTATATAAGTGAAGTTTAATCTTTCCTGTTGAAAGCAAAGCATTTTCTTCAAAATTCGTTGTTGAAGAAACAAGATTAGGACAGGTTGGAACACTGACTGATATAGGATCTGTGCCCTCATATGACATTAATCATGGATGTCACTAGTTACTAGCCCTCAAGAGCCCACTTTAGGATATATTTACTGTGAAAGCTAAATAAAGGCAGATACTGAAGAAGATGTGTTTTATGCAGTCAACCATACGTGAGTTTATTATTATAAGTTGTGAATCCTGACTACTTTCAGGCCTTTAACTGCCCTTCTTCCCAACCTCTAAAAATACCTTTCACCCTTTATTTACGATTTACACCGATAGTCTTAATTTGGATTTTTTAATGTTGAATTTAGCAAAATTTTATTAATGTAAAAAGAGTGTAAATTAATGTAAAAAGAAAGACAAGGAACTACTGGATAGAGTCCAGTGGAGGGCTACGAAGATAATCAAGGGAATGGAGCACCTCTCTTATGAGGAAAGGCTGAGAGACCTGGGTCTGTTTAGCTTGGAGAAGAGAAGACTAAGAGGGAATTTCATCAAGGCTTATAAATATCTAAAGGGCAGGTGTCAAGAGGATGGGGCCAGACTCTTTTCAGTGGTGCCCAGTGACAGGACAAAGGGCAACAGGCACAAACTGGAACACAGGAAATTCCATCTCAATATGAGGAAAAACTTCTTTACTTTGATGGTGACAGAGCACTGGAGCAGGCTGCCCAGAGAGATTATGGAGTCTCCTTCTCTGGAGATATTCAAAACCTGTCTGGAAGTGTTCCTGTCCAGCCTGCTCTAGGTGACCCTGCTCTGTCAGGGGGGTTGGACTAGATGATCTCCAAAGGTCCCTTCCAACCCCTATCATTCTGTGATTCTGTAATATGTTGTGTGTATGATTAACTCATGCTTGGGGTTTTCTTAGCAGGGTGATCAGAGTAGAAATATCATCCTTTGGAACTTACTATATCTTCATGGAGACATAAATGGGGTTGGAATCCTTACATCCACAGCAGAGAACATTGCTGTTTGAAGGAACATGCTCATACTCTTTGAAGTACCAGGATTTAACTATCCCTGTGGCTCAGTAGGTGGAATTAAGACACTTGGTTCCTTTGTGTTTTCCATTTTCAGTGGAACAGCAAGATTTGGAAGCTAGGATTTGGTTCCAGGCTGTGGAGAAGAGCTAGTCTGAAGGTTATAGAGTCTTCTGGTTTGTTCTTTACAGCCTGGTTAAGTTTTCCTTGTTACTTGTTCTTTCTTCTCCTCTCCTCTTTCAGAGCTGATATCATTGCCCCGGGTCTCTTTGCCCAGATAATCCTGGTTGCACACAGGTGATTCCTTGCTGCATTTGTTTCTCTATGATCAGCTGTTCCTCAGCACTCTGTATTTTTCAGTTCTCCCCTCCTCTAATCTGTCCCTCCCTAAATCATTCAGATCTCTTAATCTAACGTTGGACCTTCCCAGACTCACTATCATTCCTGACTCTTTTTTCTAGTTCTGTTTAACCAATTGTACTTCTACTCATTTGAACCAACTTCATATCAGCTGAGGTCCCAGTGAGTCCAAGTATGCAAATCATTTCTTTATTTCAGTCTCTCACTCAGTCCCTGATATTGTGGTTCTTTTGTACCCTCTTTTGCTTTCAAGCAATAGTCCCACTGCCCTGGCACTCAGTTCTCAGTCCTAGACATTCTGATCAGTCAATTCCAAGACCTCTAACATAAATCACCAGTTTCACTCATGCCCAACAGCAACCCCTTGATGTCTGTTCTCCCATTCTACTGCCTCACAAATCCTCCTCTGTCCAATTTACCCTCTGCTAGTACTGCCTTTGGAGAGTATAGGTGAGACAGTCACTTTGTTCTCCCAGTATATGGATTAGAACATAGGGAAAAACTGCATTATGGGAGAAATATAGGATCAGTCTTGGGATGGGGATTACTTTGTGCAGGTGGAATCTTTCATGATTCCAATTTTCAACTGTTACATGCCTCTCCTAATATTGTTGTGACTGCAGTTTTCCAAGCCTTATTGTCTTGTTCAAGTTTGGGTAAATTTTCATCTCATGCTGAATTTAAGTCTGTATTCCACATTATGGGTGATACCCAAAGGTTTCCACAGAGAAGTAGATGGAATTTTTGTAAAGGTAAAATAATGTATTTTCCCCACCCACTTTATTTTCAGGAGGTAATAATTGGGGTGAGAGTATACCTATTCTGGTTTGTTTCAGTGTCATGATTGTGAACGTGTCCAATTATTACTTGTACCTATGAAATATTCTTTAAATTGTTGACTTTGCTTTTGAAGGTGTGTTTCAGTGGCTTTACCAACTCCACTTTCTAGGATGGATTTGTAATTTCTTGGAGAACAAGAATCCAGTCAACTGGTATTTTTGTGCAAAGGAAAATTATTAAATGTATAGCTCTTCTGTGAAAATATACATTTGCAGGATTACCATCTGTTTTCAGAAACAGACATCTAAAATTTTACTAATTGTAGAGGTTTTCTTCTCCAGTTTGTCAATCAAGTCTTTTTCTAAGTATCATCTTGATGTCACATATGGTTAATTTTATATTGGTAGTTGAAGCTTCCTAGTGTATATATGAATAGCAGAGGCTTTCAGTGATAATTGCTTTTTATATTGTTTCCCATTTAATCTCCCAGCATTTTGTTTTCCAGTTCTAGTAACAGTTAGCATAAGCCACTAGTGTATAAGAAATGCCTCTCAGACATGTTTGCATTGTGTTGTCTGTATAATTTTTTCCTGTATTTTATTTCTTTTTTTTCCCCCAGAAAATTGATCAGTAGTCAAAAAAATTAATCTGCAGAGTGGCTTCATTAAGGTCAGGTCAAATTTACCAAACCTGTCCGCTTGAAAAAAGTTCTGCAGATCCCTACTTTAGTATTAGCAAAATAGTTCGATTTGAAAAGCAGTAAAGTGAATGTCAAGGAATATAGTATCAGAGGAGTGGGGTATCTCCAAAACACTTTTACCAATACTGCAGTGGTGTCAGTCCCTTAGTGTAAAATATGGTGCTCTACCCTTATGTCTCTCTGCAGGGGGATAAACCTATAGTTTTCTTTTCCTAAAATAATGCTTTTATGATCTAGGGCATTCTAGGTAGATTGATTTTGATCTTACATTCTGGAAGTGTTTTATTCTGCATGAATTATACAGGGTGAGTCTACATTATCAATTTGGGGTTTTTTTTCTTCATTCTCTCTGCAGCCTCTATTCCTCTGTACACTCTTCAGCCTTTGGTTTACTCTAAATATGGACCAACTACATTGCCCTAAGCTGGCTGTGGAGATCAAAATGGCTCTAGTCTGCATTAGAACTGATAGAAAGAGGCCTCAGTTGAAATCCATACTGAATTATGTTTAGAGTAGACTGAGCTGTAATGTCTTTTTTTTTTTCCCCTGACTCAATCACCATATAAGTAAATAACCCATACAAAGTAGACCTGCATGAGCAGAAGAAACACCAAAGTAAATAACCTTTAGCCTCATGCATTGTCCTGGACAATACTTGATGAAATTTTCATCTTCTTACAGGTGGGAGCTGAAATTTAATCTTCCATAATCTTCATGGCTTCCTTTCCATTGATTACTGGGCTTCATTTCATAAGGCTTTAATCTGGTTGCTTAGCTAGACAACAGAAATAAATTGCAGTTCTCACTACCTCAGTCCTTGGTGTTCCAGAAAACACCATGTGCAAAACCAGTAGTGTCCCTACTACATATTTAAGATTTGAAGAGGAACTTTAGAAATTTAGTCTGCATCTGTCTGGCTAAGAAAAATCCCCCACCTCTGTGAGGCTCTGTCTATGCTTCAGATAGCAATCAGAATCCAGAAACACTCTAATGTAATTAGTAGGGATTCCATATGATAGGCTTTACTACACCTTTTCAGAAGTATCTAGCTGGTAGGATCTCATTCAAGATCTGATTTTTATCTTTAACTGTGCGGATACCTTAAGTATATTTTTTCAGTCTGGCAGTGTTTATTAAAGATCGTAGGTTTATATTATTGTGGACTGCAAGATATGAGATAAACTGTTTTTTCTGTTGCACCTTAATTTGCACCTAATGCTATGAAAAAGAGCTTCTACTGGGTGTGGGGGTGGAATTCAGTCACTGGCTGCTTTTCATTGGTTCTTGATATTCCAAGAAGGATGCAATTGAAAGACATGGCTTAGGAAAGACAGATGTATATCTTCAATGACTGGGTTGATACAATGGTTTATTTCTACATATTTGTGTGGTCCCATTGATCATTTATATCTAACTGCTGTTTTAAAAGGATATTTGAATAATAGTTGCTGCAAACATTGCAAGCATATAAATGAACATTACCACCTATAACATCCAAAACTATATTGTCCCATCCATTTCAAAATTAGTTTTTAAATTCTGTTATCGTACAGATCTTAACTGATACATTAAAGAATGGGAATGTAGGTGGAAAAGTTATTTGGATTTCTACCACTGTTGGCACCTACTCAAAAGATACCCTTGTTGTTTCATCACAGGTGAAACACCAGGTTATCACTCAGGATGATTTTGTACTTACTACTGTCATATTTTTAAAGCCAGGATCTAGTGCCTGAGAGTTAGCAAGTACAGAATCAATTTTCAGCCAGGTATGAATATTGCCTAATTAAGATAGCTGTAGTACTTCTGATATGTATAATCTTGACTTTGTCATCTTTCTATCATTCATTTTTCTAGGCAATATATGATTACATCATAAAATGCTCTTTTAAACTGATATTTGTTAAAATATATTACAGAAGGACTTAGAACAGATATACAGATATTTAGATTGGTGGTTGTTATTAAAATTACTATACATTCAAGCAGCAATCTTCCATTTTGATATCAAACACTGAAATTTTTCAGAGAATGCCATTTGACCTTCAGGTCTAGTGAACAGCTTGAGATTAGCAAATCACTGAATAAAACTAATGAAACACATAATAAAACAGGAGTGGAAAAAGGAAATAATTACATAACTAAAGCTGCGAAATAGTGTACATTTTTATTTTTGAATTTGTATGAACAAAATCATATAACATTACTTTGCTTTTAGATACTGTCAAACAGCATAATAGTCTTAGCTTCCTAAAATAATATGTTTTGCTTGCTTTCTTCTTTTTAGTCTAATATTGCTAGTAAATAAAAGATTGTAGGATTTTATTTTTTAACCAAAGAAGGGGGAAATAAAATACAGACACCTCTGGGTAAATTCTGACAGTGAACAACAACAACAAAAGAACGTGCTTACACTTTTATCCCTTGTGGATTTCTTTTTAATATTTCAGAGCAATGAACATATGGCTGTTACTATCAGCACTAGTGTATTTGCGGCGATGCCTATCAACATCCACCAGAGAGCAGGGCAGCTCCAAAACCCACATCTTTTATGCTGTGGAAATTGATGGAGACAGCAACACAGCCAGCTTCTTGGCCAAACAACATGGAATGCAGTTCATTTCAAAGGTCAGCGCATATTTAAACTTGCTTCATTACTCCCACCTTTATGCTTGAGATTTTCATTTTTTTAAAATCAGTTTACCTAGAGGTTCCTTTAGAGACAGAAAAATGAAAGTGCTGAATCCTATTTTCATTTGGGGATATCAAGCTTTTTATCAAATTATAGAGGTGGCGTTTCAGAATATTTCATATCTGATCAGAAGGAAAATCCAAAAATAATTTTCTCTTTATTCAGGAGTCTTTCAGGCACTGGGACTGTTTTATTTATTACTTAATATTGTGCTCCAGTCAATCATTTTGAATTCAGACAGGAAAATGGAATTTTTATTTTTAAAAAGAAAAAATCCTGAGGAAAAATGGTATTGGAATAAAGCAGATTTTATTATTTTTAAAAATACAAATATGTATTTTCTTCCTCTGCTAACTATTTTATTTTCCTTTAACCACAGTGCATTAATGTGAAGACGTATATTAAACAAAGGAACTTAT
This sequence comes from Burhinus oedicnemus, assembly GCA_008921705.1. Classification (NCBI taxonomy): domain Eukaryota; kingdom Metazoa; phylum Chordata; class Aves; order Charadriiformes; family Burhinidae; genus Burhinus; species Burhinus oedicnemus. Next base: position 745,957 of record VFFE01006868.1, read on the forward strand.
CTAAAATCATATGTTGGTTAATTACAGGCATTTTATTTCAAAGCATTTCTATAATATGTCATTGAGCTTGAGGAATTATGGCCTTGTAACACAATCATGGAAAATCTTTCTCTTTCTTTGGATTAATATCTCAGTGCACATGTTTTCTGTATGTGTACCATGTATGTGTGTGTAAACATGAATTATGTATTTATATTGCATTTAGCTTTATTTTAACTTTCCATCAGAAGAAGGTTATTCCTAAAGTGTATGTTAGTACTCTGGTACACAGCCTAGATAGAGGAAACACATTAATACCTTTCAGTTACAGTTATTGGTCTATAAAACTGGACATGTATACCAGTGACATAGTGTTAAATTTTCCTGTTGCTTCTAGTTTGGAAACATCTTGCATCAGTTAAAGTAGCTCACAAATAAATTATTAAAACTTTTAATATGTTAATCTGTAGCAGCCTCCCTTCATTGACCTGAAAGTTCTTTGCCAATTTTAATGAATTAAGCCTTGAAGTGCTCCTGTTGCTTTTATCTCTAATTTTCAGATGTGAAAAGCAGAGGTAGAGTAAGTAAAACAATTTGTTCAAGATCCACACAGGAAGTCTGTGGCCCAGTGAGGAAAAGAAAATACATTTCTAAATTTTCAATTCTGTGCTCTAGCTGTAAGAAATTAGCCTAAGAGAGAAAATGTAATCAGCTTATGAAGAAGAGGCAGTGCATTATACATAGCTCAACAGCCACTATGGTCTACCCTAGTCATGAAAATCACTGAAGGGCCCCAAGGAAAAGTGCACCCAGTTTTCTGTTAGAAGAATGACGATGACACAGCCTTCCCATTGTGTCACCCTTAGTGTACAAATATTAAAACCACCACAGATCATTATAATGAGGATGTTAATTTAAAAAAAAAAAAAAAACAACAAACAACATTGAGGTATTAGACAATAAGTATTTCTATAGAGGGTGACTTCCATGACAGGTTTGCCAAAAAGGGTTTCCTCAGGTTTTGAGTAGCGCAGAGGTATTTTGTACAAGGGGAATAGATGACAGTTTCTGTGGCTATACAATCTGGGCACTATTTATAGCTAGGTTGCTGCAAAAAAAATTCATAGTATAACAGAGCCAATCACACTGCATTCTTTGTTCTGTAATGTTTATCCAGGAAAACACCTTCTTTATTACAGTGATTGTGAATAAGAAAAAGCAAAAGATGGAAGGAGAAATGCGGGAGACAGGAAGGGTTTTTCCCCTGGCTTCTCTGTGAATTCCTGGTTTACAACCTGTTGTATAAGCAGCAGATACCTTTCTTAGCATTCTCATTTCAAATATGAAAAAAACCAGCTTCTGTGGTATTTAAAGCTTATGGTCTTTAAGCCATGAGGAGCACTGGTAAAGTATTAAAGATTCAAATATGATTAAGCTTAATATTTTTTCAAACTTTTTGTTGGCTTGTAATAAGCTTACAGCATGTGCTATGTGATAAGACATGATACTAAAACATTATTTGGAAAAATAAACCTGTAAAACGTGATAAAACTTGTTGTCACTAAAATGCCTGGGTAGTCAGGAGTATTAGTAGTACTGCAGTTAGGAGTTATGCTCCTATTTTAGGTTCCCATATGACAAAGCATTTGAAACATATACTTAGGTTCAATCCTTTTTCAGAAAAAAAAATCATAATCATGTGCCTAAGTTCCTTTGAAATAAATGGGATCTAGGCACATGCTTAAGTGCTTTACTGGATGAGACTGGGCTACTGAATGGGGCTCTTAGTGAAAAAACAGTCTTGTATGAGAAAAGTGACATCAAAGTCTGAAAATGCTGTCTTTTAAATATGCTACTGTCACCACAGGAAACAAGCTCCTGTAGAAATGGTAATTATGTGTAGCTGTGACATCCTTGCTTCACCACATTAGTTGCAATTTGGAGTTGCAGTTTAAAGGCATAACTTGGCTTTGGTGTAAGTGTACATTTTTACTATGATACCGTGGATAAAGACAGTGAGTTAAGTGTGTTGCTTTGGAGTGCTTCCTCACATTAAATGTTGTTACTTGTTAATATGCAGATGCTTGGCAACAAAGTAGGAAAATTGTAACCATGAAGAAGGCTACGATTAGGTATCACACTGGAATACACTTCTTCAAAGTCTAACCCTTGAATGACATTTAGTGTATAAAATCCAAAATGTTAAACTCTTGACATTGATTGCAATACTATTTCATTTCACATTCTGTAACAGATAACTTATGAATAGAAACAGTGTAGGTGAAGAGTTCCTTTAAAACTTACTGTTATGATTCCTCTCAACCTTAAAACCACTGACTTAAAGTTTCTGTAATTAAAACACTTACTAAATACTGTGAAGATACCCCCATATAGAGAAGTCTCACCAGTTCTAACCTCACCAAAATATTTTGCAAATAAATGCTTACTTTGGTTCTAAGTTTTGCATTTCTAGGTGTTAGCGTTGCGCTTAATAAAGATTAGAGAATACAGCAGATACTGAATATAGTTATATATCAGAGGTATACACTAGAATCAAATGTGTTAGGATTCTTTCACACAGTTGTATTTTGAGTCAGCTCAATTCCTTTATTTTTATCACTATATCACTATAGGATATAGTGCCAGTCACTTCAGTTTCATTCCCTTGTTTCCTTCCCCGCTATTCAAGACAGAGGTTGTAGAGAAGATAGAGACTTTACTGCATTTCTCTAGTCTCAGAGGAAGGAAGTGGTAAAAGAGCAAAACTTGAAAAGGGAGTGCATGCACACCAACTGTGGGTCATCAAGAACAATGTCTTTTTGGCTGTATAATGCTTTATCCTTACCTCAGTGAAGTCAACAGAAAATCTCCCATTGACTTTCAAGGAACCGTAGAAGAAGAAATGTTTCTATGTAAATGTATCCAAGTAGCAAATATCACTGGTACTTAAACTGTGTGAGACACTCATAGGTAAACGGAGTGAAAAATTGCAGATGTGATCTCAGTCTTCCAACCTTCCAAATCAGGATTTCTTGTATCCTGTTGTACATTTTGCTCCTGCGTAGCAGATACAAAACCATGAAGAAACACTGGGGAAGCTATGCCTAAAATCAGTTTATGCTCCGTTCATTTAAAGAAGCAAGGCTCTTGCACAAATAATTTTAATTGACAGCTCTCATAGCTGAGATTTTAAAGTGAGCACCAAGTTTCAATGGTTTTACAAAGTCAGACAAAAGAAAGTCATCAAGTTTTTCTATGTGTGGATTTTTATTTTTTTTATTTTGGATTAGTAAAAGTTTTGCATAATGGTGAATTTGAATCTCAGAGTGAAACTAGGAAAACTGGGTAGTGGTGGAAATCAAGTTCACCAGCAGTTATATTACTGATGTACTAATTGCTGAAAGAAAACTGTTTAATTGCTGAATCAGTTTTGGAGATTTTGTTAAGTACATACACATATATATGTATACCGATAAGTATAATGCATATATATGAGTGTATGCTTGGACACACACACCCAATACGTACTTATCGAAGTGTATAAATACAAGTATGTTACAAATTTAATTTACAACAAATTTTCCTAGCTATATTTGGTATGTATTTTTCATCACAAGTTGGAACATAGGAAGTTCCATTCAAACCTAAGAAAAAACTTCTTTACGGTGAGGGTGAGAACAGGCTGCCCAGGGAGGTTGTGGAGTCCCCTTCTCTGGAGATTTTCAAGACCCGCCTGGATGCAGTCTTGAGTAACGTGCTTTAGGCATTCCTGTGTCAGCAGGGGAGTTGGACTAGATGATCTCTAGAGGTCCCTTCCAACTCTGAAAATTCCGTGATCAGCAAAACTCCGAAAAATATTATATAAAAGGTACATGGTGTTTGAGAGTTGTATCTAAGAATTTGTTCTTGATAATGCAAACTGGGAACACCTGCAGTGAAGTTCAAGGTCTTGGTGTTTCTACATTTGTATAGAAACTCCAAACAGGTCTTGGATAAAAAAAAATGAAATGAGGATTTGAAATGAATTATTCTGATCAGGAGTGAAAAATTGATTGTATGTCTGTATAGATATATATTTAGAAGGTAAAGTCAAGCTGGGCAGCAAACCCCACTTTTAATAAAAATGGGTTTAATACAGGTGCTCTCTAGGAATGAAAACAAGATTGCTGAATGACATTTTGACTGTGAGTAAGGGTAGTTTCATATTCTTTATTTCTTTCTCTTTTTCTCTTATTTTTTTCTTTCTCCCTCTTCTTTTTTCTTTCCTTTTCTCTTTCATTCTCCCTTTAGTTCTCTTTTTACATTTGTTTTTCAGTCCAGAGAAATTTTGAGTGATTTCATGATCATTTCTGTTTCCCAAAGTCTGTATTTTCTTTATTAAGTTTCTTCAGATATTTTGAAAGCTGTAAGCAGATGTTATAGATAGAAATATTTGACATGGTTATGATTTAGCAGCAAGTCAAAAATTTATTAGTGATTTAAGGTAGATCAAGAGGTTGAATTTTACCAGCACTTAATCATTAAGCAGTTTAGAGGTTTACAAAGTGATTTAACAAAATAAATGAACAGCAACTTAATTACAGATTCGAAGATAGCAAGATTCACACTAACTTACTATAAGGTATTCCAAATTAATACATGTACATATGGGCAAAAGCACAGATCTCAAATTAGTACATATACACATAAGAAAAGCATGTAAGCGTGCATGCACACACACAGAGTACTGTGATGGTGGAATCAGGAAATTTTTTGATAACAGGTGACTCTAATGAGCAGACAGGTACTGCTTTTAACTCCCACATGTGCATGGACAAACGGAAGAACGTCCACATCCATAAAGCTAATGTGTATATCACAAACATATAGGTGGAGAGGTGGATGAGAGAGAGGCTAGCCTATAGTAAAAATTTCCCTTTCCCGAGTTTAGGGTACATACTCACGATGCATCAGCATTCCTCAACAGGCGGTAGTTGAGGCTCAAGAGGGATTCCATCCCCCTGGCCTTCTAATCCTCAAGTTGTCAGCCTGAGTGGCAACCTAGCTTAGGGGAGGTACTGGTCTCACCCACTGCGATCCAGAAGAGCTCAAAGGGTCTTTACTATAATAGCTACTTATAGGATCCGAGGTAATTGACATTTGTCAGGTAATTTTCCACTCTGGCCCAACTCGGACAATGGAATATTCCAGTATTTTCCACCACTGACGCAAGCCCAGAACTTGCTAGATCTTGGGGTCCTGGTATCCCCCCCCTCTGTGGCCACGATCCATATGTTGTCAGGAGTGATCGATTATAGTTATTATCTTCAAACAGTAGGAGCCATGGGGACCAGGCACACTATTGTGTTCTGGTCCGTTGCTCTCCACCTTTTGTTTCTTTCATGTTGGACCATTACGTTACGTTCTGGTCCATTGTATTATTATGTGGCCCAGGTGGGAAGGAAATCACGCCAAGTGCTGAGTGGCTTGAAGCAGGGGGGGAGGGAGGGGTTGCACCACCACAGCAGAGCAGATATGACTTGATGTTTCTGAGTGTATTTATTACTCTTATTTTATGGTAAATCCCTTCAATATTATTGTGCCTTTAAAAGTTGAAGTACACAAAATCTAAGGAAACTATGGAAATGCCTCTTGCTGAGCTGGACACAGGCTTAATAGATCCTATCCAAGAATGTCTGTTAACTTACATCACCTCACACTATGGGCAAGTGTTCTGAATCAATGATTTCCCTCTCAAGTTTTACAGCACATCTTTAGTGTGTTCTGTTTGCTGCAGAGTAAGTTCTGGGATGAGCATTTGTCCCTGTGTGATTTTATTTTTTCTTTCTATTTTACAGCTTTTATGTATCTGGATAAAATATCTTATGTTTAAATTACTATTTTAAAATTGATTTTCTCCTTATGTGTTTTGTGGTTGCTACAATAGACAAAGTGATACACCAAGCCGTTTAAATGGGAAAAAAAAGGATGTATATTATGGGGTTTGATTGTCAGTGGAGTTAATTCCTTTGCCTTGGACAAGGCAAGAAAATCTGGGTTTTTTTAGAAGGGAAGGGTTTCTGGAGTAGCAGCAGATACTTACTGTTGCTACTTTTCCTTCTCCTTTCTGCCATCCTGTGAAGCTACCTAAGTGTCCAAGAAGTGTTCCCCTTGTGGCAAAGAGAGGAAAAAATCCCTGCTTCACACTGAAGTCTAGAAGTAGTTAGTAATGGCTGCATTTTGCTAAATCCAGGGGCGGGAAAGCACACCTTAGGTGGTTTGTTAACACAGCTGGTGAATACTTGACGATTTGAAAATACTGTCAAGATTCTTAACAAGGCATACTACAGTAAAAGCTTTCAATGTTTTTCTTTTGTTTACATGTGAGATATTATAACTGATGTTTTCTTTAGTACAGTAGTTGCTAATTCATCCTATTTTTGTTAAAAACTGATATTTTTCTCAAATATTCTGCTTCTGGAGTCATGTTTTCTTTCAAAGAAAGACCCATTAGTCTTTCCATAGCATAAAATTAATACCCTCTTAGGCCATTTATTGAAGATTGCAGTATTATTATATTGTACTGCTGTAAAATAGCAGCATCTGCTCTTTTAATCACAGCTAAAAATTCTCTTGCATTTCTTGAGCGTTGTGAGGTGTAGATTCAGAAGGATCATACATCTTTTCCATCGTCTTGGCTGTGCTGTGTAACACTATTCAGATGTATATATGACAACAGCTTATGTATTTGCTTCTACCAGGTGAACACTGCTATGCTTGAAAAGGGCTTTAAAAAAAGACAGAGAATTGTAAGCACTCATTAGTTATTACCAATTTATGTTAATATACTAGGACCAATCATTTAATCGTTCTGATTGAAACGATGGGCATGATTCACAGGAGATGTAAATTGGTATAGCCCTATTTAAATCAATGAAACTATACTGATATATGCCAGCTGAGAATAAGGTCCCTCATCTTTATTTGAATAATTTAATGGTGGGATGACCAGACTGTTAGAGAATGCAGTTAATAGAACAATCCTATGTTGAAACTGGAATGCAATATGGAAGCTACTAGTGTTAGATGATTTTTTAAAAATCTCTTTTTTTCTCTCTATCGTCCTGTTGAGTAGACAAGTCTTAAGTAGATCAAGTTTAAGCTTTGAAGTTAGTGGCCTAATGCTACATTTAAAAAACAACCACAATGTGGAAAAATAATGGAAAATATTTTTGCACGATACTGAAAACCAACCCACTTTTTCATGACTTTTGAAAAAAAAAATTCATTTTACCTCTGCAGCTGCTGATATTATTCACCACTGCATCCTTACACTTAACTACTCTGGTGTTAAAATAGTAACTACGGTGTAAAAGAAAGGTGAATAAAAAATTTAAATCACCATAATTCATCTAGGTCTTGTTAATGAAGGAATGTTCCCTATTAAACATATTCATTTCAAATTCTGGGATGCCTGTCATTGTAAGGAAATAGTGTAAACATGGTTACAAGTCTTCTGGTTTTTTAACTGAAAGTATCTTAAATAAGAGTTATGAAATTGCAAACTCTCCCTGGAACTACAACAAATGTTTCTTCTCATTTCTTGCACCTCTGGGACTGTAGCACTGGAAAATGGATGCAAAAACCCATAAATTTGCCAGATGCTTGGTACAGGGTTCCTGGCATACATTTAATCCCTCACTATTTTAGTCCCTGAAATGAGAAAAAAATCAAGATAAATTGGAATTTGGTTTAATTTAAAATATATTACTGAGCTAATATATGCATATCTATTTTTTCAGTGATTGCCAGAGGTGTTTAGCAAACTGATGTCAATATATTGTGTGTGCATATATTACATACATGGAATGGTATGGAATGCATGGTGGGCCAACTCATTTATTTCTATCAGTTTACTGTGGAAGGTTCTCTGTAGCAAGTGGAAGTGATGCCTCAAGTTCATGGTTTCTGAAGAGCAGTTTGATTTTAAAAACTTTGTTATCAGACATATGAAGTCATACAGTTTCCTACATCTTTTAAGTTGTTTTACAAGAAGTATTTTGTGCCACTGAGATCCAACTTAGTTTTGAGGCTACATTGACAGGTCATTTTACTTTGTAAGTTGATGTAATGACAAATTTAAGCTCTGGAATCTGGATTTCAAGAGAGAAGTGGGACTAGAAGGAGAAGGAAGGATTGCTTCATTTGAATAATCGTTGCAATGTTTTATAGTACTTAATTGCTTAACAATTATAATGCTTTTTATTTGTGTATCACACTTCATTCAAGAATGTAAAGATTCCTTACCATAGATTTTCTGAACCTGGATCAGTAGCACCAGAGCTGTGAAACATGATTTCAACAAATTTTACTCGCATGGACTTTTGAAGTAACTAAAAATATTTACATCTTTGATTTATGTTCAGAGAACCTAAGTTGGGAGAAGAGTAGGAACTTTGCACAGTGTTGTCTTAAAAAATAAATATACCAGCAAAACAAAAATTAATATCTCTTTTAATGTGTAAATGTCTTGCTTTTTCATTTTAAAATTAAAACTTATAAAATAATTTTAAAAAGGAAATGCCAAATATTAGACAGAAAATTTACATTTTGTCTTGGACAATTTTTTAATAATTGTCGCAGACTCACAGACTGGTTGAGGTTGGAAGGGACCCCTAGAGGTTGTCTGGTCCAACCCCCCAGCTCAAGCAGGTCCAGCTAAAGCCCATTGCCCACAACCACGTTCAGACAGCTTTTGGCTATCTCGAAGGATGGAGACTCCACAACCTCTCTGGGCAACCTGTGCCAGGGCTTGGTCAGCCTCACAGTGAAAAAAAGTATTTCCTGACGTTCAGGATGTTCAGGGGGACCCTCCTGTGTTTCAGTTTGTTCCTATTGCCTCTGGTCCTGTCACTGGGCACCACTGAAAAGAGCCTGGCTCTGTCCTCTGCACCCTCCCTTCAGGTATTTCTGTACAGTGATAGGATTCCCCCTGAGCCTTCTCTCCTCCAGGCTGAACAGCCCCAGCTCTCTCAGCCTTTCCTCACAGGAGGGACACTCCAGTCCCTTCGTCATCTTAGTGGCCGTTCCCTGGACTTTCTCCAGTAGTCCCACATCTGTCTTGTACTGGGGAGCCCAGAACCGGACACAGTACTCCAGGTGTGGCCTCACCAGTGTCCTTACCCAGGGTACTTTTTTTCTTCTAATTCTCTTATTCTGACCACCAAACCAAAGTGTCTTGTTTTTTTCCAGCTCTGGTTATCACAGCCATTTTATATATTGATAAAATCAGTCATTTCAAGGCCACATTAGTGTTTTAATAGCAGATTCTGGAATAAATTCCATAAGTCCTATTTGCTACTGTTTATGGGGAAACAATGCTAGTGAAAATACAAATGAAAACAATGTTTTAAAGAGGAATTTCAGATGAAGTCCTTAATTGTCTGCCTTAAAAGCAATAGCACAATTGTGGGGAGAGATTGCAATGGTCTGAGAGGATAATAACTCAGAAGAGTTAATGGCTTCTTTGGAAATGTTTGTTGAAATAATAGTAGTATCAATGTGATGAAACATTTTGTTTAATATGAAACTACATTGTTCTAAGTGGAATTTACAATAAAAAGAGAGAGCATTTTCTCACTGCTTTGACTTGTGTACTCAGAGAGTTGTCCAGATCTGGATCTCTCTTCCTTCCCATCAAAAATGTTTCATACTGTAGCATGATCTGTCAGAGTCTGTGTAGACAAAAAGGAAGCAACAGACAACAGAGAGTTTTGCAGGTAGAGGCGCAATGATAGGTGAGGATGAAAATAATTTAGCATCAACTGACATGAATGTTTTCTAGGAAAAAATCCAGTAACAAGTCTCATCTTCTACAATTTAAATCATCATCATCATAAATAAAGTTGTTTCAAGAACTTTCTTCTCCATACAAGCTAGCAGCTGGGATTGTCCAGCATTCCCATGCCAGGGAAGAGACAGTTATGACACATACCCAAGAAGTGAGGGTACTTGGAGGTGTTACTACTTTTTCTCATGCACTGTCATGAAAACAAAAACTGCTTTGCAGCTGATGACTTAGTGCCAATGTGAATGGCAAGTCTGGCCCCAGGAATATAGAAAGGATGTCTGTAGGCATGTAGAAAGTAATTCCTGAACCGAGAAACTTAAACAGTTCTCCTTAGCATTGGCTTCCGTATGCTGAAATCTTCATGAAGAATCTCAACTGGTTTCAGCATCACCTGAGAAAGCCATTTTGCAGTCGGGATCCAAACTATGTATGTCTTTATCAGCATATGTTAGCATCTTCAAAGACTTGCCTCTTTGCCAGTCTGAGAGCAGAATTTCTAATCAATGTGTCTGAGTGTGCATATTATAGCATGCACACACATACACACACACACAAGCAAGCAGGCACCTGTGTACACTTTTACTTCACTTCTTTTGGGGACTAACACAGCTATGTGTGCCCTCTCTACGTGTGATTAAATATTAATTAGGCTTCTAATATAAGCAAGTGAGTTCACAGGCCCGAGTGCCACATAAATAATGCATGAGGTACCCGAAGGCTCAGCCTGAGAAGCTGATTGGCCACCTTGGATTTGTATAATTATGAAGTTTCATTATTAACAGTGGAAGCAGTGGAGAGATTTGCCTAGCTTGAGGGACTTTGAAAGCATAAGCTGTCTCATTAGGGAAAAAGGGAATAAGGCATAATATGCAAACTTGTTAGTAAAAAAAAAAAAAAAAGGAATAAAAATTAAGCATAGCTCTTTAACGGGAGTGTTTTCTATGTATACATAAACATTTCTAAGTGTATAAAAAGACTGAAATTCAAATAAGTGAGGTCTATACTACAGCTATTTAACAGTTTTGTTTGCAAGAGGTCTTGCTTAAAAGCTTTTGTTCTCAGTATAAAACAATCTTTAATATTTTACAGAAAAATCCACAGGTAGCTTAATGGGTTCTGCAAAGTGAGAGGTACGGAGGTGAAAGAGAATGAACACAGTCCAGGGTTCTTGCTAGAATGTGTGTTGTGCATGCAATTAAATCTCAAGGTCAAACAATTTACAGACAATTACTTTTCTAACATCTCCAGAAATGCCTGCTTACACGTCTTTAATTTTAAATGATACTGATATTCCAATTCTCCCCAAAGGTTAATGCTGACTAAATCCAGCTGTGACCTGACACGATGCGACAGCACAGTGCCTAATTATCCTCTGGATAGTCATTTACTTTAAACCATTAAAGAAATAGGCTGAGAGGAAGATTTAGGACCCAGAAAAAATGTTAGCCTGACTTCTTTCTTCTTGAGGATGGGATGGGCTGAAAAATAAAAATAAAATCTTGCTAAATGTTAGCCATTTGCTTTGATGGCAGAAAATTGTTCATCCCACTCTGTTTTTTTTACAGGTTAAATTGCTAACTAGTTCATTTTATCCATTGCCTACGGCTGGCGCTAAATGTCAGTGACAAATTTTGTACTTGTCTTGAAGAATGAATTAAGTTATGCACAAAAGCTATAGTGCTCTTTTTAAGATGAGTGAATTGCAGAGGGAAAAAAAAAGTTGCTCGTTTGAAAAAGGATTATTTCGATTAAAGGCCTTTTCTATTGTAGTGGAAGACAGGTAGTGGTTTAAGATAATTCCGACAGTTACCTCCCACAGAGGCTGCAGTCCTTTACTAGAAATTTCTTTAAGAGCACTTGTGTCAGATTATATACTATGATTATTATCATAAGACCATTTGTGACAGTAAAGGGGGGGGAACAATTACAGAAAATGGCAACTATTATTCATTAACTAAGGTAAAACTGGTCTTTCTTCAGTGAGGTCAGCATTCCATCATCATCACACAAACCTTTCTATGGTTTGTAGCAATGGTAATTAAAGGCCCCCAAAGTATTCTCTGCCAAACACTGGTAAGAAGGAACAGCTCATTCAGCAATTTATATTGAGAAGACCTGGCACAGACTTCACAATCCATCTGGTTTTTAGTTGTCTGGCTCTGGTAACACCCCATCATCTCCAAGTGAATAAAGTATCTAAGAGTGATTGCTACCATCATAGCGTTTGGAACTCTAAACTGGTTTACTATCCATAGGCTAAGCCTAAGGGAGCTCTACGTGTTCGTATTTTACTTGGGTTTATTTTCATGTGCACTATATCTGTTTATTGAAAATCTAAGGAGAGCTTGAAGTTAAGACTAGACTTTACAGCTTCATCTGTTACAGGGGAACTTTGTTAGAAAGTCAACATCTCTCACCCCACCGAGGTGGCATAACTGATGCTCTGTTGTACTTATAGTGCCTAATCTGCTGTTGTGCCCAATTTACTCTTGTGCCTAATTACTACTACAGGGCAATAATTATTTTTACTTTTTTTTTTTTATTATGGAATACCTGGTATTTCCAACTGTAAGCAGAGTACCATTGTGCTGTGCACTGTACGAAAACACAGATTTGAAAGAAATGTTTTTTTAGTGGCACCCACAGGTTTTGGCAGATACTTTTCTCCTCTCACTGTGTGCATAAATATTTTCACTGATACCAGCTGTAGAAAGTGATATGGTAAATGCTAATCTCAGTACAGTCATAGCAGTCAGAAATGGAAGTTAGATCTGTAATTTCGAGTTGAAAGCTGAAATGAAAAATCTAGTGATTATGCACTACTGCCCTAAGGTACTGAAAGATTCCCTCTTTCTTTCTCTCTACACTCTCATACTCAGGCAAGGGGATAAGGTTTCCTCCCCAGGAGAAAGAAAAATAGAGATTATCAGTTTTCCAGTGATAACACTGCAACTCCTGAAGACAGTCTGGCTCTAAAAAGTAATACGGGCTGGGATACATCTCACCTAACTTTGGATATAAAATACAGGTATCTTAGTCTTAGCTAGTCATTTTTGCTCCTATGCTAGTGACAGGAGAGAAACAAGTATGACCAGATGCATTCCGTGTCATTTCAGGCTTCTATTTAGGATGAGATTAATGGTGCTCTGAAGGTGCTTGGTTTTTTCAATTAATTTTAAAGGGAATCTAAACTTGGTTGCAGTTTTAGATTCCCACATTAGGGCACATGCATCATACCACTGATAATTTTCCTTTTCCTTCTCATCTCTGGCCTGCCTGCTCACACTTGAAGAATTCATTTCCACTCCCTATACATGAAAAAGTGTCCTTCAGAGTTTTTATGAAGTATATTCTAAGCTGTCTCTCTGATATATTTTTTCCATTTGTAAATACCCACACTTTTGACCTTCCTTTTGATAAGCTAGTTGGAGCACCTTCAGTCACATATTTTTGGCTTTTTTTTACTAACTTTGCATCGCTTATTGTCATGGTTTGGGCTGGACTGGCCACTGAAATGAACCACTGATGCTCTCCCCAACCTCCCTCTCCAAGGAGAGGGGGGAGAAAGAGCAAGAGACTTACAAGTTTAGAAAAACTAAACTACTTTAATGAAATATTATTAATAAAATAATAAAAAGGAAATAATGAAATATATATACAATATATACAAACCCAGTATCAAGGATGACGATTGCGTCCCCAACAGGCATAGGGGACTGACCTCGGATGCCAGTCATTGAAGAAAGAGGGCTGACACTTTGATGCCTCAGCTTTTATACTGAGCATGAGGCAGATGGGATGGAATACCCTGTTGGTCAGTTTTGGGTCACCTGTCCTGTCCGCTCCTCCCCACAGGTGTGACCCCTCTACGCTTTTCTGCTCCCGACCCTCCAACAGGGCAAATAACAAAGTTGTCTGGCTTTGGCTGTTATAGCAATAAGTATAAGCAAGAGCCTCTCTGCATACTGTTCCTTGGCATAATTATAAATAACCAGGTCTTATCACTCTGAGAGCGAACAGTGTCTGGACAAGATGCTGTTAATTTCGGAGAGTTCAGTTAGAAGATGCTTAGCTGCAAAGTAAAATTACTGAACAGAAAATTGGTTCTGTTTTACCTCAAACCAGGATACTTACGTAGCTCTCTTCTAAGTTTTCTCTTCACACATTCTTCGCAGTGTGAATAAGTGTTATAAGAGCAGTCTGACCAAAATTTTGCATAGGGAAAGAATCTTCCTTGCTTCTTTTGTGTGGTATATGAGAATTTTGTTAACTGTTAGTGCCACAACATTGCATGAAGAAATTATACTGAGATAGATATTTATAATTCTCTGTAATACTGCTTTTCAAAGAAAATATTGGGGATTTTGCTCCCAGTTACATATTCCTTGCATTAGACTGTATCAATAACTGTACTTGTAACTGTACATTTTGCTGACTGTGACCATTCAGCTAGGTGGTCCTTTGCAGCAGTTGCACTCAACTCACTGTTTCTCATCCTGCAGACCTCTCTGTGTTCTGATAACTCAGCTTCCTAAAAATTATCATTGTTAAAAATAATGTGACAATTGGCCAACAACCATTCTTTTTGGCATCTACTAAAACCAGCATCACGTATTGATAATTTGATACATTTGATGATTTGAAATATCGATAAAGAAACTACTGCATATTGGAACCTGTCAGTGAGTCAGATTTACTACATTTTAGTTACTCAAAGTAACAAAGCGGCTTACACAAATTTAAGCATTTTACCTAAGCCATGCAGGCAGGCAATGGAGAGAATGAGAGGCATCTTCAGAGGGCAGGCCATCTCACTGACTCCAATAGAAAAGCAGATCAAAATTTAAATAAAGCAAACAAATAACAAAAAAAAGCAAGACCAAACCAAAAATGTCTTTGCATATGTAACACCTCCAGAAGAGAAAGAGGAGAAAACAGCTCATTGGTAACAGGTCATTGTCATATTCTACAAACAGCATACAAACTGTAGAATGGGCTCTTCAAACACTGACATGTTTCTCTTCACTGCCTGCTCAGTAGGTCTTGGAAACTTATCTTACACTAAATATTTAACTATTAGATGGATAAAATTACATGGGATGAATATCAGCCTGTACTTGCTGTTTGAAAATGGGTTTTTACATTTCCTGTTTTATTTATTTTGAACTAGGAGAATGTTATTTAAGAAAATGTGATAGTCAAATATTTTAAATATTATGTTCAGTTCTGCAGAGTAATAGAAACATTTCAGTTTCATGTTTATTCTTGGAATGGAATTCTGGAAACTGTATCTTTTCCTTATGGCCCTTTTTCACGGCTTAATTATTGGATGGTCCCCTGGTAAATTCTGTCTTTTACTGAAAGTTGTAATTATGTTCAGCTGAAACCTCCAGCTTGGGCTATAGAACTTTCTGCTGAACCTTATTATAATTCCCAGAACAAATCCGTATGAATCATAGTTTCTGATCCAGAGACCCTGCCTCTTTGAGACCACTTCCCGAAGTGGTGAAAGACATACCCATCAAGAATATATTTCATCACTGTTACAGCTATAGCTTTGAGAACTGTCTTCCCAGTAATTTACTTCATAAAATAAAGAAGAATTTGCAAATGACAGAGTGTGAATATGCTTTGGTACCTAAGAAGTGACTTAAAATATTTGAAATATTTCCAGTAGATACATTTCAACTAATTTTTCTAAATGCTAGAGGAATGCATGTATATGTTTAGTACTAAGAGGTACAGAGCATGCTTCTGTTTTGTTTTGTTTTATTTTCCTTTTAAACCTAAATGCATAAACTAATGCAAAAGTTTTGCTTTCACTAATTCTATTTAGTAATTTACTCTCGGAGCATTTGGATTGAAATTAGTGGGAACTTTTATGGAAGAAGTTATTACTTTCTATAAGCATGGCTAAGAAAATACGCTCCTCACAAACAATACCAAGAGGCAAACAAGATGTAACTCTGTATATCCTGGTTAAAATTTAACAGCTAATGAAGTGAGCACAATACAAGAATTTTGAGGGGGGGAAAAAGGGAGTAAAATTCAAATAATAAAAGTAAAACTGTTGACACCATTAGGTAGCAAGGTGTAATTATTTGTAGTGGGAGTAAGCTGGGATATGAGAAAGAACATACATGTTCCTGCCACAGGTTTTATTGTGTTTAGATCATATTGGTGATGTGAGATTTCCATTTTTCATATTGAACTCATTTCAGTGTAGTTGTTTAATTTCTTTCCTGCAGCGCTACCCTTCACCTGTTGAATCAAAGTGTAAGTGCCTGGTAACTTACAGTATCAGCAGTTTTTCTCCCTCTTTTTCTGTGAATGTGTTTCCTCTCAATAGTGAATTAATGGTATATCCAGGCAGAAAGAAATGCAGAAAGCAAAAATATCCCTTTGGTTGCAGAAGAGGAAGAACACTGTCCTCGCTGCAGGCTCAGCTCCTGCTGGCTGCTCCTGACGGCACACCTGGCACTACAGGGCAGAGTCCACTGGATGAACAGCAGGCACTGGCCTCCCTCAGCTGAACATGCCTAAGAGGTGCATTTGTGACAACATCTAGCTTGTTTAAAAATGATTGTAGGAAAGAGAAAGGATGCCGTGCTGTTTGTCTAGAGGGAGTCAATCTACTTGCTGCTGGCAGTAAGGTACTAGAAATCATATGATGTGCAGAATAAAAGCTGATCAGTGAGATTGTTACGTTAATGATCAGTAATATGAAAAAGATAGTAAAAACCTTGTATGCTAGTCCCTCCCCATACACAGATTTGTGAAATCTGCATTTGTGAAATGCAGATTTGAATTCAAAATGGTGCATTTTGAGTTTGAGTTAATAATAAAATCTTGTTAATGTTTTACTTAAGAAAACATTTCTATGCGTAACAAGGATTCCTCTTGTAGGATTTCTAAAGTGCCACAGTGATTGGATATTGTAACAGACATTATGTTTTGGAGTTTTTCTTTTGCTGAATGAGAAATATTCTGTTTTCAACTGAAAATCACTCTCGACTGAAATTTATCACTTGGTCATGTTGCCAAAAAGCTGGTCCAGCTCATTTTCATCTTTCCTCCTTTCTAACATACATTTATCTTGGTCTTTTCTTAAGTGGTGGTTTCAGTCACTTTCAACCTTTTTTTCTGAATAATAATCATTAGTTTTACACTTTCAGAACATCTCTCCTGAGGCTTCTCTGTCAGCCCACTTACCCCCAGGATAGCTCAGGGTCCATTTGGATAAGTTGCATCTTCCCTTGCCTGGGTCCTCTAAGGAAGCTTAACCCTTAGTGTCTCCTTAATGCATGACCCATTCAGAAAAATCCCCAGTTAACCCTAGTTCCAAAATAACACAGCCAAGCCTGTAGTAATCTTAAGCTTAAACCTTTATTGTTGTTCCAGTGACATAAGGATCCATGATTCTGGATAGGTTCTTTCACGATGAGAGATAATTCAGTTTTATTTCTAGTAGAAATTAAATTTTCGTTCTTGCTTTATTTTTTTTTTAATTGTATTACATAGATTTGCATATCTCAGATGTATGCCTGTGAAAAAATAACACAAAATGTATTTCGAAGTTGTTGGGTGACTCCAACTTGAAGGATGATGAAAAGGGGGCCATCATTGCCTTACTAGGTTTTTCCCTCGTTATTTCAAATTCACTACAGCCAGGAGAGGACACATTTGGATGTGTTTGGCAGAGATTCCTAAGGGTAACAGAAGCAGTATACAAGCAAGAACAAAGCCAGATTAGTTTAATTTTGCCTTTGTAAATTCTGTCTTGGCATGTGAAATGTTCCGAATCTAAGGGCATTGCATAAATAGAAACTGTATTATGCTATGGTGTTTATCAAATGCTCCTCATCTACTGCACCACCTCCATAAATCCACCAAAGCTTTTATTATTCAGGGGTGGGAAGGTAGGCAGAATGGAGTGAAAGTTACAGAATGATTTAACACTGTGGGAACTTAATCAATAAGACTGTTGCAGAGAACTCCCAGGAAAGAGGGTTGTTTTCCATCCAGATGATAATGAGGCAGACTAGCAGCAACCTCTGGAGGAGGAATGCTGGAGCAGTGAATCTGTGGTACAGCTTTGCTAGTTGCTAATTAATAGTTTGAGGCCAAGGGGGACACCTTTTTGCCCCTTTGCTGCTTGTAGTTTCTTTGTGGCTTGTCCCATATACCTCTTTCACTATTGTGCTTAGTTAGATTCTGGAAGTTTATCCAAATTGAACAACAGTGCTAAAAATCCAAGTTTACCTTTCTTCTCCCTCCTTTGTTCTTGGCATTATTAGTACATATATATTATTGTACAGCTCTTAATCCCTCCCTATATTACAAAAATAGTATTCTTGTGTAATCTCTTATTCCCTGTGCCTTGCATCCCAATGTCAGACAGCGGAACTTATGTTAGTGTTTGACATCTGGAAAACATCAACAAAAGCCAGGCTAGGTAACAGCTGAACACGGCATATTTGGGATGTGCAAATTTAAATAATTTTAAGTGGTGTTAGCTTGAAGAGGTAGAGCATGCTTGTTTCATGATAGTTTAGTATTGATATTTTTCACCTTTATCTGGACTCCAAAGCAGAACAGGGCTTCACTTTAATGAGGCTAAAGCTGTGGCTGAATGATGCCGTTATATCAGTATCTTTGCAACACGTATTCTCGTAGTCCTTTGGTTCTTCCAACCTCCAATGTAATGATGTACAGAAGAAGTATACAACTATAGAGAAAGCAAGTATCATCTCCATTGCCAGAGAAGAATTTGGGCAATGGGAAATTAAATAGTGAAGTCAATGTTGGCCATAAAGCAAATAGTCGTAAAGCAATATTGGGCACTGCAGTCTAGTAGTGTGAATCCAGGTTTTCAAAGCACATTTTATGGGAGCATCTAAAAGCGTGTCATAGGCAAGAATGAATTCGTGCATTTTTTTTGCTAAGGCATAGGTAAATACTACATTCACTAAGAAATAGAAGGTGACATTTGTTTCAAAACAGTGAAAATAAGTAGTAGAGAGCTGCACTCCTTCCAGGTTTCCAATCTAGTAGTACCACTACTGCTTCCGTAAAATAATTTACTTCAGGATTCTTGAAAGATTTTCTTAAAATGTTTTCCTAAACTGCACTTGCCATAATTAATCAAGGCTAAGAACAGAACATATGAGTAAAATTCTCATTATTGATGATGTGTAGTGGCTTTTGTTGCACTTAGTTTTGGTTCAGGTAATTATTTTCTAATTATTTTGTTTTCCTGACTCTTGATTGTCTCATCTTTGTGCTAGGCTTGTCACTACTCTGCAGAGAAAGCAGTGGAGTAACTGTACCTGTGTGCCAATGTATTTTTCCCAGTTTCACAACAAAAGACCCCTGAGACTATGAATGATCATTTGATTTTTGCTGATCTGAAAGGTCTGTGCCATCTTTGATATACATGGAAAATACTGCATTAACTAGAACTTTCAAGTGTTAAACATTTTTTAAAAGATGTATTTAAGCTTTGGGGAGGTAATGCAGATAATTTTTTTGCATTGAATTTCAAAAATAATTATAATCACTTCATCTGCTAATGAGTGACGTGAATCACAGTCTGTGTTTATGTGGGTTCAGAAATATTTCTGGTTTACCTAGAAATTCCACTGCTGTATGCAAAATTATCTAGAAAACTTGATTTGGCTACAGACCTTCTGGAGAAATTAGGCATTCATTCCCCTGGGCAACTTTCAGCATTTGAGCCTAAAAATAGCACATTCACAGTATAATTTGTAATTAATAAACCCAGCTGGTATTTAGAGACTACTGACTATTCCATTGATAGTGTTGTTTCCTTGGCTTTCTTATCTGTCCCTCAGTACTAAGGGTTTCTGTTGGTCTTATGCTTTCATAGTATGCATTTTGGGGCAGAGACCTTTGTTTGGGTCAGTGTCTAGGGTAGCACCTGGTGCTTTGGTTTCCCAGTTCAGAGCTGGCATTGTAAGAGATGAGTACGCCATAAGTAAATTATTTAGTACTTTACATGCGTGCCTTCTAGCTCTTCAATGCTCATTCTCATCAGTGACTCCTACTGCAAAAACGTTCGATATCATATTCATATGGGCAGGTTTGGTAACACTTTTTAAAAAATAGGAGATATCTTCATAACTGAAAGAAAACATCAATATGTTATATTCATTGATACACTGAAAATTGTAGTGCAAATACAGATCTAACTTGGATTTCAGCACAGGGCTATCACAATGGCATATGGACAGAAATTGCAG
Source organism: Burhinus oedicnemus (assembly GCA_008921705.1). NCBI lineage: Eukaryota > Metazoa > Chordata > Aves > Charadriiformes > Burhinidae > Burhinus > Burhinus oedicnemus. The sequence continues at coordinate 766,027 of VFFE01006868.1, forward strand.
ACACCAGATCAAGAGTAATTTCTGGTAGGCACCGCAATAATATGTGCATGAGAACGCGTGCACACATATATACTTATACTCCCTAAGTACAATCTTTATCCTAAATAGATATCCATATATTGCTCATGATTTACAATGAGTTTTGTTTGTGAACCATTTGTATTTTCATTTTCTTTTGTGCTTTGACAGAATATAATTATTTCTGGAACATATAATAGGATCAAAGCATATTTCATTATTAAAGAAATTATTGCATTATGTTAGTGCCATCCTGACTGCATGAAAATGTTAATCCAGTTTTGTTACATTTTTTCAAATGAGAAGTTTTTTCTTATGAAAATTTTGTGAAATTAATTGTTTGCTTTCTCCCAACCTCTGAGGGGTCTATAGCTTCAGAAGGTATCAGATAAAGGATAATGACATGTAATGAGAGCAAGATTTAGCTATTAAACTTCCTTGACTCACTTTAAATATTGATTAGAGAAACACTTCTGGGCAAATATTTATATTGAGCAATAATATAATTCAGTGATCCTTTTTTTTTTTTTAACTTTCTGAATATCATTATGTCTTCAGTAATTTAGCCTAGAAAAATGCATTGTTAGCCATGGGTTATATGAAAAAGTCCTAGATAGATGAAACCAAGAAAGAAACATAAGATTTTCCAGCAGTAAACAATCATTCTTAAGGTGCAAAGGTACTTTGTGTTGCACTGCCTGTATCTGGCCTTTCCCAGGGTTTGGGACTGTTGTACCTGGGATATTGGCTTCAAGCCATTTCTAATATAATGCTAATGTTGTGACAGATACTAATGAAACCATGCTGTTTCTAGATAAAGCTGATATTGGATACATAGGCAGAAGAGGTAATTTCCTTACTCACTTTCTTAATGAGCTCAAGGAGGACAGAGGAACCTTCCTGCATCTGTGAATATCTCCTAGATTTTATTATTTTTTTCAACAAGAATAAATTTATTTGCATGTTTTTGCTTACTGCATATATAACCATAACAGGTGAACTTACTTGTTGTGTAACTGAGTGATGTTCCCTTTGTAGGGGAAAAAATGTATGTTAAAAATTCTCAAAAAACCTCTGAAGAGTCTAAGCAACATCAACATACTTGTGTTGTAAAATTTCTTCCTAGCTTTTACTGAAATGGTGAAGAGTCCAACTTGCATTCCAAACACAGAGGGATCAAATATGGATATTATACATACTATTTGAGTATTATGTGAGTTGTGATGGCTGATGTTTAATGACTGGGTTTTATTTCTTTAATTACATTGAGCCTTTGGTTACTAAACGCTCCAAACATTCACAGAAAGCTTGAGGTATCCAGGTATCCAATGCTCTCTAGAGCATTGTGGACCCTCCCCACCTCAAGGCAGCATGCTCTGCTTGGCTGTTGCACGCTGAATGTCTTTCTTGGCTTACTCAGTGGTTTTGGTCCAGACTGAGAACTGAATCCTGCAGGGGTGCTAAAGAAGTACATGCTTGCTATGGACGTGAGAGGATATAAATCTTGACAGAGTAGCTGAGAAGGGGAAGGACAGTGTGAAGCCAGTTATCCGGACATATCTGGCATATCTGTTGATCCTTGTTCCAAAATTAGACCTCTGACAGAGATTTTTTGCATTAGGTGGGAAAATCAATACAGTTTTTAAAGATGTTTTCAAGTATTTCCTATTAATCAAAATTTTTAAAAAGATAATTTTGTTGCTTAGAAAAAAAAATCCCTTGATCAGTTTCTCAGGTAGAGTCGTGTAGAGTACCCATGCTGCTACCTAGATTTCAAGAGAGCTGCTCTGATTTAGGAGAATTACAGGGTTTGGTCTATTGCATGTCAATACTTTCTGAATGTTATGGTTTGAGAAACCCACAACAATTTATTGTCATTTAGTCAATTATTCTATCACCTGATGACCCCTCCCCACCCAGGAAGGGGAATCGGGAAAAAAAACAAGGAAGCCCAGAGGTTGAAATATAAACAGATTTAATAGAATAAGACTAGATAATTAACAGTAATAACACTAAAGAACCAGTATTGATCCTGATACCAATACACAATATACAAGGATTATACTCAGCCCATTCTATCAGTAGGAAGCTGTGCACTCCCAGCAGTGGACAGCAAATGTGGGACACTGCGAGTGCTATGGCTTCGGGAGGAAGGGAAGGTCTCAGGGGTCCGGCACCGGGGCAAGAAGTTCTATGGATTGCCGCCATCAAGGGAGAGAGAGCTTTGCAGCAAACTTTCTAATTTATATTGAGTGTGACGTTCATGGTATGAAATAATCCTGTTGGCCAGCTTGGGTCAAGTGCCCAGGTCTTGTTCCTCCTCATCACAGAATCACAGAATTGCAGGGGTTGGAAGGGACCTCTGGAGATCATCTAGTCCAACCCCCCTGACAGAGCAGGGTCACCTAGAGCAGGTTGCACAGGATGGCATCCAGGCAGGTTTTGAATGTCTCCAGAGTCAGGGACTCCACCACCTCTCTGGGCAAAGTTGCACCTCATCCCTGCACCTGGTGAGTTCGAAAACACTGAGACCTTGAAACTCACACACCATAGGTGGCTATAAAGTAAATATTTTCACAAATTCAGACACTAGAGTCTTCTAAAAGTACAGCTTTCCCAAGCATTAGAAAATAAATTAGTCCTGTGTCAATCAAACCAGGACAATGAAATAGTCAAATCGGTTTAATCTTATTTGAGGTTTTAATACATATTTCACGTGATTGTATTATGGATGTATGCCGTGATGAAAACTTGGCTTTATGATGAAATGGTATTCATATGTCCATATTTCAGTACAATTGGATTTTGTAAAGTTTAATCTGAATTTTGAACTAATGTGTAATAGTTGATTGTAGATTTGTTTAAAATAATAATTTTATATCATCTTTGATTGCTGATGTGTAATGTTGAGATTCCTTCACTTTAAGTCTTACTTTCTTGCTGCAATATATTTTCTTATTGCTCTAACTCATATTGTCCTCTGTCAAGTAAGAAGTAATGCAACTTATTTTTCAGACCCAAATATTGAAAATGAGAGGAGTGTGTACTGTTCTAATTGAGAGTCAGGACCAAAACCCATATAGTGGTTTAAAACAGAGAGGAAAGAGAGGTTCTAAATACTCTATAATGAAAAACTCTAAAAAGGAATCTAGGCTTCAAAATCTTTAAGTGGTAAACTATGTGAATAGGTAAATGCTTGAGATGCTTTTTGTCATCTCAAAGGATGCAAAACCAGATTTTTAGAAATATTATTTGCCTGCTAAAATATGGCAGCTAGCCTGAAGTATTATTCTAGGACAGTACTTCCTACTTTTGTCAAAGAATGATCTGGCCTTAGGGATTAATACACAGTCTGGCTGAAGCAAGGTTTTTTCTCAAACCAGTGAAAGTATACACAGCCAGAGGTGTGTGGGTGTGCAATAGCTGTTTTAGTGTTTGGTTACCATTGCAAGTTAAAATTCTAAGGTTATACAGATGTCTGCAGAAAAAGAGCAACCTCTGTATGAAATGAAAAGAAAAATATAGTTTTAATTTGTCTCAGGAATGACAGTGATTCTATTATAATTCATCAAAGAAGGGATTTGACAGCAAAGCGGGTGCGTGTTAAATATAGTATTTCTGACTCACTATGAAGGTTCATCCTATACCAGTGTAGCTGAATCAGTTTTTCTGATTATTCAGTTTGCAAGCTACTCTAAAGTACTGTAAGACTTTTCTTCACTGTATTATTAATTTCTGTTTTTTCTATTTAAACTGTTTTTTCTTTCTGGTCAGATTTGGTCCCAAGTTTTTATGAACGTAACATTCTGAATGTGATGGCAAGTAAATGCATATCTAATTCTAATAGGTATCTTACAATTTTTTTTCCTCTGTGCTTTCTGTCCCTGTTTCTGACTTGCAACATTCCTGTAATTCTGTTCCTACAGCAAGTTATTTCTGCACATATCATTTTTCTCATATCCAAAGTGACAGATTTTCAGAACTTTTGGATTGGCCTGAGATGGTCCTGGACTTTTTCTCTCCTCATTTTCTTTTTTCATATTTGTAATTACATGAGCCAGGCTATTTTATGTGAAAGTCAGAATGCTCATTTATTTAGTACTTATCTTAAATACTTGTTGCTCTTCATGTTCAAAGTATTGAATGTCATATTCCCCAGGTTAGTGGCATACATCAGTTAGGTTTCTCCTTCCAGCATAGAAGCTGAGCAAGCCTTCTTCCTCAGTGCTGTGACATTTCACGTAAGCAGAGCTTTAGGTCTGGTTTTGCTCACCTTTGCTTATATTGTTGCCTATCTGGACAGTATCCTTACTGACAGGGATTGTGTAAGGTCTGTTCTTGGTTATCACGTCTCTGCTATCATCTACAAGTTTTTGGTCCCGTCTGTGGGAAATTGTAGCCGTAAAAGCCAATGGCAAATTGTACTTCATTAGTACAGTGCATAGTACCTAGTAGTGTGTAGTGAAGAACAACTGCAACTCAGATAATAATAACACAGGCCTCTCTGAAACTCCATAGATCGGAATGTTTCCTCAAGAAAATGTAATACCACAAGTAAAATGAGATAAAATATCACAAGTAACTGAGAAAATATCCTTGATGGAAAAAGGCAGTTGTTAAATCTCTACCTGTTACAAATTCTCTGAAGATGTGTAGGACAACAGAGTAAGGCTTAAACAGCACTTCCAGTAAGTAACTGCAAGAAGTAGATACCTCAGAATAAAGACATTAAGTGGTAGTGTTATTTCTTTTGATAGGATGACAATCGCTTGATGTTTTCAGTAGTTCTCAGTTAAATCAGCTAAGAAAACTAGTTGTATTAGAGAAATCTGAAGAGTATTCCATTCCGTATAAATATAAAACAGATGCATTTTCTAAGGAAAGATGAAACTCTTGAAGTGTTTGGGTGTTATTTAAAGGCAAATTTAAATATTGAAGGTGGTGGAGCTAATTGAGTCTTTTCTCTGAAACACAAATGGGTCTGGGACCTTGGACAGAAAACTTTGGAAAGCTGCTGCTGACCAATCCAAATTTAAAAAGTCATTTACTTTGCTAAGTAAGAGTAAAGTATGACCAGGAAGACGCTCAGAGAGAGTAGGCAGTGCCCTGATGCTGTGGATACGATAGAGAATCTGCAGCACTGCAAAAAAGATATTAGACAGAAAGGCATTAAAAGACCAAAAGAAGCACCACAGCTGTAACCTCAATAAATATGAAAAGTCCAGAATTGCAAGAATTGAACTCCCTCAATTTTCAGCTCTATTGAAAGTATTTTCAGGCTCTCACAGGACATCACTACATGAGTGCTACCTCGGAGAAAACTCTTCACAGGAGCAGTAGTGGACATTGCAGTCAAAGATGACTACACTGTCAGCTTGGAAGAAGCAGGACATAGAGTGATTTACATCTAAAAAAAGAAAAAATGAGACTCTCTAATATTAACACTATGGGAAAAGCTGAAATAGTAGAAAATGAAAGGGTTAAGCTGTATGCTTTTTCATTCAAAGTGTATGTTAACAGTGTATATTGTTCACTAGACAAAAATACGATCTGTAATGGAATTAGAGAAGAAATCCCATGATAAAATGAAAAATTTGGCAATCCTTTCAGTTCATCTCTTGAGTGTAAGTATTGTCCTTGTAGAGGCAGAGGACTGATTAGGAAAGACTTTGAGAACAACTTCTAAGGTGTAATAAGCTCTCAGCAAACTCAGAGTACTCTAACCTGACTTGCTTTTTCAGTAGTCTTGTCTAAGGTGATATATGGACTGAAATTGTTAGTCGTGCACACATTTTGGAGAGTCTAATGAAAATCATTAGTACTGAACACCATTTTTTGTAGTCTCTCCTGTTGTTGAATGGAACTATGTCTACAGGCACTAGGACAATGATGCTTAAATTACTAAGGAAAAATATGGTGATAAGAAGACAGAGATTAGAAACATAAAGTCCAAGAGAAAAATATGATATTGTGGATATCAAGTGAAAAAGCATGTTAGAAGTAACTGTTTCAGCCTGTTGCATATGTCAAAAAAGAAGATCAAGTTGAAAGAAAAAAACTTGTTGGTACAACCTGAAAAAGATCCTTCCATGGGACCAAAGCTAGAATAAATTTGATGACACCAACTAGTTCTTCTAGGCTAAGACTCTCAAATTTCCAGGATTGTCCCTTGGAAGCTATTCTAGGTAAAAAAGTACTCATATATATATAAAACTTATTTTCTCTTGGCACAGTAAATTTAACATCTGATAATCACCCATAGCGCAGCAGACATAAATTCAAACATTATTAGATTAAACATTCTGATTATCACCTTGAAATGCATACACTGATCTCTGGCACTGGTTTAACAAAGGGATGGAATCAAACTCTAATACACAGAGGATATAAACCACAAAGGACCAAGTCCATCACCTTTAGTTGCCCCTGGAAAGTTTGTTGAACTACCTGGATATTTTATACTTTGATGTGCTTCATGCTGAGATCTGGGAAGACCACTATATGCTATATTAATGGTAGTTTCCAAAACAGGGGCCTTTAGATGTAACAATGAGTTTTGAATAGACATCTTGAATTTCTCTCTCAGTTTAGCAAACATGCTCAGCAGACATACATAAGTCAGGAAATGGAAAAATCCCCCAACCCCTAAACCAAAAGCCACGGACTGGGAGGAAGTAATTACCAGAACTGAGAAATTATCAGACACTGTAAGTACTTAATTTCTTAGATTCTTGTTGAATCATATAGGGTCATTTACAGTTAAAATGAAGAAATTGTTAGAAGCTGTATCTTAGGCTTGATTGGGGAAAAAAAGAAAATAAGAACCATTCTGTAGTTTCTAAATCCTTAGGCTCTATTTTTAATTGCCTAAACCAAGAATTTTTCCAGCCTCAGATCATTCAGTAAAATAAAGCACAATGATTTTGATAATTACTTTAGTTAAATACAGAAAAAAAAAATCATTGAAATATTAAAGAAAGTTAAGGCTTTATTGCAGCACTTTTGTAAGTTTCACCTGTTACAGCTGGGGCAAGGATTTGGAGGTATGGCTGTGCACCGGCAGTGTCATGAGCACAGTGACAGCCACACACGCCCATTGCTTTGCATCATTAGTAC
>VFFE01006868.1:791536-841685 GCA_008921705.1 Burhinus oedicnemus
TTTGGCTTGGGTTGTTGTTTTTTTTTTCATTCTGCAGAACGGTTCTATTTTAAAGCCTTTACGTAAGACTGTAAGTTTTAGGATTTGGAACAAAGCAATTTCAGCTAGTAGATCCTTCACACACTCACATTCTGCCTTTTGAATCCATTGATTTCTATAAAGAATAACTATTTCATTATTTTATTTTTTAAAACCTTGCTTAAAAGAATCAACTTGTTTAAAAATTACGTTCAGTAGAAAACATTAAAGCAACAGAAAGCTTCATCCCTTTTTCTTCCATGAGGTCACAGATTTACAACTTAACTAAATTTGAGAGTCAAAAGTGAAAAAATAGGGAAGTAAAAGTCTCAGAGGTGCAGAAAATTACTCAGAAATGTGGAGTCCTCTAAGGTAGTTAAAGAAAATTAAAGAAAATAAATGAAGATGCCGCCTTGAGTCCTGGGAAGATTGCTTATCCCAGCAGAAAGATAGGTCTTGTTACCTCAAATGAAGGAAGAATCATGGGCTTAGGAAGCAATTAATATGTTGAATCAAAAAAGATAGAAACAGGTGCGAAGGTCAAATATACAATGAAAAAGACAGGGATTTTATTCAGGAAAATCTGAAAAATATCCAGTGCTCTAGATTCAGTAGATGAAAGCTCACGGACTTGCCCAGGGAAGGGGCAGTAAAGAAGGCAACAGCTAAAGCTTTTCAGCTTTGCATTGCCAATGTCTTTCATGTATTCTTCCTTTTTCAGGTAATGGTCTTCCTGCAGAGTCCTTCCAATAATGACATTAGTTGGGATAGAAGTTTAATAATGTAGATATTGGCCCACTAGAAACTGGGCTTCAGTAACCACTGCATATCACACAGGCTCTTAGACAGCTGCCAGGCAAAGACAAAGGTCTGCAGTATTCAGAAATAATTACATAGAGGCAAATTCTGGGCATCTGTTTTTGTTTCTTACTCAAAAAACTTAAAATGTATCTTCAGTTTCTGCAATTATGTTTCTTGGTGGCTCAGCATAAGTCTTCTCTAAAAACTGGAGACTACATGCAAGACCTTTAATCTAAAGACCCTAACGACAATTGAAATTGTAGCTCCCAATCTTGTTCCCAGGTAGCAATGTTATACTTCAGAAAGGCAAAGGCATGGAAATAAACAGAATGCTTTCTACCTTTCTAAAACTTTGTAAAAAAAAAAAAAAAAATTTTTTGCCTATATAAAATAATTTAACAGAACTACAGTTCTATGAAACATCATTACTGAGAAGCTGTTAGTATTAATAATGTGTTCTGAGAAACATTGATGCTAGTCTCATGTCATATATATATAAGAAGATATGTAAGAATTCATTTCTGTGAAAGCTTGCTATATAAATAGGCAACACCGAGTGGGGAAGGAAATAAACATGTGGAAAGGTCAAATGACTTGTAGGATGGGAGCAGTAAATTAGCCTGTCTCCCACATCCAATCTGTACCTATTAAACCAATAGTAGATGACAGTTCCTAAATAGGTCGCAGAGGCATTCATATTGGGAGTGAGAAGGTGATAATAGGTGAGATAATTACAAGGTGCAACTGTTTACCTCAGCTATCTAACCGCTAACTACCTATAATTAAGCAGCAGCTCTAGCATTCTATGACGGGTAAGTTAATGTAAATACTTTCAGCTAGTCGTTAGCAGCCTTTGCTCTGCAGAAATTGAGTTGCTGCTGACTCAGGAAGTTTCATGAAGACTGGTGAGACAAAAGGAGGTCATGATTTTCTAGGAAGTTTGAGAAATACTACATTAAGCTGCACCTTTTCTCAAATATTCTAGTCGTCTTCTGATTTTACTTCACAAAGCTTGACATTTGTGGTTTGCTTTTACAGATCATAGGGTCTGTTCATACATTAACTCTGCCCATAATTAGGTGAGTGAAGATCGCAAGCACAGCAAGAATTTCAGCTTTCCCCTCTGTGGCTGAAATTCAATTAATGATAGTGTTCTCCTGCATAGTAGCTCAGGTATCCACTATTAGGTGTTTCAACAGCTCTATTTTTAATTTGTTGCTTAAAATCTGATTTTGTCCCTCCTGTTACTTATGGAAGTCTATGACAGCCACTTTTGTATGAATACTGGGAATAAGTCTTATTCTCCTATTCTTTATAAAGAATTTCTCCTTCTGTGAGTATCCAGCCTCTTGTATTTGATTTCTCTGAGCCAACTATCCAAGGAAAACTTGGACGTGTAGTTAGAAAAGTATTTTTAGTAGGAAAGCTTTTAGTATTGTGTCAGTATAGGTCTCCACCATGGTCCCCTTCCTAGTTCCATTTATTGTATTTTTTTTCTAGAAGATGCTGGCTTGACTCATTGTCTATGATTTTGTAAGATCTCCTGATGGGGAATACAAGTGAATGCTGTCTCTTCTGATGTGTTGGTATATATCCTCAAGAGAGCAAAAAAGAGACTACAGTTTAGTTGAGCCTCTGTAGCAGTTAGCTCTCTTGTTCTCTGTGGGGAACTCTAGAATGGAAAAGGCAGCCAGTCATGCATGCTGTAATTTACATCTGATTGATGAAGGGTTTAGATTCACAGGAACAATTTGCACTGGGACTCCTATGGGCCTAAAACTGAAATATTTTGCCACTGCTATCCAGCATTAATTTTTGTCTTGATCAGTCTCATATCTTTCCACATCAAGTTCGTTCTCAGAATTAACCCTTGAAGTTATACATTTAAATAATGCTTGGTAATCCTTCTTTCCTGTGTTAAATCATCAAGTAAGTTAAGTTGTAGCTGAAAACTCTTCCTTTCTAATAATCAGATAAATAAATTTTATGGGGAAAAGTACGCCATACAGTATTTGCTATGCTTGCAAAGTCAATTAAACCTTTATTTTTAGAATAACCAAATATGTGCATGTTAATTCACTAAGGTCTTCAGGAAAAGCACAGCCTTTGAGCAAAAAATCAGCATCAAGTAAAAGCTTTTGGACATCTCAAAAAGAACAAGAAATTGGTATTTATTAATGAAACAGAATTAGGCCGATAAGGTATTATCAGTAGGTTCTCAAATGAACATACATACTAAATGAAATACTGTCAAAACTTACTATTTTGCAAAATATGTTTGTTACATAGTTTATATTACTATCATACAAAAAATATAGCTCCTGTTGCCCCAGGAATCCCTGCAGCCACCACTGAGCAGGTTTTGTTCTGACCTAGCGTGTGCCACACTAAAGCTACACATCTAGAAGCTTCTTGAAGTTAAAGGATTGAGGATAGTAGAGTTTGTTTGTGGTTTTTTTTCCTGAACTTCACTATTTTTGAAGTACCAGGCCACAGTGAGGGGAAAATGACAATGAATCTTTCCATGCAATGTAAGAATAATGAGTAGTATTGTTTGCAAAGGTATAAAATATTTTTTTCATTTAAATGTGCCTTCAAAGTGAAACAGCAGAAAATTCTCATTCTTGATGTATATTTTCAGACTAGCTAAATATGTAAATATATAAATTTGCTGTAAAACTTATTAATGGGCATTTGTTTACATATTTTTATCTTAATTACCTATGCCCATAGGACCCATTCAATCATTTTTTCACTAAGTAGTTTTCAAAATATAATTACTCTTATGGGTAGGTCTATGAACAGCAGTGTCATTTACACTATAGTTCACTAATTGCACTTCTAAGCCATTATAATGAATTATACTTGTACATTCTTCAAGAAGATCAGTTAATGCTAATCACTCCTATCACATATATCACTTAGAAGACATCCACCTATAACAGCCTTTTCATTTACAGCCTCATTCCCTTTTAATTTTCTTGCATTGTAAGGTATGGCCATAAATGTATAGTGTGTGCTCACATAACCAGTTAGCCTTGTAAATTTGGTAATCGAAGTTGAGTTTCAAAATTTAGAAGATGTGTTTTTCTATTTTTGAATAAATTTAAGATGGAAATTATTAGATTAGTGATTATTAGATGTACAGTTCTGGAGCACTAGTTCAGGAATTACTGGCTATAGGAATAACAGAAATAAATAGTTCTAGTATGGAACTTGATACATTTATGAATGAGATGTATAGGGCAGATGATTTTTTATGTTGGGTAACCAGATTTGTTGACCCAGATGCTTTTCTAGCCCTATTTTTTGTGCTTTAACAAGACAGAGCACTATGTTCTGCAAAGTAAAGAGCTGAGTGCTTTTGTCTAACTAATCTGTAGACTGAATGCCTAGATGCAGGCAGTAAAAAGATTCCTTTGCAGGATGAGAGATGCTGAAATAATGATCTCAGACTCGCATGAAGTCCTTCTGACTAGTTTGACAAGGAAAGCGTAATTTCTTAAGATGTGGGAAACTCTGCTGGGGATTTAGGTACAAGAAGCCCAGTTGTCCTATGTGTGAAAAAAGAGCTGCCACCTCTTCTCTCCTTGTTATCATCACAGAATATTAAGACAATGTTTCACTAGTAGCTTACTGGAATTTTAAGAAGTTGTGGTAACACATATAGCAGGGATCTTAAAAATGAAACGTGCAGGAAAAATAAATTGATGTTCGCATGCTATATCTAGTATAAACAATAAGCACTAACTGGTATTATAGATGTTATGATTGAAATCCTCATAAAATTTCTACGGTACCTAAGCTACTGGTGTCTTTACCCACATTTGAATTTCTAAGGGGCAATAGCAAAGAGATACTATGCATGCATGAAAAGATCAGAAATATGAAAAAAGTGGTCTCTTTGCTAGGTGTCCAAGCTGAAGGAAAACATGGGCTGAAAAATATAAAATCAGTTTTTCAACTCCAAAGTTGCAGCTTACTATAAAATAAAAGTTAATGATTAAAAAGAAGGCCTATGGTTAAAAAATAAACTCTGAAAGGGTGCAAGAAATTCTTTGTGGAAAAATTACAGTATAGGTAAATGCGGCACAGAGGAGTTTTATAGTGTTTGAGTAGTATAACTTCCTTGAGAGGAATCACATGCATCAGTAACCAAACCAGCTTATTTTACAGGTAGAGAGAAAAGGGGCAATAGTATTTTAAAATTATTTTTTTGTGTGTGTGTGCTTAATACCTCTAGTGGGAGGTTCCCACCAGACATTCCAAAGACAATTTTTTTCATGGTGCAATTCCATTGACCGGTTTACTACATCAATTTTATCTATAGTTGTTGACATACATTCAGTAAATTTTGGCATCGTAATGTAAGACTTACAGAGTTGTCTATTCAGTGAAGCTAGGGGGTTGTCATGCTGGCTGACTCCTAGACCACATTCTCTCCAACTCATGTGGAAGAGTGTAAGAGAATAATTAGTAGGAAAGTCAGATAGCTGGTGAAATTCCTAGCCTTAAATAGAAGATAAAGTGATAAAGAGAGGGAAAATAAGAAAGCTAGTTTGCATAAGAAGGGAGGAAGAGGGTATGTAAATAGACCATGAACTGCACCTAGGAGATGAGGTGAAGAATCTGTACAGCAGACTATTCCCTGAAGGAAACCTGGTTGAGAGAGGTACTGCAAATCCCCCCCAAAACTGGGAAAAGTCAGTTTCACGTAGCTGGAGACTGCTTGTCAACAAGAATAAGGTGCCCTGAAAAAACTCCCAAAGAAGAGCTTTGCCATGAACTATCTTCCAGCTGCCAAACTATGAAGTGTGGATTTTACATTATAAATCAGTTTTATGGGAGCAAGGAAAAATCCACCATTATTCTTTATGTCAGGAGAAATCTATATGACATCAAATTCTTAGAATTTATACTAAGGTGTTGTCCTTGTGCATCTCATAATTTTATTTTTTTTTAGTTATTAGATATACAGATATTTTTTCTCAATAATAGCATCTTGGAACAAGTATTCTGTTAAAAACATCTCAGCCAAATCATTCCAGTGGTTTGTGAAGTTTTTTGTTTACTTTATTTTTATTATTTCTCAAATGTTATTTCAGGTGTGAGTTTAAACTGTATGGAACTGCATTCCCCTGGAATGAGTGGAGAATGTTCTGTCATATATACACTGCAATTCCCTTAGTTTCTCTACCCCCGAGTTTGTAGCCACCAAATATGGAGTATTATCAGAATAGGCAAGATATGGATATGGAAGATGCTTGGGGTGCTTTGACATCTGAACCCAGTCCATGAGTCCAAAGCAAAACAAATGTTTAACAATTCTAAAGCTAGGTCATTGACTACGTAACTGAAAGTAAGGGGTGAGTGAAAGGAGATTAGAGAGTGCTTTAGCTACAGACAGAGATATCCATAGAATCTGTTTTTTCTTCTTCTGCTCTAGAGTCCTGCACTATTCGGCACAGATCCATGACTGAAAGGTCCAGTCCTATGCTCATCCCTTATCCTTTTCTGTTATCCACTGATGGCCTATACCAAGCCTCTGAAAGACCTACTGTCAGAGCACCTGGCATAGAATCATAGAATATCTCAAGTTGGAAGGGACCCATAAGGATCATCGAGTCCAACTCCCTGCTTCTTGCAGGACTACCTAAAACTAAACCATATGACTAAGAGCGTTATCCAGATGCTCCTTGAACTCCCATGGCCTCAGTGCCTTGACAAGTTCCCTGGGGACCCTGTTCCAGTGACCAAAATGAACTTGCTCATTCTGTCATGTCTCCAACTTTGTCCTTGTTTGTCTTCAGTATTATCCTTGTAGTATTTGAGCACTTTACTGTCTTATTTGTATTTTTCATAAAAGAAGTCCTGTAAAATAGGTTAGTCCTACTGCCATTAAACACAGGGAAAACCAAGGTCCAAACTGATCGCATTTGCGACTCCAGCTATAAAAGAAACCAAAAAAAGTGACATGAAATTCTGCATCAAAACAGTTCACCAACTTTTAGACCAGGCAGATTTACTTATTTCAGTCTACTCATGGATCAAAATAGAGCTGGGTCAAATTGGTAGAGAAGATAGAAGCTTTCTTCTCTGTGAAGAAGAAAGAACATTTATAACTCAGAAGTAGTTTCTTTCCTTGAACATCATTTTGGATAAGTTGGAGAGGATAACAAGAGCCAGTGCTGCGCAACATGTGCTGCGGTGTCTTCTCATGTGCTTCTGGGCTCTACCAAAGTAAGTTACTGTTGCACAGAGCTGAGAAACTACAGTACGTGGCATGACACAGATGGCATTTCAGGTGATATTCGTGTGTTTCAACATATGTTGCAGTGTTTGACTTTTTTATATGAATGATAGCAAAAACTTTCAACGATCACTTTTCATGGTGTTGAAACAAGGATATTTGCTATATGACAAGAGCAGTGGGAAGTTGCATAAAATTAGAAAGCACTTCATTGTTTTGTGACATGCTCAACTTATACTTTAAAGAATTTTCCAAATGAGTTACTTTGCAGTTTGATTGTAATGTAATAAATATTAAAATTTTTGTTTCTATCTTGCATAGTATTTCCAAACAGAGTTCAGGTCTTCAGTAACACATTAAAAGGTTGAATTTTGCATCAACACTGCAAAGGAATGTTAACACCAGAAAAGTTTTTCAAAGCAAATAAAGAATTCCTGCTAACACTCCAATATGGATGACTGCTGTAGAAGGCTAATAAATTCAGTTAATTAAGCTGTTAGGATTTTGAGAACTCTTACAGTTACAAAAGAAGGAGAGGCATACATGATAGTGGTCCAAGACTATACTTTTAGGCACACTGTGTGAAGGCAGGCAATTTTATTCTAAGGAGCAGCCCTAAAAAGAGCCTTACCAAATAGTTATAGTCATTAAACCAGAGTTGCAGTGCTGTAACTTTTATTCTCTCTGTAGTTCATAGGTCTAGTTAACATGGAATAATCATAATATAAGAATGGTTGAAATATGTCATATCGAAGGTATATCTAGAGTAGCATCTTGTCTTTAACACTGATGGGTAGTGGATACTTAAGGAAGACAACAAGAACATACAGAATTTCTCTGACTAGCATTTCCAGCAAACAGTGCTTTAGGGCTTGCATGAGGGAGAGGTTGCAGTTGGACTGCTGTGTTTAATAACTGCCAATGTACCTATTCTCCATGAACTAGTCTCATCCTTCTCAGAAGTCATTTACACTTTTGGCCTCTAGAGATTCAGAAAGAAAAACTGCAGCTCCACAGCATATTATGCATTGTACAAAGCAGTACTTCTTTTTTTTTTTTTCCTTTAAAAAAAAATCTATTGTTTGATGATGTCACTGAGTGTTGATAGTTTTATTTCTATGAGACATAATGACTTACTCCAACCTCCTCTTTTTCCCTTCTGTTTATGTCTTTGGATTTCTACTGTATTGCCATTCAGTCATGCCCTCTATGTCAGGTCCTAGTCTGCTAAGTTTTTTCTCGTTTGAAAGCGCTGCCATGCCTGTGACTGTTCTTGCCTTTTTCTACTTTTCTGTTGCTATTATTTCTTCTAAAAAAGACAGACCAGAGTTACATGCTGTTTTGATGAAGTATATGTATTTCTTGAGTAGTGCACGGTGATGTTTTCTGTTTTACTGTAAATTTCTTTATTTTATTTTTCTACCTGCTTTATGACCACTGATGATCAGTTCATGGAATTGAACTGCCTGACTAGCTTGGTGGATGAGGGGAGAAAAATTGATGTTTATCTTTAGTAAGGCTTTTGATACTATCTCCACATGGACAAGCTGGCAAAGTATGGGTTAGATTAGTGTAGAGGATTGTGATCAGGGGCAGAAAGTCCAGCTGGAAGCAACTCGGTAATGAGGCACCTGGTGGTGTTCATCAGGGGCTGGTAGTAGGGTCAATACCGTTCATTAATGACCTGGATGATGGGGCAGAGTCTATCCTCAGCAAGTTTGCAGATGATACAAAACTGAGAGATGTGCTGCTATTTAGAGGGACCTGAACAGGCTGAAGAAATGTGGCTGAGATGAATCTCATGAAATTTGACGAAGGGAAATGCCAAATCCTGCCCCTGGAAAACAATAACCCTAGGCACCAGTATACACTAGTGGCTGACCAGCTGGAAAGCAGCTCAGCAGAGAAAGATGTTGGGGTCTTGATGCCCAACAAACTGACCGTGAACAAGAAATGCATTATCACAGCAAAGGCGGCCAACAATAGCTTGGGCTGCATTAGGCAGAGCATTGCCAGAAAGCTGGGGAAGGTGATCCTTGCTCTCTCATCATCACTGTGAGACGCGTGTAGACTGCTGGGTCCAGTTCTGGATGATTAAGGCTCTGGAGCACCTTTCATGCCACTTCAAAAGACTAAAAGACCTGGGGTTGTTTAGCCTCAAGAAAAGAACCTAAACAGTTCTGTGATTCTGTGAATTATCTGCAGTGTCTTCAAAATCTTTCTTGAGTGGCAACCAAGAAAGTTTAAAATCCATCACAGTCCATTTAAAAAATTTTGACTTTTTCACCTATGTTCTTCATATCTACTGCTTTGAAATCCATCTGCTGTTTTATCAGTTGGTCACTCAGTGTTGCGAATTGGCTGGGTACTGATTGGATAAAAAGAAACTTTGTAGGAAAGAGCCTGAGGGTCCTGGTGGACAAATTGGATATGAGTAATGAAATCCAACTGCATAGTCCAGAGGTAGAGGGAAGTATCTTTTTCTTTCTTCTCAGCACTTTTGGTGCTACTGGAGTACTGTGCCCAATTTTATGCTCCACTAAAGGATGCATAACATAGAAGGAGCAGCTGAGAGAGGTGAGTTTATTTGGCCTTAAGGAAAGAAGGCCCAGGGAGGACCTTACCACTGGCTTGAACTACCAGTGGGACATTGCAGAGTAGAGAGAGCTAGACTCTTCTCAGAGGTACACAGTGAAAAGATCAGAGCTGTGAAAAGGGGAAATTCCAGTTAGACTGTGAAAAGTTCTGTTCTGTTGTTTTGTTCCATCAAGGGCGATCAAATGCTGGAACAAGTTGCAAAGAAGTTTTGTAACTGTCATCCTTGGAGATATTCAAAATTCAGCCAGACAAGGCTATGACCAACCTGATCTGACTTCAAAATGGTGCTGCTTTAAGTGGAAACAGATGACCTTCCAGTCTAAATTATTTTGTAATTCTGTACTCTTTCTATAACTATTTGTAGCCAGCAGATGATATGGTATGGAGAATAATGTTGGGTCATCCCATTGCTTTTTCACCTCGATATTTGCCCCATTTTTAAGATTAGGTTTATTTAAGATTAGATAGCCTCTCTTCATTTGGAATATTGTTTACTGTCTTTTAATCAATAATGAATTTCTAAAAGTACCTTCTATTTTATCCCTTAATTTTTGCTGTTTGCTTTTTACATCCTTTGGTGAGGCATAGATATATCCAAGAGATCACCTGTATCATATGTCTCAAAAACCTCAAACAGATTTGTGAAGCATCGATTCTCTTTACAAAAGCTCTGCTTTCTGGTGCTCTGTGTGTTTATTAACATATTCATTTTAATTTGTAACAGTTTGTTTGATAAAGAAGTCATACTTTCTAGTCTTTAGTTCCCAGATCACCTCTGGAGACGTTTTAATGAATTGCTATTATATTGCCATCTCCCTTTTCTTTGTATGAAAGCAGATTTAAATGGTCATTTACATACCACAGTTAATAGACAAGCAATTTTATGTGTGAATTCTTTTAAAATTATAGGTGGTTAATTCTGATTCATGGTGATTCTTTACTACCCAACTAATCAGTTTGTTCAAAACACCTCTTACATTATTTCAATTTGAGAAAATGTTTTAGATTTTTTTCTGGCAAAGAATGGCTCTGATACAGGAATTTATGCTTGCTTCTCTAGTGAACATGAGATGTTGGATTCATGGGGTGAATGCTGATCCTGCTGAAGTCAATCTGAGTTTTAATTTTAGGAACAAAGAATTCAGCCTTGGTGTATACCCACTGACAAATACTGTGTGCTTTGAATCCTTGATTGTTTGCATTCAAGCTAGTTATATCTGAGTAGGAGTGCAACAAAATGAGAGGCAAGTTTATTTAAGTTCCAAATGTATTGTTCAAAATGTGTGAGTAAAACCCAATAACTACAAAAATGTTGTTAGGTATTTAAATGCCATAAATTTATGTTACAGGTATGCCCCTGATGTAAACTAAAAGTATGGAGAGTGAAAGTCACTTTAAAAAAAGCTGTGGGGACAGGGTTGTTTTGCATATATTCTATTCTTTAAGACCATTAACACAGTTGAAACACAAAGCAAGTGTGTTCAGTGACTGAAGTATTTAAAAAAAAAAAAAGTAATATAAGTAAAATCTAAATTAAGCCTAAATTTTGCATTGTGCCCTTTCCGCACAATATTGTCAAGGAGCAAGCTGTGTAAAATGTGGAAACAAGTTAGTAATGTACCAGCAAATATCCTACAAAATAAAATGAGTAACTATAGGGTGTACATTAAAATAGAAAATAAGGTTATTTTAAAGTAATACTTGACACTGAATATTTTAAGACCATGCAAAATAGGAGATTAGTCAAGAAGAATTCTAGTAAATCAGTTTATTAGAAAAGAAAAAGGAAAGAAGTTGCTTGGAAATGAGCAGGAAACATTCATATGTGCAAGAATCCTACTGCAAGCAAAGGAAGCAAGGGAGTCAGGCGATCTGTATAATCTGTGCATCATTCGGCATGGTGGCTAGCACAGAAATAAAGGAGCATTAATTTAAGCATCTAGGAGAAATGTTAGGGTTTGTATTTGGTTTCATCTTGTCTTTCTCAATCCAGTACTCTACCATCTCCTTCCCAAACTGCATACCATTAGCACTTCTGTATTCTAATCTCTCCCTTGCTGCTTAAAATTATCACTCCTTTATTTCAAATATGGCTTCTTATCCTCTGCTCCACTAATTGGCTTTATTACCCTCGACCCCTTCTTGCCTCCACTGCAGGCAGCTTGACATTTTTTCATCAACTAATCCCCACTTTTCACACCCCTCCCTTCTCCTCCTCCCCCTCCCCACATTTGCTTCCCTTTCCTCTTTTGGTGTATTCAGAGCTGCCGAGAGAGCTTTTCAGCAGATATTCAAACCCCTGGAGAAATTCAAAGAGATCGAAACACAGCACAAGAGCTAGGGGTGTTTTCTTCTGGGCTGCCAAAAGCATAAGGTAACATTCAGAATGAGGTCACTGTACCGTGATCTCATTTTGAATTGGATTTGCTTATGGGTCGTAGGAAGCCTGGTAGGGAGAGCGTATTGTTTTGCTAGTTAATATTACATCGACAGACTCTGAAAAAACTTAGGCATTTACTTTCATTTCCTAATTTATAAATTTGCGTGTCAAGAGTTTAAAAAAAGTATGAGGGGATAATGACATGTCAATAACAGTGGCTTAAGCTAGGCATGGACTGAACTTCCAGTAGCCAAGTGTAGCACGTATGTACAAAGTTGCCAAAACAAAATGAAATATTTGAGAAAAGTATTTTGCAGGATAACTGCAGATGCTTGAAAAGAATACTAATGATTTTGGTGCTATGGAATGATAGAATTGGCAGGAGAGAGCATGGCATGAGTGGGTACTTCAGAAACTTCCCTGCATAAGGTGCTGCCAACAGGCTTCTGAGGAAGAATATGGCATTCTGGTAGTCGCCCTGGTTTCTCTTTGTCACTTCCTAACAAATAAATGTGTATTCTTTCCTATGAAAAAGACAGAAATAGACATTTCCTGCCCCAAAGAGCCTACATAATATAAAGAACAGGGAAACAAGATGCACTGGAGGGACGTACCTGGTATCAATTCAAACTTTTCTCTTTGAAAACATCATCATTAATCGTGCAGCATTAGTAGTATTTTGACATAGGGGAACTGGCAGAACTTTGCAGTGATTTGAATGAGAAGTTAAACAGCTGGTGTATTAACTTTGAAACTGGTATTGAAACACAAGGCAGACTGTGAAATAAAACGCGTGTAGGAGCAACAGAAGAAGCAGCAGAGTGTGATGAACTTTGCTGGTAACCTGACTAACAAGTGAGTGGGAAGAATTAAAAATCAGAGAGAGAAAGAAATCCAAGTGTAGGGAGAGAAAACACTCTGCTGAGCTTTAGAGAAAGAACAATATTTGCAATGCACTTTTCAGAGTGGCTGAGTGATCCTCAGCTTCAGTGTGTGCAGAACTAAACCCTGGCTGAGGCAAGGGACTTGAACTTAAGAATATTTACTCCTGTGATTAAACATCATAATCATAAACACAGAGGAAGCAGCAGAGTTAGGGTTAGCTTTGTGGGGTTTTTGGAATTAATATATAATTTAGGTTGACTCTATGCGTTGTAAGCACACCAAGTGTTGGAATGTGTATTTCAGAAACTTAATTAAAAATCTGATCAATAACTTTTATTTTTATTCTGTTAGAATTATTTCTTAAATATGCATTCTAAACTATATTTTTCTGTGTCATACATTATCTTTCAATCTCAAAAAAAAAGATAAGTCATGAAAATTTTCATTTGTGATTATGAGCTAGGACCATTGCTGTAAAGAAAACTACTCTGTATAGCAATGTAGGCTGCGAAAAAAGATCCAGCAAAACTCCTTTCTGCCTGAAATCAATAATAAAATAAGTTCATTTCATACAAACACACATCTAAAGCTTTCATGACAGTCTAAAAAATGTAAAAATGCCTGCAGAGGATATGAGTTTATTGAATTTTCTTACTTTACTGTTTCATAGACTCCATCCTAACCAGATGGTATAATCTGATTGTATCAACTTAGAAATATATAGAATTTTATTTTAATGTTAAAAAGGTCACTAGCTTTGGAACTTAAATTCTTTCTGTCTTCTATACTGCACTAGAATCTCAGTACTGAAGTATTACCAGATAACTCTAATAAAAAGAAGTTGAATTTTATAAACTAAAATTTACTTATTCATTTCCTATATATACAGTTAAATTCTTTAGATGAATGCTTCCTAAGTATATGGCAAAGCAATATATACTTTATTGAATGATGAGTGAAATTTATATTAATGTAGTTGATACAGATATAAGATTTCTTCCAAAGCATTTTTGCTGTATAACTGTTATTGAATATTACATCTTTTTATCACCTCAGATGATATTCCAGCGTTTTAGTGCTTTATTCCAGCACTGAAAGTATTTTACTCTTCCCAAATACATGTTCTGCTAACTTCTGCATTGAACCACTTTTGGTTTGGAATTTGAGTTAGATTTTAAAATTTAGTGACAGATATACCATTTGCTGAGCCATGCCAGGATTTTTGGTTGGTCTGCAGCATGGATTCCTTTTGAAAGATTTTTTTAAACTTTTATGAACCTTCTTAAAATCTGGATCACATTAGACATAAAGGCTTAGGCATTTTCAGCACCATGGAAGAAGTTTGCAATCATTTTCTATAATACAAACGGGCTTATTTAGCACTCCTGTTATGGAAAAGATTCTACAATAATAATGCTACTATTATAATACCATTTCTGTAATAATAGCACTTCTGTTATAAAACACCATTATTATAGAAATGCTATTATAAGACAAGCTCTGTTATTTAGAATTGGTTCTGCAATAAAAGTGCTAAAAAAGTCTTCTTGTATTACAGAAAATTATTGCAAATTTTTCTTGCCTGGCAGTGAAATTTTTCATTCTGAATCTTGTCTGTCGCTGTTGGAAAGTCATTCTCATATGTACTCTGAAGCCTCCGTGAGTTACTCAATATTGTGTATTTAAAATAGGGAATTACTGTATAGGCAAATGGAAAAAAGGCTAGTCTCCATTTATCAGATTTCCCATGTTCCTAATTTATCGTTCACTTTTTGTCATAAACTCCAGCTCTTATTCAGAAAGCATATGCAGGCCCGTAGTGCAGTTCTTACCATTGTGCATAAGGTAGAGGAGAGGGGAAGAAATAAAAAGGTTTGGAGAAAGGGAACAAGCCCCCTCTGGATTTTTGCATCCTGTTAATTTCTCCAAGTTTGAGCACAGTTCACAAGAAATTGCTTCCAGTTTCTCCATTTGACTTTGTATTATATTCTTATGTTCACAACATTCACTAAGAGTGAAATTCAGTCCACGGAGAAAGACCTCTATTAAACCCTTTGAACCACTTAAGCCATTAGGTTCAGACCTTCTTAATCAGTACTCCACCAAAGTACCAGCCTGCTCTGATTATCAGCCTCCATTTACTGCCCACCACCAGTCATAGCTCTGAGTCTATGCTCCAGAGCCCAAATTGAGCAGCTGTCTTTTGGGAGCGTAATTACAACATGCGTACCTCTAGCCATACTTCCACTGAAATAGCACTTTTAAAAAACAGGAAAACTCAATATTGAGTTTTGTCTTGCAGTTTTCCAAGAATGTCATTTGGGCATGAGATGACCATTAAAGGTCCCTTCCAACCCAAATTGTTCTATGATTCTATGAGTTTGGAGCCATTAAAGATGACTACTACATGACTGTTATTGTGATAGAACTTTTCTGGTAGCGTAAGGGGAATACTAAATCTTTCTCAATTAAAATTTCTCCTCACTCTCCTTCCTTAATTATATATTATTTTTTTAAACTGTAGCATGAGTGGCATCAGATTAGAATTTTCTTTTAAAAATTGTTTTTGAATCAATTTCGCTACTTAGTGGAAGGAAAAAGAGCTAGTGGGTTTTGATGCTCTTTTGTACTCCTCTAAGTTGATAAAGGCTTTGTTTTTACACTGGTAAATACATTATTTAGTCCATAGAGTCGATTAGTGCCTTTGGGTACCATATTTTCTTGAAAATAGCATACACTTTTGTGCTTATTTGTATCTCATAATGCTTAAGTGCTTGTATTATCTTTTGTGTGTTATTTTTCAGTTGATACTTACCAATACTTATATTGGGTAACATCTGCTGTTTTGGTTCTTCATTGCAATAGCTCCCTTAAGACTTTTAGTACAAAAAGTAATTTTATTGTTAGCAGCTACAGTACCACAAAGACAATCTTATGGTAGCAGTGGAATGGTACTGATTCTATTTCTTTGGCAGAGCCGAGCAAAAGGCTCTTGACAATTAGTAATTTGCTCAAAAAATTGAATTATTTTGTAAATTAAATAATTTTTTTAAAAGGCAGAATATGACCCATAGCTTCAGCTGAAAAAAACCACGAGCAGTTAAAAAACCCCAGATACTTATTTTTGAAATTTTTACAGTGAAAATGTTGTCAAAAATGTCAAGACTAAAACCACTTTTGATATTCAAAAATTAAGCACTTGTATTTTCTGTTTCAAACATATATTCTTCATTTAAAATGAAGCTTAAGCGAAAGGGCTAAATAACCCCAGAGCAAAATACTTATTTTTGGTCTTAAAAAAATTTGAATATTTCACGTTTTCTGTTTTGCTGGAAAAAGAAGATAGGTTGGTCAAAAGAAAGTTAAATTTTCCATTATTGTTTATCCATCAATTCTAAAAGGAAACAAATGCCCTTTTTTCTGACTACACGTAATGAAGCCTTTAACACTATAGGTATGTCCCTATAGTTCTCAAGTGTACAAATGAAAGTGTTTTTTTGCTTTCATCTTTCATTCATTTTCTAAGTTATTTTGCTAAAACCAAAAAGTTTAGACACTTCTGTGCTGAAGGGTGCACTCTTTCAGACACCTAAGCCCTCAGAGTGGTGCAGAGAGGTTTCTTTCCAGCACAGTTTAATTCTAGAAGTGCCTACATTCAACTGGTCAGTGATAACATAAGTTTCCAGGATCTCTATTTTCCCATTAATGTACTCTCACTGCTCTTTAAGCAACAAGGTAGATAGATGGATATTTCTGATCTTTAGATCATCATGAAAATTCAGTACTTAACCTGCAAGGTCTCTGCTGAGTTAGATCTCATAGATATGTTCAAAGCACAAACACGATAGGGGAGCGACGACTGGCTACTTCCACTTATAAGAATGATAGTTGCAGTGTTGCTGTCCACCTTTTTCATAGCAGCCTACTGACTTGAACTTGTACACGTGGAGTAGAAGACCTGGGTTTTTTTCCCTTTTCTGCTGACAGGTTTCAAACGGAAACATTTTACCTGACAGGAGGGTGTCCTGCTTAACAGACTACTTGGTAGGTTGGGTGATGTCATGCTCCACCCTCTCACAGTATTTTAAGCTTGGGCACAACGATGCACTAACACGGGAGTGGGGCTTCTGAAGGGAGGTTGTCTATTGCTTGTCCCATTTGGTCTTCTCCTTAAGCAATTAAGTAAATCAGCAGGTTAAGGTAAGTCCACTTATCTTAGGTGGTTTGAAGTGAGAAGAAATACCGAGGATCTAGAAAAAAAAGAGTTCTCTTTTTCAAAAGAAAGTTACTGAGGGAAACCAAGCTGATATAGACAACTTGGATAGATGACAGAATACATTTAATCTGCCTGTGTTGCGTTAAAGGGAAACTAAGCCTTTACATAGGAGAAAAATAAAGATAAGACTGTATCTTATTTTAAAAAGAAGCCAGTCAAGCCAGTGATTACAGAATCACAAAAGAGGAACAGTGGTCCAGAATTCAGCTTAATCTACTATTTTAAAACAATTTTTACAGAGGCTCTTGTAGTCCAATATCTAACTTAAAAGCGGGACAATTATGGACCTAGCCTATAGACCCCCAGAACAGGTAGATGCTCAAAGGAGCAAAATCAAATAAGTCAGAAAGAGAGCGAGCAGGTAGCTGCCCTGATAACCATGGCACAGGGCTATTTTGTTAATGAATCTGCCTATTCACTATATCATCCCTATCATTCTGTTTGTTCTGCAGGGGCACTGATAAGTAACAGCAGCCTCTTATCCAGCAGCCTGCACAAGAAGAATTGTATAGTCACTTGTCATGGTCAGGGTACCATACCAGGGTACCATGGTCAGGTATTTCTTCGTCTCATAAAGAAACATAGCAAAGGAGTGACTGCTGACTTGCTTACCCTTTCCACAAGAAGGTAAATTTTGTCTGGGGCTGCTTAACTCTTTTAAGAAACCATAAAATTTTTTTTTTTTTTTTTTGAGATGCCAGAAACTGAAGGGAATAGCAGGTTTAAATTAAATACGTTCATGTTCTTTGGATCCAGATTGTTTTACAATAGCCTTTTAAAGATCATCATGTTGGTAAACACATACTTCACTGCAAATTATTTCAAGTCCTCCCTAGTAAACTGTGGCCCGGTGTTAAAGACTGTGTCAGATATTTTATGTCTAGCAAAAATACATTTGCATAATCACCTGTTTAACTGCAGTATGATCTAGTAATACGATCTCAGGAAAATGTAAATAATAGTCTACAGTTAATATATACATCTTCCTAGTCAGTTTAAGTAAATCAAGGACTAGTTTACTCCAGGGGACAATTTACTCTGTCCCACCATATAGGTCTCTTTGGACTGACAGAGCCTGTATTTTTGCACATGTGACAAAGCCTAGATAAATTCTCCAATGGCACTATTCAGGAGCAGTATCAAACATCTCTAGCCCGTCTCTTGGATTTTTCAGCCCTTTGATTTATCTTTCAGTTATCCTTTTTAAGATACTTTTTCAGTAACATTGTCAACTCACCATTCTGATAATTTTAAGTCCCTTGTATGAATTCAGGCCTTGATTTTGTTTCAGGGCTTGAAATGAGCTATTCCAACTAGTCTGCACTGCTAATGATCATATTCTCATCCTGAACTGCTGCAACCTACACTTTTTCTGTAATAGGACAATATTAAAAATCAGTTTAATAGTAACTACAGGTTTGGATTTTATTCCAATAAAGTTTTTGCAAATGCTCTAGAGAATTTTCATGCAGTCACCAAGTTTCCCTCAGCTTGTAATCAATTTGCAAATCATCCATTTGTAATTTAAAAATAATTGCCATACTTTCAGAGTGGTGCTTGCTTAGCTGATTTGGGGTCTGTGCTACCTTATTTACAGTTGATACTGGTCTTCCATAAATAAAGACATGAGTATTTTCTCAATGGCCAGAATGAGTAAAACACTGATTTACAATTTCGACCATATTGCTTTATGAGAATTTTGCCACTTTACTGCTTTGGATCACTTGTAATCGACTTACTTTTGCAGTGAGATTAAGACTTTGTTTCAAGAACCTGGTCTTCTATTAAAAAAAAAAAAATTAAAGGAAATGAAACAAGAATGCCTTGGATCTTTTACTTTTTACTTTTGCTATTTCATATATTTAAATTTAAGGAAAAGGCACCTTCCTTTGTTTTTCTGAAGATTGTTTGCAACCTGTTCTTCTAGCTGATCTGGTTCCTTCTGCCTAAATGGAACTTCTTTAGGGAACTGAATTGTAGACCTGTTAGGTTTTCAGCTGCTTTCTGTTCTTCAGAGCTTCTCAATACCCAAGAAGCCTTCAAACTTTCCTGTGTTTATTTTGACTCCTTGACTGTTCAGTAATATCATGCTCTTGATGAAGACAAGACTTTGCATCTGCAAATTACTGCTGCAGACTTTTTCTTTGGCAGTTAATTGTCTGCCTTCACCTCTATTTTGCATACCTTTTTAATTGCATTTTGCTACCTCTTTCTTTTCTTTTAGTGCTAGTAACACTGTATTTGACATCCCACTGGCTCAGTGCTCTAACGCCCAGCTTAAAGTTAATAAATGTCCCATTTACTTTCAGGTTGACAGCCTATTTATCTTCTGGTGTAATGATGGGCAATACTGCCACAAAAAACTTCATCCAAGGAAATCATGCTGCAGTTAGCCTCTCTGCCTCTGCTATGCATACTTGACTGGCGCCTGCAAACTTTCATACACTGATAGGAGCCACTGCACGTTTTTCATCTTTCTTCATCTGACAGATATTGTGCTATTTTTCATAGTCTCTGCAGGTTTGTGGTCTTTTCCAAAGTGGCTTTGATTTTCTGCTATTATGTCTTAGGTATCTTTTCTGTAGTCTGGATTTTCAATCTTACTTATACTTTAAGATATTGTCCCTTTCCATAAGTGTTATTCTTGAGGTAGTGATTCCTCCTGCTTGGCACATTCTGCTTATGATGTTGGATTAATTCTAGTCTCCCAGTTGTATCTGTTGCTACGTCTGTGCTAATAAACTGCATGGGGTTTGGGCATGGACCTGAAAGCTGCCCTCTGCTCATTCCTACTGTTAAATGGTGAACACAGTCTCTGTCAGAGTTCTGCCCCATCTGTAGAAGAGTGAGTAGTACGAGTCAAGGTCTGTTCTCAATAGGCAGTCTGCATGTGGCCAGTCTGGTTTTGGAGATAAGGTAAAGAAGCTGTATGGATGCAAGTCACACTGTGCCAGTTGACCACAGGGCCAGAAAATGGTCCCTGGCCCACTGGAATTCCTGACCTACTACTACTAGCCTTTGAAGTCCTTTCTCATCCCTTCTTTCCCCTGCCAGATTTTAAGAACAATTTGGTCTTCATCAGGAACTGGGTTAGTTAAGATTGACAACACTTGGATAAAGCGCAAATTCTTTACACTCTCTTTAGGTATCTTCAGATCTAATATATCCCCCTCAGAAAACAAGGACAGTACTCACATTTTTGCAACGTACTTTCATAGTTGGCATCTTTTATCTGAGCTAGCTGAAAATTATTGTGCACATGAAATGCATTAAAATCTGCTGTTGTCAGTAATTGGGTTATTTTCTGATGGTCTTCTTTGACATGGGCAATTGATACTGATTGCAAATGCAGAGTGAGACAATTTGGTTCTCTTTGACAATTGCTTTGATTCAGTAACCTGTCAAAAACTGGACCTTCTTGACACACTTTTAACTCAAGAATAAGTATTCTCTGCTCTAGAAATATTACAAATTGTGTATCAGAGATCCTCGAGTCTCCAATTCTGTGTTCTTCCATTAGTATTTATTCTTGATTTGCAATTTCTATTTGCAGTATGTTGCTCGACAAGGGTCTCCAAGCACTAAACATAGTAGTATTCAGCTATTAGTTACAAATAATTTGCACAACAAATGTGTTCCCAAAGCTGAACCATTTTAAAAGTACAGTTCCCAAATCATGCTACCTGTCTAGAATGTTCTTTTTGTGGAGGTTTGTGTTTCAGTTGGTGTAACTGATATAATAATGAGGAGTGTACTACATTGCATTAAGTCATATCTCAGATTAGGAAGGCTGGGAAAAGAGGTGGAAGCTTTCCACATCACTGCATCTGAACTGCAAATAGATCCTGAGTTTTAATTCCATACAAAATAAAATAGGAAAAATAGATTTAGCACAGATATTTTTTCCTTGAGTTCTCTTTCAGCAGTTACATTTGAGAAGTGAAATGATATACTAAACCAAAATCTGCAATTTGAAAATCTGTAAATACAAAGTACTTCTGTCTTCAATACAGGTGTTCCTAAGTTAGGAGCCTAGCTTTCCTAAGTTCACTCTATTGTCAACAGAGGCGGGCAGGCATTTGCTCAAGTGAATTATTTTAAGTACCCTATCTAACCATGCCGTTTTACTTCACCGTCCCAAACCAAGCTGAGTATTATTCAACTCAAGCGGAGCTTGCTACCTGTAGGAGGAAAGATGTCATCAAATCCAGCCTTCCCAAGCATATCTGATTAAAAGTGGTAAAGGAAGGGCAAGTGAGAAGATTCTACAGACTCATCTATTTCCTTGGCATTTCCTTTGGGACTAGGCTTAGTTTTAGACAGATGTCAAGATCTCCTAGTCATTGATATGCAGGATGAACACTATTTAGAGTTCCACATAGGCATTTCATTCTATATTGATTTCATTTTGTAGAATGTGAAAATTTATTCCTTACACCACATTTTCTTCAATAACAAAATCTAAGTAACTACACTGCATGCTAATCTTTTTGTGACATACCATATTAAAGACTGGGAGAGGCTAATGTTCTTCTTTATTCTGTCCAAGAGTTTGTCACAGCTCCTCCTGAAAATTTATGTTGTATCGGTCATTTAATGACTTACACTGTTTCTTTTCTGGATGTGTTGATTCACCTATGTGAGGGAGCCCTTGTTAAAAAAAAAAAAAGACAAACAAAAAACCCCAAGCATCCTCCCCCCCTCTTATTATAGTGGAAGTCTCAAGAAACACATTAGAATATAATTGTTATTGATGCATGAACTAAAGATGTGTGACCATAATTTCACTTCCCTGGAGAGGGTTGGTCAGTTCACTGAAGTATGGAGGATATGAGTGATTCATCACTCCTTGCCATCATGCCTGTGTTGTTATCAAACAAAATAAAGTGCTATTGCTATCTGGGGAGCAAAAGTTAGGACATGTAGTTGCTAAGAGTTTGATATATGGTTATTGTGATGTGATTTATCTGTAATTGTAAATATTTTAATGCTTTCCATCTCTTTTTAACTACAAATGATGTAACAATATAACAAAACTAGTTTAGTCAAACCCTTTCTGGATTTTCTTTCATGGACAGTTGATTTTTCCAGTAGCATAAATGGATGTTTGAACTTTTTATTGGTAACTAAATTATCATACGTGTTGTCATCCTGTTATTTTTGCCAATGCTGCAGCAACATCTGGTGGTATGGTGAAAGCTGATCAAGTGAAGGTTTCCTGTCTTCTGAATTTTGATAAGTTTTTGAAGCACCGTCCTGCATCTCAGGAATGAGCTCTGCAGGGAGTTATGCAAAAGTTTTTCATTTTGCTCCTGCTGCTCTGCCATAGTCTAAAGTCATGTCATAGTAAATGTATTTGTGCTATGTTTTTTGACTTGAAACAGTTCTTGTGTTTATAAATGTTTACAGAGATGGTTTGATAAACTATGGATAGCCCTGAGCCCTTTTCTCCCTCAATGAACAACTCGTGTAATCTTTATGTTGTTTTAACTAGTGTTATGAAGAAACTCTTAAGAAAAACAATTACGCTGACATACCCGAGTTCTCTTCCTTGACATTTTACACTATCGTGCCAGTTCGAAGTTGTGTGTGACTTCAGAGACCACTGTGGCTCATCCTTTATGATTGATTAGGTTGAAAATGAATATACATGATTGTATGCCAAAGTTGCCTAAAGTTTGAGAGATTTTGATAGCTCTTCTACATTGTTTAAACAGTCTTTTTTCTTTTTAGCTTCCTCTCTTCTAGAAAAGCTACAAAATTTTTTGATGATAGTTAAAGCTTTTAAAATGAAGTACCTAGACCAGCGCTGATTCTGGAGCTGTGTATTTCTCTAATACAAAGCTTGTTTGATTAAAATATTTGTATGTGTGAATGAGATAGTAAATGGAACACTATGAGTACAGCAGACAGTATAAAATACTAACATGAAATGTTTTCATGATGAGTTCTTATTATAAATTCAAGTTTACTTATCATAGAAGATTCACACATAAAACATATTTTGAAGTCATTACATAACAGCCTCTATTTTTTACACCAAAAAAATTCACTGATTTTAATGGAATTACTCCTGGTTTATGCTGGTGTAATTGAAAGTGGGATATGTTTCATAGAATTCTAGTAGTAAAAAAATATGAAGCACTAAATTTCATGTAGTAATTAGAAGAATAAATGAAAATGTTTTTAGCATGTTGTAAACAATGCTGAGCATACTCAAGGTCTATAACTTTTTCAAGGGGATAATCCAATACAGCCACTAAAAGTTAATGTGCACCTCTTGACTCTACTTGATTACCAAGGACTTACATATAAAAGAACTTTTATGAAATCTAAAGGAAGTCAACCAACAATGTGAGACAAACAGGAGATGTACACATCACCTACCTTGGGCGGCAGTTCTGCAAGCAGCTGAGCAAGGCCCCTGCAGATGTTAAGAAAAGTCATAATAATAACTAATTATCAAACTAGGAAATGGATAGCATCTTCAGACTTCTAAGGAAGTTCATATGAACTGAAGATAGACATAAATGTCTTACAGAACTGCATTCATTGTCACTAATTTATTTTAGACAAAGGATTGTAATCCCTTATCTTGGAGTCATCAAAGAGGCATTAGCTGTTAGCTAGCATGCAAAATACAGAAGCTTCACTAGAAACCCTGAGATACTTGAAGGTGGTCCCAATAATAGACTATTGTAAGGAGAATAATCAAAGCTTTCCTTTTTCTAGATTCTCCGTCAAATAGTAGTTGTGTTGGGAAACACAATGTTGAGGGAAAGGGATTCTAGCATCAAAAAATAATTGGAACTCTGGATTATATGTTATCAGTATAACTTTGTGATACAGAGTAAGTTGTCGTGCTTTTTTAAATAATTTCTGGACCTCAAATATTAATTTAAGTATTTGCTGCTGTACTTTCTGTTCTACAGTAGATACTTTCTTTTAACTAATTTTGTTCTAATGCACTGTAACTATTTAAAATTTTTCCGTGGCCTGACATATTCTAGCTATCTGTCTGCAGCTGTAAAAAGGGAGCATTTGGCAGCGAAGGGAGATTGTTTCAAAACTGTTGGATGAAATGCTTCCATGGTGCTGGAGATTTACTGTGCCATAATCAGTACATACTTATTCCTTTCTGATGTTGATAGGGTCTGATGAGAGTAGGGTGGATGTGATTCATTGTCCCTTTTGAGGTTGCCAGCAGACTATAGAAATATTAAGCATAATTTAATTGCTTAACATTTGAGAGGTGTCTCTAAGAGCATATTCAGGGCCTTCTGCAGACTGAGAGGAATAACAAACCAAGCATGTGGTCCAATTAACACTGGAAAGTGTGTCGTAGTTGAAATTCATAGAAAGGCTAGTTCTACTCTTCCTTAAAAGAGCATTGTAAATATATTCATCTAGCTTTTGAAGGTAAACATATCTCAAAATAGAACTTCAGAGATCTCAGAGTTGGGAGAAAAATGCTTTAACTTGGAATCTTGTTTATTTTTGTATGGTATTTTTTTTTTCCAGGGCTGCAGAACCTGTATTGTACGTGAATTGGAAGATATATCATGATGGTGATTTTTACAGAGTAAGGGAAAATTGACTCACTTGGTCCAAGGAAAACAATTTAAGTAACATTCTTTCTCAATAAAGAGTGGCAACACAGGGCAGTGGTCTGTCTTCTCTCCATCTATTTTTTGGACCTGTTTGTAGTACTCTGCTGGCTGTGCTTTGCATGCCAAAATATGTGTGTTTTTTTCTGAGTGGGAAAAATTTAGATGGCTTTCATTCATTCATAAAAATAGAAGCTAACTAGCAGGAAACACACCTGTATGATAAAGATTTTATTCTGGAAAATTTAGATCAGGGCTGCAGTGTGAGCTTATCTAGGAAGACAAAAAACTTTCAGTAAATCCAGGGGCAGATTCAAAAAAAGACAGAGGGAATTTAGATACCCATCTCTAAAGGGAATTTTGATACTCAAATCTAAAACTGAAAATCCATAGTTAGCTGCCATCTAACCATGGGATTAAGCAAGAAGATGTAGGCTTCTTATTTGTGAAGTTAAAATTCCTTGGGTGAACAGAATTGTACTTGTGAGCTTTTTCAGGACCATCTCAATCTCGACCATGCTGAACAGGTAGGAATCTATACCAGGTGCAAGCCAGATTATGTCCAGAAACAATGGTTTTTAGTATATAATTCTAAGAAACTCAGTCAGTTGGCAGTCTCAAAGTGTGCCTCACACATCGTAACTGCAGTAGGCTCCTATCAAAATGTGACCTATTGACTTAGTATCAGACTCCTAAAATAAGCCAGTAGAAGAACAATTTACCCTTTTATAGAGTGACGAAGTGTTTAAAATTTTTTCTTTAATATCTTAAAACTTGGTCTCAGTTTCTTCCTCTAGCTGAGCCGGTTCAAATCTACACTGTTGAAAATTGGTCTTACGCTATTAGATGCAAGGCTGCTCTGGGTGGAAATCATGCTCTCCAGATTTGCTGTTGAAATTCTGCCAAAATTGAGATTCACTGTGTCAAAGAGAGAGAGACACCGTAAGTCTGAGGAGGGAGAACACGGCAAGAAAGTTCAAGGCTCTGGACCCTTATGGACAGAGGTACTGCTTCATTTCCTGAGTTAGGAGGCTTGGGAATATAGGTAAAGAGCTGGTCTTTAGCGGTTCTCAAAATACATTGTAGGCAGTTGCTTGTTGAATATAATCATTCTGTGTAACTCGCAGCTCAGGGCTTCACTGCCTCCTTCTAAAATACCTCATTTTCCCCATGTACTATTTAAGGAACCTGGGAACTGAACAAGAGATTTTTTTATTTCACTCCAAGAATTAGAAACCTAAAAATTATCTCATTTTGGCAGCTAACTTTTAAACACTGAAATTTCTTCCTGGTCATGGTCTTGTTGCTGATGGATAGTATCAAAAATACCAGAATGCCAGGTCTTTTTTTAGGATTATATTTTTTTCTTGCATGGTCACAGAATCTGTTGAAAGAGTACAGCAAGACCCCAGGATTTAAATCCTGACCTGAATTTGTTTGAAGACAAATCTTTAAATTAGCATGATCATTGAAGAAAACAGTACTGTTTTGTTTGTACAACACCTTATGTAACATTAGTAACTTGATGGTGCTTGTAGGTCACACAAATATCCAGAAAGTGCTGTAGTACAATGTACCCGTACTATTTATCCATGAACGATTTAACCTGCAGCTCTTTAGTACAGTTTTTCCTTGGCTTGTATTACCTGTGGCCTTTCCTGACCATAGATTATTAATAATATTGAACATAGCCCAACAGTATGCCAGCACTGAGATATTGGTGGTTACTTTCTGAGACTTTCTAGAATGGATATAGTGAGTTTGTTTTATTTAAAAGTTATTATTTTATGGTATTTTAATACACTATGTCAATTTTCAGTGTACTTTATTAACTTGATAGAATTTATTGTTTAGGTTTTTTTGGAGTGCTATATATGCATTGTATATTTTTGCATAGTGGCTACTTTTCTTTTTCCTTTTGTTGGCTCTAAAAATTGTGCATGTTGGTTCTGATCCTGAACTAGTTTGCTGTTTGCTATCTGTCTGCAAGGGAAGGAGTGAAGGTGTGTTGTCACTTGCTTGTGGACATGACTTGAGTAAATGCAATAAGATCTTACAGAAAGATTTATAAGGCCAAAATGTTGTATTATTTACTATTTTTACAATCAATCAGCTATCATAATACCCTTTTCTGTTTCCACCTGTAAAGGGAATGAGAAGCAGTCATTAGTAAAGAAAGATTTAGTAACGGGAAAAACAAGATCAGAAGCAGCTTCCACAAATAGGAGATGGTTTTCCTCCTTCACTTTTAAAGAATTTTCCGAGGAGATTGCTTTCATTAGGCAGGAATCACCCTGCATCGAGAAATATTGGCTGAGAAATGAAGAGATGGAGAAAATTAAACCTGTAGCCTGCAAGTCACTGAAATCCTTAAAAGCAGACTGTTAACCCCCACCCCCGCCACACACGCACACACGCACACACGCACGCATGCACACCTTACCTCCTACAAACTATTCTCACCAACTCGATATTAGCTGGGAAGCTGTGGCTTGTGAGAAATGGCCACTAATGGAAGACAGGAATTCAATGCTACAAAGCCCATGTTTTCCCTGGCTTTACTGGAGAGGCTAAATCCATTTGAACGTATTCAGGTGTGAAACTCCTGTGAAGACTACTACATTGCTACAAAAATATTGTAGCATTTTAAAAGATAAAAGTTTCTTCTAGGGTCGACAGGAAAGGAGACCTTCTTGGTTTGGGAGTATGATTTCAAGACAAGCAGTCACTGAGAATCAGACGATTAATATGGGAATTTTGCTTTAAAAGGTTTAAATGATTGCTTCAAATCAGGTCACAAGAAAAACTGTAGTTCCACGCAAGGGCCATCAGCCACTGAATTATGCTGAGCCATTTGAAAAATTATTGTTCGGTAAGTGCAGCAAACTTGCATGATCTATGAGGAGAGTTTATATAGTTTTAAGTAGTAATGCAAGGATACAGTACTTCCCTCTGCTGTTTCAGACTTGCCAATATGGCTATTGTTGCTGACAGCTTGACATGATGTTAGTTATTTTAAGTGTCAGATGAGAGTGGCTGATGCCATGGTACTGCAGTGCTCACATTTGTTGGAAAATTAGATGGTGATTTTTTTTAAAAAAGACCTAAAAACCCCCAACAACCCAGCTGCTTAAGCCTCTGACTGCCTAAGTTTTTTCTGTGCTGGGTGTATAATTTGAGTGAGCAGTAGTGAACATGCCTGAGGTGTTAAGAGAATGATGCGTTTTCTGTAGGCATGAATACTCTTAAATAAAACAGGAA
Organism: Burhinus oedicnemus; assembly: GCA_008921705.1. NCBI lineage: Eukaryota > Metazoa > Chordata > Aves > Charadriiformes > Burhinidae > Burhinus > Burhinus oedicnemus. The sequence goes on from VFFE01006868.1 coordinate 819,613, forward strand.
CACCTTCCTGTCATTTGTTGTCTTCCAGAAAGATTTTTTAAAAGGAAACGGAAGCCAATTAGCCCGGAAGTTTAACCTCTTTTAGCTTAGCTTCTTTTATGGGAGCTTTTTAACCTTTTAAATAAATCATTTTCTTTCTTTTCTCGCCTCCCCTTTAAATCAGTTACTAGCATTTCTCATGCTGGGCCCAAGGAGCAGGCTGCTTAAATTCAAGAATGATTTTGAGGGGATAAAGTGTACAAGATCTTGAATTCTTGCCATAAGTCCCTGGCAGACAGCCAGGAAACCTCAGAGGAATAGGGCTAATGAAGGGAGGGTAAAGGAGATCTGGAGAGTGTGGCTGGTAATGCAGTATTCATTTAATTGGGAGCAGGTATCGGTGCAAACTTCTCCATTTTAATTGGAAAGAGAAGGGGGGTGTTAAGGAAGATGGAGAAAAATAAGAATGCATAAAGTTTTCAAGCTGAGGAGCCAAAGGCAGGCCTGTATATGGCAGAGAAAGAACTCAATTTAGGGCAATTTGCTCTGCAAGCTGGGCTGCAATCTCCCCTGGGGATAGGGATGAGGAAGAAAATGAAACCAAAAGAGAACTTGATAAAATCACCTAGCACAGACAATCTCAGTAGAATAGGTTTTACTGAGTTAAATCTGCCCCAATCAATGTGATTCTTTTCATATAAGTTACAAATAAAAAGCCACAAGATTACAATAAAAATCGAGGATGTACTGCTGCTGATGTAGCACATGGGAGTCTTAAGGACTTGTTGTGGAATACAGGTTTTTTGCAACCATCATGTTTGGTTTTTTCTTTTTACCTAGCTAGGAGGAAAAAAACCCCTCATCTCTGCCTCCTCCCTAACCTTTTATTATCTTTAAACTAAGGTTAGTGGTAATGCGTGAACCTCACAGAGCTTAATTTTCAATGCACTGCAAAGCTGAACATTCTTGAGTCCTGAAAGCTGCTAAACCTGAGCTCAACCTCCATTTCTTGTTAAAAGAACAGAGGTTTTTTCAGATATGCTTTTTGCCTTTATACATGACAGAAGTTAAAAAAAGGAAAAGATACTTCCCACCTCTTTCCACCCATTCCTACAGCTGGACATATATAGATATGAGAGTAAGTGCCTGCATTTTCATGATGCATAGGGAAGGCATTATTTTGTTGTTTTCTATAGTATATGTACACAGTGTCTTTCACAGTACAAATGCTAAAAGAATTGGTGTACCAAGTGCTGAACAGCTGTTTGTTCTACATCTGAGGGCAAGCTTGAGTGTATTTCCCTCAGTAGTGGGTTAACCTAAATGTTTTGTGTTTAAGATCCTGCTTGGAAATGGTACTGGTATGAGCTGTGAGTGTCCCAGGTGGACAGCTGCTCTTTTGTCTGCACTGTCACACAGCTGAGAAAGAGGATGTCATTCCTACAGGGTCATTAGTTGTGGGGGGAGGTTTGTACCAGAAGAGGGATAACGTGAGATACGCAGGTCTGAGTGTTTGGAGGAAAGAGCAAGAATTGGGGTAGGAAAAATGCAGGACTGGGCAACAACAAGGTGATGACTTGCAGTTGCGAGGGATCATCTGAGATCTGTAGCTGAAATGAAGTGGTTTTCCTTACCTCACTGCTGCAGCACTATTTTTCTCTGGTAAGCGCTCTTGATGGTGGTCTACACTGGTAAAGGGAAAGGTATGAACAAAGAGCATCAACAGGAATAGCATTGCTACCTGAAATGTGCACAGTCCCTGGAATACATGGGTATTGCTGTTTTTAGCTTCGTTTCCTAAGGATGCTTTCCACTCGCCCACTGCTAAATAGTCTGTCCAGCTGTTGGACATTTTGGTGGAGGACTGGAAACCTTAAAAATTGGAGGTTTCTACAAGTTTTGTGAAAACAGGCAGCTAAGTAGAGAAGAGAAACTAACCTGAACTTCTCTGCTGAGATGGTTACAGCTCACTCTTACTCCTTGAGGCAACGACCAGTGGGAGAGCCAGTTGACAGAAACCAACCCCTACACAGGCTGCAGGTTGATGGGCGGCAGGGCAAAGAAGAGGAACTGATAGCAAAGAGATGGCACCAGGCAGAAAAGGACTGTGCTGGGAACTGCCCTCTGCCCTGAGGACAGGGATGTTAAGGTGACACTGGACAGTGGTGCCCAGTGAGAGGTAACGAGCACAAACCTGAACACAGGAAGTTCCATCTAAACATGAAAAGGAACTCCTTTCCTTTGAGCACTGGAAGAGGCTGCCCAGAGACGTGGTGGAGTCTCCGACTCTGGAGGCATTCAAAACCCGCCTGGACGCCGTTCTGTGCAACCTGCTCTAGGTGACCCTGCTCTGGCAGGGGGGTTGGACTAGATGATCTCCAGACGTCCCTTCCAACTGTGGCGATTCTGCGGTTCTGATAACAATTCTGTATAGCTCATGGAGCTTTGTTCGTGCTTTCACTGTGAAACTTCATAGACAACATGCTTAGCTGTGCATGCCTAGAGCTGCCTTACGCACTGATTTCCAAAGCCATCTTACACCAAGGTATGTTTCTGTATCTGTATGAACGTGTGCATGCATTTTTGAGCTGTGGCCGAATGGCATAAGGAGATTTTGGCACAACAATGAAGAATGACAATGGAATTAAGGGGATTGTCAAAAGCAGACTTAAAGCATTTTTGTAACTAATATATGTATATGGTTATAAAAGCTTAAAAGATCAAATGGAAACGAAGCATTTGTATTCCTTTTGTATGAATTTCATATAGGTCCATCCAAATGTACACAGAGAACTTAGATGTAGAAATTTATATGATGGCGCATATAAAACAGTATATTTCAGTACTAAAAAGGCTCCATTCTAACAGGGTGTAAAGTTCTTATTGAAATGTTGTCGTGGGATGGAAGTATCAGACACAGTTATGATTTAGCAGCAGTTCAATTTTATTTGTGATTTGAGTCAGATCAAGAGATTGAGTTTTAGCAGCGCTTAATCATTAACTGATTTAAAGATTTACAAAGTGATTTAACTAAATAAATGAACAGCGACTTGATAACAGATTCGAAGATGACAAGATTCACACTAACTTACTGTAAGGTATCCCAAACCAATACATATACATATGAGAGCAAAGCACAGATCTCAGATTAATGTATATACATATAAACAAAGCATATGAGTGCGTGCACACACACACACACTTACACAAACACGTACACACCGCAGTTTATAACCACTGAGATCGAAGATCTCTTAGTATCGCGCAACTTCATTGAGTCAGTGGGTACCCCTTTTAACTCCTACACGTGCACAGAAAGTGGAAGAACATCCACATCCATAAAGCTAATGTATACAAACATATAAATGGAGAGGTGGATGAAAGAGAGGCTAGCCTATAGTTAAAATTTTCCTTCCAAGTTAGGGTAAATACTCACGATGCATCGGCATTCTTCAACGGGCGGTAATTGAGGCTCGAGAAGGATTGTCTCGCCCTGGTCTTTAGTCTTTGTGAAGTTTGCCTGAGACAGCGTCCTGACTCAGGGGAGGTACTGGCCACAGCCCGCTGCGATCCAGAAGAGCTCAAAGGGTCTTCACTAGAATTGCTACTTACAGGATCCGAGATAATTGACTTTCATCAGGTAATTTTCCACTCTGGCCCAACTCAGACAATGGAATATTCCGGTACTTTCCACCAGTTGTGCAAGCCCAAAACTTGTTAGATCTACAAGTTCTGGTACCAACTCCCTTTGGACCATGAGCCAGGTACCAATGTACTGGGCTGTCAGGAAGTGATATTCCCAAGTGATAGCGGAAGCAAGAGCCAGGTGCGTTAAGGGAGTGCCTTAGTGCTCTGGTCCTTTATCTTTCACAATTCGTGCCTGACATCTCCTAGGTTCGTATGCGGCCCAGGGATGGAGAATTGCACCAAGTACTGAGTGGCCAAGGAGAGGGGGGTTGCACCACCACAAATGTGTGTACACAAGTACATACACGTGTCAATAGCCTTTGTGTGTATATATACATTAATTTTACATAAATAAATTTTATATTGCATTGAGTATTCAAATATTATTTCCTTTCCATTTAAAAAAATCTCAACTCTCAGTTAATATGAACGCTCTAACTTCTGTATAGGACTTTCAGCACTTACATTATACTGTGGTATCTGCAGGGATATTTAAGGGAACTAATACATCATATGTAGCCAAAAAGATTATTTAAAGTTACAGTAGAAAGATGGGAGGGAAATCCTGTATTCTGTTCATGATGATAGAAGTAACAGTGGAAGGGATTTTATTCCTTTCTGATTGTATTACTTAAAAATTCACAATTAATCCGTGATAGCAGGCTAGGTTCTGATTTTGTGTAAATGACTACAGGTCTGTCACAGGTAGCTATGTTGGTATGATCTGACATGATGTCTTTTTTTTTAAACACAGCACTTAATGAAAAGACTGGCAGCAAAATTCTTGTCTTGCAGTCAGCAAAGAACTTTACTCAAGCCTCATTTCACTGGTGTAAGTGAAAGGAAAATTTGACCCAAGGCTTACTAAGTAGTAATTCTGGAAAATAATTTTGACATAAGCTAAAAAATAGTCATATAGCTGCATGTCCCAACATATGTGGAAGGTTTTAAAACTAATTGGAATTTATTGAGACACAAATTCTGAAATTCCATCCATGCCTTTATTTTACATTAAGAGACTGTATAGGTCACTAACTGAAAACTACCACCACATATATTAAAAAGAGTAAAATATTTTCTATCTGCAAAGTACCTGTGTAACACCTTTCAGTTCTGTGACCCCAAGAGTGACTTTGAAGATGAATTTGGTGTCTCTTCTGTTATGAAAAGTGATATTGGTAGTGGAAATGATAACTTTCTTTTTAATTCAGATCTCACTCTTTTTGCCTCATTTTGTTTTGCTTTGCACATATGCAGTTTAATTTAACAGCACAAAATATTATCCATAATTACAGGAAGACCTTTCTCTGCTCTTTTTCTATTATATTGACATCTCTCTCAGCTTTAGAATCTCCCTCTAGTTTGTTGCACTATTTATTGACTGTTCTCTCCTTCCAAATGAGGGAATTTAAGGGCTTTCTTCTTTGTTTGGACAGTATGCATTCTTTCTGATCTCTTAAGTCAATTTCTGAATTAGTAAAAATTGTCTCCAACTGAGCTTAAGGTGCTTTATCAACTCACATATCATTCCTATTGTTGATAAGAATGATACCACTTTTGTCTTAAGATGACTGCCATCCAGAATAGGATTTGCTAGCTATATTTACAGGTCTATATGAATTTGCTTTTTATATAACTGTACATATGATTGCATTGACATTCAAATGATTGCTTTCCCTGTGGGTGATTTTCCGTAGGTATCTTCCTGTTGTGGGTGTGAATGAGCATTTTTGCTGTAGGATTACTCATCTGGTACATCTGTGCCCATGCGTGTGCAATGGGCAGAACATGTGGTAAAAGGGGGAACACATGGTAAATGCAGCTTGGGTTTAAACCATGTCCTACTCTTTCTTGGCCTTGCATTTATCCCGTAAAGCTTTTTTGGATTGTTTTAAAACTTCTTTTGTTTTGCCTGGTTCTCTCCTTTTTTTTTTTTTTAAAAAAAAAAAAAACAACAAACTTTTTATCCCTTTCATGGTTTCCTTGATGGATTTCTCAAACTGCCTCATAAATGGTGGGAAGTTCTACCTTTATCAGATAGTAATACTAGAAGTTTTTATTGTCTCAGAGAGAAGCTTCTCTTTGAAAAATGATTAGGGATCTAAATCCCATTAAGAGGGGCATAAAAGGTAAATCTGTTAGATCTTTCTCAGATCTGAGTAGATTTGAGCGTTTGGGTGGTGCCCAATCCTGCCTTTTTCTTCCAGCCAGGAAAAAAGGGTGTCTTACAGCTCAGTGACTAGGGTAAGAGATCAAGCCCCCATGCACAGCCTCACGAAGGCAGTTTCTCTAATGTCATCTTATTCTTTGCATTCTTTGAACTTCCATCCTCAAGGGGACAAGGAGTACAGAGAGTCTCATGAAACCTACTTTTGAATTTCCTTCTGGCTGTGATACAGTTTGATGAGAAGGCAGAGGACAAGAAAAGCTTGGGCCTGTTACTTCACCAAATAAATGTTTAGTTCCTTTGAATTTTGGGGTTTTTTTTTTGGATGGTTTTCCATTTCTACAATATCCTCTGCTTCATATTAGGAACTGCTTATGTTGCATGGAGCCCTAGACGTTTCCTCTGATTTGCCACCAATTTTATCTGTGCATTCAGTCACAGTTAGCTGGCTGAGGGAAGTTACTCTGACAGCTTTGCCCACACCTTTATTATTTCGGTTAAGAAGTGTAAGTCTACATTTCACCTCTCTCCTGGAGTCCTATTAAGTAGTTTTCCCCATTCCCCCCCACCCTCCCCCCGTAATTCATACCGTCAGCTACTTAGGCAACTTACTAGCTGCTGGCAAATGAGGTATCAGAGCTCATACAAATTGCAGTTTTCCTTTGACTGGTAACAAGATCAGTAGCACAGACTGCCGTTCTTCCTCTTTCATATTTTGATCTGGCACTTCAGGCAGGATGTTTATCCATATACATCCAGGTCACACAGGAGCCAGTCAACTAAAGACACTTATTTGACATCTCCAATTGCTCTTTCTTTGCAGAATAAAACTCAGCAGGTCCCTCCAAATCTTGATCCAAGACTTCAGGGTTCTTTTTGGCTTGTCAGATTCTATTTGTGGTCCTACTCTTAAATGCCTAGACAGAAATTATGTACAGTCATTGACAACTTCAGTGCAAATGAAATGCTACAACTCTAGCTTTTATTCATTTGGTGTCTTCCAATCAGTACCTTTGAAGGTGTACCAGAAGCTGTGACTCCGTCTTTACTGACTCAGTCCTCTCTGTCCAAGTTTGGGAGTTATCTAGCAAAGCAGATGAGACATTGTCGGGATGTTGGATACTGCGTGCCCTGAAGTTTTGTAATTGCTGACTTCTCACCATCTTAACTGAGTAAATGTTATACTCTGTCATAAATATCAGCTGCAGCAGGTGGTGGCTTCTCTTTTGATTTTGAGGGGCAGAGAGAAATCTCCACGTTTGGGAGGAAAAAAGGTTTTATTACAACCAGAAACCCACCACCACCAAAAGAACAGAAGCTCCACTGAGTCTTATGAAAGCTGAAAGTCTTAATTTGCTTATTTGCCTGTGTTGCATCAGGAGACAATGAGTCTGAAGAAATGGTTTAAGTGGCACCACATTAGCTTATCAATGTTTTATCTGCTAGAAGATCCACTCAGATGGATGGCTTAAACCATTTCAGCCAATTGGATCATGAGTGGGAAATTCAGGACCATATTCTTGAAGTGATTTTCTGCAAGATTCGATGTTGTTCCTGTAACCCAGGGGGGAAAAAAAGTGCAAAAGACCTTGAGAAATGTTACCATCCAAAGCCAACCTATTTCTGGATCTCTAGTCCAAAAGAGTTTTATTAGATAACTTTTTGTCCTAGGGCCTGCAGTTGTTAGAGCCAAGATGAAAATACCTGCTGTGGTTTGGTCAAGCTCTCAAAGATTATCTGAACAGCATCTTTGACGGAAGTTCTCATTTTGTTGTCCATAGAGTTGTTGTATGGACTTCTGTTTGTGACCTTTGGTTTGGACAGTTGCCCATTCCTGTCTTTCCTTTTGTCTCTGAATCTTCCTTTGATGATTTGTGGGAGTTACAAGATGCTGCAATATGACAGTAGTGCAGACTAACAATACTTTGCAGAAAAAGACAATTGTGCTTAACAGTAACTGGGTATTCTTTGAGATATACTGCCCTAAGATGCATCAAAACCTACTTCCCTTGCCCACTTCACTGGAGCCCTGCTATTATTTTAACTGAAAGAAACAGAGATATATCCTACTCCTTTATTTCTCAAGTACTATACACAGGAGTGGAGAGCAGGTGTGCTTATATGGTAATGCTCAGACTTAAAAATTAGGTATATGTACTTTCAGCCACATGTGCATACAGACAACATATGTTGCAAAATACCCCTTACTGTTAAATAAGTTGTCTAAACACTATTTGCATAAACGCTAAGCTGTTAGATCTTAGGCTTGTTCTGCTTTCAGAAGGCTTCTCCTAACCAAAGGGACGTCTAGAGTCATAATCCATTCTTCTGCTATTAGAAACAACTGGAATATTTAATCCTTTCTGTGACTTTAAAATACTGGTCTTATTGGGAAACTGCTGTCAGAACTTCATTCCACATGAGATTTTTTTCCCCAGCTTCCAACTTGACCTTATTCATGGCCAGCTCTGCTCATGTAACTTCATCTGAGGTGCTGCTTTGTCTTTTCAGGTATATTCCTTCCTAATAAGACCAGTTGTTGCCCTTCAGACTCCATTGTGCTACTTTAAAAAAAAAAAAAAAAAAGTCAGTCTTGTAGTTTTCTCTCATAAGATCCATACTATTCTGATCAAGCTAGTAGCTGTTCTCAGCAACTCTGTTGTTTCAGACGCATCTTGCTTAAATATACATGACTAGAACTGAATGCTCTATTCAAGAACATAGTCTGGTTAACTCACCAGTGCCTTTTGGATATCGGGATAGTGTTTGGTTTGTCGTTTTTTTGGTGTTGTTTTGTTGTTGTTGTTGTTGTTTTCTTTCATAGCCATTTTGTACTGCTTCTCATTGTTAAATTAATTGTTCAAAAGATGACAAAGTATTTTTCTTCCTATGTTGTTACCATCTGATGAGCTCCAAATGTAATGCAAAACTTCTTATTAATCTGTTAGTGATTGACCTTGCCCTCTGAACAGTTAAATGTCACCCCGTTTCCATTATTCCTATCCTAGAGATCTTCTCTTTTTTCTTGCATATTATAATTCTTTGTATTGAAAAATACCTCCCAACATTATCATCTGCATATTTCATCAAGCAGTTCTGATTTTTTTCTGATTAAACAAAATGGCTCTCAAGAATGAGCCATGAAAAATTTTAGCAGTAGCCTCCCAGACAGGGGATAAATCTGCAACTATAACCCATTTCTGTCTTGTATAACTAGTTCCTTTCCCCCTGTCCAACTTTCCTTCTAATTCCCATCTTCTCCAACTTCATCAGTAATTTGCTGTGGCACTCTGGCAGTTCCTTCACTAGTCCAGATGGGAGAGAACTACTCTCTTTTTTTCCTCCAGAAAAAATCAGGTACCTTAACAAAGATAGCTGTCAATTTAAGACTACATTAGCTACCCTTGGTAGCTGGCTATATTTTATTCTATATTCCATTCTCAAAATTTCTTTTGATCCTTGTGTACTGTAGAGGTTTTCTTCTTAAACATGGAGGAGGGAGGCAGGAAATAATCCTAGCTATGACTCGGGTACTTTCAGGCCTCTTAGATATTTTACAATGTAAGTATACTGAGTTCTTAGGAACTGAAGATCCAGCTACATAAACTTCACTGTGATGTCTAAGCTAGAAGCCTAGTCAGCCAAGATGTCTTTGATGCAATGGAGAGAAATAGATGGCTCCAGAACTTGGTTTCAATCTTTAAGCAGTAATGATTAAAGCTGCATCAAGACAAGAGCCTCTTGTATTAAGTTTTGTGTAAACTTTCTCTTATGAGATTTTTCAGTAGTCTTCTCAAGAGTGATTTTCCAGCACAAACTCAGTTCCAGATTTATCAGTTCCAGATGCTTATTGCAGTCTCCTGGAATGTCCTATGGCATTTTACCTTCCTAACACACCTGTAACCCATCTACCAATGATTAATCATCAAGCATTTGGATAATTTTGACTTCTGATGTTAGCATCAGACAATGCAAGGCTCTTTCCTGTAAATGGTTGGGACTTGTATTCTACAATTTTAGGCCTTAAAATTTTTGAAATTTAGGGTAAAATAATTGTTGAGAGAGGATGATTCAACCCATTAGCTTAAGTGCAGATAACATTGCTTTGGGGAAGTGCTATTGACTGTATGGGGACTCTAGCAAGCATCTTACTTACTTAATACTATTCACAAGCTTAAGTTTGATGGGATAATTCTTGGCATTTGAGTTCAGAACTTCAGTTCTGATAATCCATTCTCATTTAATTGTTCATATCATACAGTCACCAAACAGACTCTGAAAACTGTCAACTGCAGCTGAACTCACTTCAGTTGAGTCACACCTGACGTCCCAAACATGTCATTTTAACACCAAATAATTTCGGATTTTTTTTTAAAGAAACTTACAATTTATAAAATTTATGGGTTTCACTTTTTTTTTTAAAGTGATATTGCCAAGAAAGATGTCCAGAGAGTTGTCTTACTGCTTTTTTCCCCATACATATTATTAAAATACTATTTTTAGGAAAGGGTATATTTCTTTGTGTTGTCCACAACATCATAATATATTGAATTAAAGTTAAAGGTTATTATAATAACATTTAATAGTGATATAGTAAACAATAATAATTTAACATAGTTTTCCCTATGTTTCAGTTAATTTTTTTAAACAATTTCAGGTCTTTCGGATCTTTAAGACTGAGAAAACTCTGTTTCCTACTTTAAAGGAGAAAATAATCTCTGATTAAATTGCTGATTAATCTCTGCATTTAAATGAAGTTTCTTACAAATTATTCCAAATATGGAACATAAAATCACCCCATTTTATCAATGTTAACACATTTTACTCTAGAGAAAATTTCAGTTAAGCTTTTTTAGGGCCTCTTTAGTATTGGAGCTTTCCAGCAAGCCAGTTTATTACAACCGCAAAGCAAATTCTGAATTGAGAAGCAAGTATTCCCCCAAACTGGGAAAAAATATTTTACCATATACCCTGGGATTTGGGTAAAACTCATAAAAATTATGTATCTAACCATTTTAATTGAGTAAGATTTTCCTAAAAAAGACTTTCCCCTGCCCAGATGTTGGTTGATATTAAGCCCAGAACTTTAGCAGGCTCTTCACAAGGTTAGTCTTGAACGGAGTTCTTAAAAAAAGGTATTAGCAGCAGTAACTCCTCGCTTGAGGGAGTAAAATAGATTATGCAGAAACTGTTCAGAATCTTGTAACTTTTCCAAGGGGATGGGAGGGGGAAAGCTCCTTACTAATAGGACTACATGCTATGCAAGAATCCAGACAGAGACTCAACCTTTGTTTCTCAGAAAATTTCTCTCATCCATTCTTGTGACAGTTTCTGGTTAGTGAAGGCTATGTGTGGCAGGTGTGTGCATGTGTGTGGCTTTTTTAAAGTATTTAAATACGGGAATCAAATTTGCTACCTTAGCAAAGACACGGTCTGAAGCATTTTAGCATTTGCAACCCAGTACCACTCCTAGTTGTTCAAACTGTGAGAGGAATAGGCAATACTGTCCAATTCAAAGTATTACCAGGGTACTGTGGTAGGATCAATGGGCAGGAAAGGAACTGAAGCGTAGTGAGGAAAGAATGCTGAAGGGGAAGAGGAGACAGTATCAAGATGAGAGGTTACAAAGGTGTGAACTAGAATTGTTGGCCTCATGGAAAATAGGAGGAAAAAAAATAATTTGGTCTCCATAAATTCTAATAGATAATGACTGAATTTATTAGGCACAGAAATATAGTTGTGGTCTTTTGATTACTATGGTGTCATCCTGAGAATCCAAGCACTCACTCGGTGCATTTGTTTGACAAAAGTTATATTGAATTTTGTGTCAGTCATTCTCTGGCTTAAAAAATAGCAGGATGTAATCAGATATTTCGTGGCATATCTATGTGCAGCAGATACTACCTTCCTAACTGCTCATGCCTGTCTTTTACCTCCTTCTTTCCCTCTTCATCCCCTTACCTCCACTTCTCTCCCTTCCTCCCTTCAACGTAGCACTGTGTTAATGAATTGCTCCATGGTTCCCACCTGCTTCGGTGTAAAACCTGCTGGCGTCTGTTAAACTGCTTCTCAAGATGACTGGGTAACTGTATCTGTACTTGTAGAAATGGAACAGTCCAACAGGCGTGGTGAAACACTAGCTGATCTCTAGCCCAGTTTTCAGGTGATTTGCCTGGGATGTGGGCATCCCAGTTTTGACAACTGATTCTGCTGCTGTCCCAATTCTGTGTAAATTCTTGGCCTGCTCCCAGCTTAGCTGTCCTGGCGGAAAGAATCCTGTCTTTTCTGAAAAAAAAAACCCAACCCAACCCAATAAAGGTCATTTTATTAGCCTGAGACTGAGGGACCTGCTGATGTACAGAGCAGCGGAAGAAGGCAGTGTTAATCTGCAGCCATTTCCAACTTCCAGTCCTGTGCTTTTATCATTAGACCTTTTTTGCCTGACAATTATGGCTTAGTTTTGACCTTGGGTCACTGACATCAGTAGAAGATAGATGTCAGTATCTTAAGGCAAAAATCAAGCCTTGATGGTTGTTCACCATTTTTCATCATTCTGTGGTCAGTTATATGAATCATGCAGAGAAAAAAGTGTTTCCCCTGTTCACTGAGAAAAGTATGAGATACATGAAAAGATGGATTTTAAGACTGGTTGAAGCATTACAAGGATGTAAAATTTCAAAGCCAAGGGGAGCACTTCTGTTTATTAAATATTTTTCCTTTAACAAATGGATTCAGTTAAAATTTGCTGATATACTCTACTATAATAGCTTAAATATGTTTCTGGTAAAAAGATCTTAACTTATGTCTTGTTCAGACTGTATTAAAGCCATCCTGCTGTAACTTAGAAGTATTGCTAAATTTCTACAACTCTGAAGTCCTCTTAAACTTTCCCTTGGAAGAAATATGGCATGACAGCTATAATTTATCTCTATGGTATAGATTTATCATATTAAAATATATCATACAGGACAATATTAATAAATTACACAGGAGAAGAAAACAAGGTATTGTCAGTTCAGGAAAGTGTGAACAGTAAGAAGCTGAGGAGGACTGAAAGAAAAAAAAAAACGACAAACAAATCAATCCCTACCCATGCCTCCCTAGTAATTCTGTATAATATTTTAATGGAAAAGGGCTGCGTTCAAAGTACACTTAGGAGAGTGTTGGAGACTCTGTGGAAGCTAAGACTGCACAGTAAGATAAATACATACCTGGGAAATCATAAATTCTTTTTAAAGTAGTGTTTTATACTTTGGTTCTGTGAAACCCCAGGAACGAGAGATGCAGAGCCCACAATTCCTCATATAGCTCCATAAATAGGCACTGTATCTTTTGTTGCAAATCCTCAGCTCTATACACTTGGGACAAGCAAGTGCCTAGTGGCAAACAGTTCAGAGAAACAGCACTGAGGAACTGAATGTGGTAATTGCTCCAAACTCATTGTTACCCACTTGATTTCATGTAGTCATGGCCAAATCTTCCATCTGTCTCTGCCCTCCAACAATGATTTTGGGACACTTGGAGCTGAAACCAAACTGTGGGTTTCTTTCTTTCTTTTTTTTTTTTTTTTTTGGGTGTCTGGGCTCTCACCATCACAGCCCTTGATTAAATGACAGGTTTTTGTTTTCATTGTCTTACCTTCTTTTCCCATTCACTTCTTGACAGCCTTCCCTCTCAGCTGAATACTGTTATCACTTCTTTATTCTAATCCTCTCCCTAGCTGCCTATATTATCACCCCTCTGTTTCAGAACTTGGACACTTACCCTTTAATCCATTAATTGGCTTTTTACCCTCAGATCTCTTTGCCTCCTCTCAGTGCAACCTGACTCTGCCAGCCACCACACACCCTGACTGTTCTCTGCCCGTCTCTCCCTTGCACCTCCTGGCTCTCCCTGCATTTTGGTGCTAGTTTCTCTTCTTTCCAGATAATCTTGTGCTTTATTTCTTTTCACAAAGGAGGCTCTCTGGTTCAATATCACTTTCAGTGTTGCTTGTGTTTCCTCCCTGTGTTTACGTATCACCTTTCTTCATTGCTTCCTAACAAGGGTAGATGTATATAGCAGGAACAATCTCTGCAGCAGATATCCCTGTTGCCCCCAGAATACGTCCATATCCTTATCAGAGTTCAAAAGTGTTGGGCAACTTAATAAAATATGGGTTGTTACACAGCAAATGTATTCACTTAAATGAGATTATCTTTTGATTGAGTTAGGTTTCTGTTGCTGTTTGCATGCAGTGGAAGTGTACTGTTCCTAACTTTTTTTTTAATCGTGTACTCTTTGTGTATAAAATCAGTTTGTATTAAAAGGAAATACTTTATCTTGTCCCGCTGTTTGGTCCAGGAATAATATTGCTATATTTTAAGAAATCCTGCCTACTCTGATTTCTTTTTTCTTAGTCAACATTTGAAAATATAGACTATACTGCAAAAAGGCGTTAGCCTTTTTGTTTTGTTATCTCTGATGTTTTCTTTACATAGTGTGTATGAATACACACATTTGATATTTAGCAAAATAGGGAAAATTATCCTGGTGCTAATGTACACAGAGCTATTACACCCAGTCATGGTTAATAGCACTAAATGGATTTAGAGTGAGGAGTCTAGACTGCAATCCTGTCAGCATCTGCCCCTTCCCCAGTAATTTATTTGGGGTTTGCACCTGCAGATGCTGAACTGGGACTGAATTCATACAAAATTTTTTATTTGGATAGCAGGCACTGAAATAGTAACATTTAAGAAGAGCACTAAATGAAAGTGACTGTGTTACCATTAACTTTCCCTCCTTTGTTGTCAATATTGAAAACAATAGAATCCTGATTATCCAGGCTCTTACCATGAGGATCTCCTTCTCTAATTAACTCCCTAATCTATTGGCACCCTGATGATTAGACATATCTTGTGCTGCCTGGTTTGTCTCAGTGGTTGGAAAGCTTTCATAAAATATTTCAGTTTGAAGCTCGTTCGTTGGCACAGTGTATCTTTAATATTCCATGCAAACATGGTGACGGTCTTTTCTTTTGTATGATGTAATCTCCATGCTCTGGAGCGTTACAAGCCTTTCTGAAAGGGTGGTAGATATGCAAAGGCTATGAGAACAGGAGAACTGGAAAGGTAATCGTGCAGAGGTGAGTAAAAGTCCCCTCTTTGCCCGCCTCTTTGTTCCTATGCTCTATGCATGTGATAAGTCACAGCTGAAAATCACCTTTTCCTCCAGTTTTAAAAATGTGCACATGTACCTACAGGCATCTCCAAAGGTGAAAGGTTCTAACCCATTGTACCGTGCAGCCATGGCAATGGGAATTTAGTTACAACTTGTAGAACAAAAAAATTTTCCTTCAGAGCCTTGTATATTCTAGTTTGTATGAGAAAGACTTGTGTGCCTTAAATTCTTTGATCTCTAATATGTAAATAAAGAAATTAAATTCCCCTCCCCTCATAATAATTTCTTCAAAACCAGAAGACACCTAACTCAGGGAATCAAACCAGCATACCCAGGCAGATCTTTTCCTTCTTTTCACTTGGAAGAGCTGCAATCCTGTGGGAAACATAGAATGAAAACCAGTTTAAAAACCTTCTCATGAAAAATCCTGCACCTAACTGTCAGCTGTATACGTTCTAAGTCTCGAATATACCCCATTACTTATTTGAGTAATGTTTTAATTTTGTTAAATGATTGACCCCTTATTGTTTTTTTCAAATGTTCTTGGTATTGAGCTATTCCCTTCCTTGTTTCATTCTATGGAGTATCAGCATTTGAAGTTTTTTTATAAGATCTGTCATCAATATATAATTGAAGTCTGTCATCAATATGTAGTCTTGTAAAGATCTACAACGTTCCTCTTGTCCTACGCCTAGAACTGCGCATTGGTGTGGTAGCTTTCAAGCAGTTGGACGTTAGCATGTAGGCTCTTTTCAATACGTTCAGCCTGGATCTGATTCATGTGTGTGTGTGCAGTTCACTAATGGAGGTGGTGGCCTTTTTGTGGTCTATGAAGTCTGTATTTTGTACGCACGGAGCCTTGCACTGGTCCTGCTCATGTGTGAAGATAAAGGCATGGAGTTTGTTTTCATATGTCTTCCTCCAGTATTGACAGGAGTCAATATATTTTTATAGAATCATAGAATTGTCTAGGTTGGATGGGACCTTTAAGATCATCGAGTCCAACCATAAATGTAACACTGCCAAAACCACCACTAAACTATGTCCCTCAGCACCACATCTACCCGTCTTTTAAATACTTCCAGGGATAGCGATTCCACCGCTCCCCTGGGCAGCCTGTTCCAATGTTTGATAACCCTTTAGGTGAAGAAATTTTTTCTCGTATCCAATCTAAACCTCCCCAGGCATAACTTAAGGCCATTTCCTCTTGTCCTATCGCTTGTTACTTGGGAGAAGAGATCAACCCCCATCTCTCTACAACCTCCTTTCAGGTAGTTGTAGAGAGCAATAAGGTCTCTCCAAGCCTCCTTTTCTCCAGGCTAAACAACCCCAGTTCCCTCAGCCGCTCCTCATGAGACTTGTTCTCTAGACCCCTCACCAGCTTCATTGCCCTTCTCTGGACACGCTCCAGTATCTCAATATCTTTCTTGTAGTGAGGGGCCCAAAACTGAACACAACATCAGAATGCAGAGCACCCTAAAAACTATGTACCAATCATGTAGTGTGAAAAAGCCAGCAAAACAGAAAAGGGTAAGAGAGATAGTAGGTTTCCTACTGCACATATTTATTGCTTTCTCCACTGCATGCAATATTTTAATTCAATTCATAGTAACCTTAAGTTACCATTGGGGATGCTAAAAAGCTTTACAAAGACACAAGTGTTTTTCATTAAATGAATTGATAATCTTTGAAATATGTAACCTTCCCCCCCACACCCCTGGCTGCTACCTATAACATCTTGTATAATTCAAGACCAATTTTTTCACTTAATTCTCCATAATGCCATTTATTTCTTGTCCATTCTTTCCTTCTTTTGTAACGATTTCTGAATTTCATGGGCTTCTCATAAAACACTGTTATGCTAATGCTAAGGGTAATTTTTTAAAGGTGCTTCAAAAGTGTAGATGTTTAATATGCAGCTGCTCTTTAAAGGGGCAAAAGGTTTCTTTCTGCCAATTCTTTCCGATTCTGTACTAAAAATCTTTTATTTTCCCCCTCAGCTGTCAATATTTAAGGAAGTACCCTTTCATGTTTTCTATAATCCTGTTAAAAACACTAGGTATATTCTGTACCTGTGGCTAGACGTACAGCATGGTGCAAAATAATCTAAACACTCAAGGTTTGTTTGCAGATTCACTCTAATGAAAAAGGCTCAAGATATGTAATGAGACAGCCCCTCTGATACAGTTAATCAGTATCCACACAAGTTGATCCCTTGAATGCATTACATGATTTGTAAGAAATTGCTTAGTACATAAGAAATTAAGATTGAGTAATATTTGCTGATGTCTTATTTTTCAGCTAAGAAATCTACCACTTTTAAGGATAACGAGGGGTAAGAGGTCCTCACTTATGTTCCTCTGCTCTCTGCAAAATAGGATAGTTTCAGAGAGAGACAGCTATATTGCAAAAAAAAATTCCAGATACTGAATAGAAAGGGTTCTTTCATTCAGTTGAACATCATAGAAAAATGGTACCATGCCTAAATTGTAAAAATATTTTTATTCCAAAATGTGTTTAATAGTTCACGCTTTTACAATCACAGCTTAGAGTTAATTACAATGTCTAGTCTCAAAACAGGTCTATGGTAATAAGCGTCTCACTAAATCATTGTCTTCACTGTGTCCAGACTGCTAGGATGGGGAGTTTTAGAAGTGCTTAATTGATACATAAACATAAATCCTGTTAAAACTCTCCATGGCACTGGTGAACAGTTATGTGCTTTAGAAATCAGTTGTTCTTCGATCCGGGTCCTGTTTCATTTTGCATAGGAGTAGTTGGCAAAGGAAAGGACAGAAAGCAGACCACGTCCTCAAGTGTACTTGCACGGCAGTAGGTCAGGATAGCTAGCTGGTGGGGATGAAAGATGCTCAGACCTGCAGTGAACGGCACAGGCAAATCCTTTTTCACGGGTAGCGGGTGTTTATTGCACAAGATGCGTTCTCGTCAGTGCCTGTCCTGATAGGGTGGCTGTGGTGAGCGTGTTCGGCCAGAAATGATTGCTTTGCTCCATCATTGTAGCAAATTTCTGAAGCAGAAATTATCATGACAAAACTGGGGGGAGGGTTGTTGATAATTTTGGTTTTCTGAAGGAATGACATTTGGAAAAGGAAGAGTTAAAGAAGTTACTGCTGCTGTAATATACATACCAGGCGCTTTTGGTCTTTTAAGTCTTCACAGCTCTCTTACAACAGGTTCTCTTCATGTCTCAAAAATGCAAATCATTGGGCTCCTAAGAGCAACTGAATAGGGATATGTATTTCATCTTAAAACAAAGAGCAAAGAAAAAAAAAAAAAGAAAAAGTTATTCAAAGGATTTTGGAAACAGGTGTTCTAAATCAACATTAATTGGATTTCAGTTAATTATTCCTTATACTTTAGGGATTATAGGAAAGGAATATAGGGGGAAAAAGCAAGAACAACTTCTCTGACACACTAATTGCTCTAATATTATTTAAGCTAAGCAGCCCCTCGTTTCTTTCACCGCCACCCCCACCCCAAATAAATTGGCCTCCAGATGACTGTTACAGAGGCTAGGGAATAAAAATGAAGCAGAAAAGCGAGACGCAGTCTTTGAAAGCCATCTTTACTTGGGAGGATGGTTACATAGTTAGTCTCTTATGTATACTATTCTCTGCCTCTAACTACTAAGATAAAGGCAACTACTAAAAAGCTGTTAGAGATTGATTTTGGATACCGCATTTCTAATATGAAGATTACCTACATGATTCCCCTGACATTTTAACCCTCGCAGCATATGATCTATGCACATAGTTTTAGTCTGGGTCAAGAACGTTTCTCCAGGGCTGGCAGAGGAAGGCTGGGTGGAAGACAGGGCATTATTAAGGATTGTATTTTGACTTTTGGCTTTCTGTCCTAATTCTTATTGGAATGAATCCACTTTTTCCCCAATATTGGAGCTGGTATTACATTTGACATGAAAAATTGTATATGTAGAGCTTTAGTTTGCCTGTGAGAACCGAATGATTCCAAATTTTAAAAGGAGGAGGAGAGACGGTGAGCGAGGCTCGCTGTGCAGATTCCCTGAATGCCCGTAGAGCTGAGTCATGGGATTTCAGTGGAAAACTCTAACAAGATTTTCAAAGTTATCATATATTGAAGTGGTCTAAAGAAATGAAGTTTTAAAATTGGGCTGAAAGTAGGGTGAGAGGTGTTTTGTTGTTGTTTGGGTTTACTCTTCAATTTTGTGCAAACTTTTTGCTAATTCCTCTTAGTTTTAAGTTGATTAGAGTAAGAGTAGTCAGCGACGCTTGCTAGTCTCCTCTCACTGTCCAGCCTAAGAGAAGTGAGTGATACCTGTGATAAAAGTAACAGATTTTCAAAGTTATTTTTAAACTTTAATACGATACAAAAATCAGAGCTTCTAGTAACAACCAAGATAATGTTTTACATGTTTTTCACGTTAACAATGTCTCTTTGAAGAACTCCCCTCCCCATATGTTTGAAGTATACATGAAATGTGTCGCTTTTGAACAGGAGATATTGTTAAGTTATATGTGAAATTATTTACACAGCAAATTTTAAAAGATTTCAGGAAGCCTAATGAAACTTGCCTGAGGGCAGCAAGAATTTGCATTCGAGCCTCCTGCATGTGTGACAATTTGCTAAGCATCTCAGTTAAAAAAATTGGAAGGGGACTTCCCACATTTGGTAGTTCTCACCTATAGCTGAGGTATATTACTAAGGAGATATACATATGCCTACTATATGCATCAGCATATTTACCATCCTTACAAACACACGTGAACATAATTACATCCTGTCTACACAATCACTTAGTTACCTGACTTCTATGCCTATTTGTGTAAGGTCCTAACAGGGACTTTAAAGATCTGAGATTTTTGCAGATCTTATAAAAACATTATTCTTAAATTAAACTGATCTGTTATAACCCAAATTTCCACCACACATGGATGAAATTCTTAAGAACAGACACTTTAGTTGCTGCTATGAAAGCACAGTAGAAAGCAGTAGTGGAAAGAGCAAGGCTTCATGTGTTGCTAGCTTTCAGAGAATAGGCCAAATAGGTGTCTGTATTGTTCTAGCTGCTCTTACTTGTCTCCTTAACTCATAGCATTTAGATGGCATCATTTCTCATATTATGCAGACAATGGTACTGCATTCAGTAGGAAGAAAGTATTTCTCTGTCAGATGTCACTATTTCTAACTGACAATGAAGTGCAAAAGATAAATATCTTTAAAGTTTTGTTTAATAACTGTAAAAACCCAATATTAAGCAGATGAAGATAAATTATGAAAATACATGTAAGCTATATATGCATGCATATTTAACTCTTGATTTCCCAAATATGACACTTCATAGCTTTTCTCTTGGTCATCAGTGGGTTTTGGTTGTTTTTTTTTGTTTTTTTTTTTGTAAATCTACTGCATGCAAGCTTTGTTCTTGCTTGTAGAGAGCATGATTTTACTTTGCAAATGAGGGTGCAAACTTTTCCTTCTCATTAAAGGTAAAAAAAAGCCACTTCAAAATTCTGTTCAGTCGTTTTTTTCCAAATCAATTCCATCAGTATCAGCTTGCAGGAAAATGTATTTCAAATTAAATTTGTAATTCATATCCTAGGTGTGTTTCATGCTCTTTTACACTGTATACAGCATCTCAGCACTAGTGGTGTTTTAATGCTCAGAGTTCTGTACGTTTTTTTATCCTTACCTCACGTTTTTCCTTTGCTCCCCCTCCTGACCTTTGCTAAAATCTTCACCGTGATGTATAGGTGATAATTGACTGCCTTTTAAAAGGTACTTTTTGTATCAGCTGAGTGCTTTCTTGTTTGAGATGTGAACATATTTTATGGACAGACTCAAAGCCTGGTTGTGCTCAGTCATATGTGCAAAAAAAATATGTTGTTCGTCGTTTGTAATCCCCAGCCCATGGTGGTTCTCTCCAGTTTGTATATGGGAAGAGATGTGCTTATTTAATCACAGACCAGATGTGGGGCCTAAGGGCCTGACCCAAAGGCCATTGAAATCAGTGGGAATCCTACTGTAGGTTTTAATGGCCCTACACGTTTAGATCAGTATATCTGACTCATTTTATGAAGGGGAAAAAAAAAACCCAAAACAACTTATTTTTGCCCTCCTCACTCCTTTCCCATTTTCTTTAGGAGGAAAATCCTCCCCTGTACGCTAAATGCAATGAAAACAATTTTAAAAAAAACCCTGACAACTATTCTGTTAAGAAAGTGTTACAATAGGAAGCTGCACATGGCTTTATAGTACTGGGGTGGCTACAGTACCTTTTTACACTACGAACGTTTTTTGATAATACTTTGCAGAGAAAGGTTGATGTGCTTGCGCAGAAAAACAGTTTATATACAGTATGGACTTGGGGCTACATGGTAAAAATATCTGTATAGTCAGTGTAGTCTATTTGTGAAATATAGCAGGGAAAAATATTTATGAGCACCACAGGACATGAAGCTCAAAGTGCAGTCATTTCTAAATGAAAATTATGTGACAGTTCATCAGTATTTAATGCTAACATTGCTTGATCTAGACATAAAGAATTTAGCAGCCATTTATCATAACATACAGTACTGTTCATTTCCTGATTTGCTTAGAATACATTGGTGTTTTAATCTCAACACGAGCCACAGGTCTAATTTTAGATATTTAATGAAAGGAAAATCCGGCGAGAGACAGATTTTTCACATGGCTATTAGAAGCCTACTCCCACAACTTGAATTGGTTGGTCTTTTTAATGCGTGCTCCCAGAAGCCACTGCTTGGTCCCTGCACCAGATGCAGGTGTTCCCTTGTGCTGTCAGCCAGGAATGATTAATGAGGATTTGCCCCTACTGAAAGCAGTCTTTGGAGCATTGTTCAGGGCATCTGTGGAACTGTCGGGGGAGACAAGGACACAAGTGAACAACCAATTATTTGGCCATCACTGAGGCAGCATGAAAAAGACATCAAATTGGACAGAGGAGCAAAGCTTTTGTTTCATGATCATATTTTTAGGTGTTAATAGTAACAGAGGAATTCTACCTGGTTTGGTTTGCCTTTTTTTTTTTTTTTTTTTTTTTTTTTTTCTGGGTAGG
>VFFE01006868.1:841705-854822 GCA_008921705.1 Burhinus oedicnemus
AAAGAAAAGGGGGGTAAAAAAAAAAAAAAAAAAAAAAAAAAAAACAGCAGAGGCAGAAAACTGATCACGGTCTTTTAAAAGTGTAAAAGGGAGGAAAACACACAGAATTGATTTCTTGGCAGTTGCACTGTGTGTATAAAGATATACCGTTTTGCTCGGCTAACATTAGGGAACGAGAGCTAAGAATTCTGCAAGGAGGAGGATTTCTCATGCAGGGAGCTTCTTAATTGCTGGCCAAATACAACAGTTCAGGAGCCGAGGCTTTAACATGTGATAGCGCGGGGAAGTGTTACATTAGGATTCTGAAAAAGAAAATGTGAGGGAGCAAAACCAGAAAACATTTGCAAGATTGCATTCAGCATTCAGCCTGCATCCCTCTTTCTGTCTCAAAGAAAATACTCTTAGGTGCAGAAGAATGAGGGGAAAAAGAAGAACAGGACTAAAAACGCTCTGCTCAGGCTTAGACTTCTGCATTTTTGTAATTACCAAGACTTGTGATTATAAAGACTAATTTTAAACCAGAGGGAAAGGATTATATTTTCAGAACAATCCAATTACAGAATGGATTGTTTATAAAATACATTTTATGCTCCATCCTGTCAAGCCTCTTTTTACCACAATATTAAGAATAAAAAAGTTAATTATACAGCTTAATTCTAATAAGAAATATAATGTTTTATTGACTAATAACAAATATAGTATAATTTCTACTGAAGTAATATAATTAATATTTGCAGTGGCTAATTCCCTAACGTCAGAAGTTCCTCTGTTCCCACACACAGGAGGGGGGAGTTTGGATCCTGAAACAATTACAGATCATAATTCCAAACTATTCCTTAATGAAGGAGAAATCTATATTTCTAAATTAACAGTTTAGTTGTATTTGGCTACCTGGATTTAGGGTTTTTTTCAAATTATTTATCCTTTAATGGCGCTATTTTATCAAGGAGGACTCATGGCATCTGCAAAATTATGTGAATGTCCATACATAAAGGCCTGTTTCCTTACCACAGCTGGTTTGTAGGAAGTTTCAGTAAGCAAGAAGTTTTTGCCTGCTTCATGTTTTGAATGAGTTGTGCAGGTAACAATTTGATTTATGATATCCAGATTTTCAGAATTTGTCATCTTAGTGTCAAATATCTGGGTCTGAAACCTGAACAGGCAACTACTGTCCCTATTTACTATAGGATGATCATCTTGTTAGAAAATGAAAATTTAAAAATAATTTTAAAAAATCCTTGTAATGTCATAACCACTTATTATAGAAAGAAAAAAACAGTACGCATGTAAATGGAGTCTTCGTATTTAAAGTGTATCGCATACTTCTTTATACCACCCAAATGAAGGTCTTGATCAGAAGGAAATCACTAAACAACCTAAGAATCTTTAGATATTCCAGCATTTCAGATAACTGTGTACATTGTGGTCTGGAATTTTACGTTGGGAATAGCCTCAATACCAGCTCTTGAACAGCAGCATTGATGTGTTTAGTCCTGCAGGTCTGTCCTTTTCCAGCAGTACAGCCGTTTGTTACTCTCTGCAAAGGACTCTAACATTTGAAACTGAGCTTTGTCCCCTCTTGCATTTGGAATATGTGCTGGAACTTTAAATGGCTTTATTAGAAGTTGTAAAATCAGTGTACGGACGCACTCAGCTCTGTTTCCTTCTTATCAGGAAGAGACAATGGCATCAACAACATGCCCCTGTGTCTGAAAGACATTACTTGGTGGAAGAACAGTCTGCTAAGACTCCTCCTGGGCACGATGGAAGTGATTCTGGTGAGGAAGGAAAATACTTCCAAGAACTGAACGAATGGTTATAGCATCTCAAAAAAAGGACATTTGCCTGTGACTATCAAAGTGCTGAACTGAGTTTCCTAATCCTAGATAAATAAATAGAAAAAAAGCTTTCTGCTACTGTAGGCTGTGCTGAAGACTGCACCTTTTCCTGCCAAGTATGGAATTTGCTACGGTAATTCAAGGCTTGTTTATCACTGTGCTGGATTACTTCTGACTCTTCTACTTGAAGTTGTCAGCTGAAGAGCATAGAAACGTCAGATGTTAAAGCTTGATGAAATTTCTAAGTAACATAAAGAAGACCGCAGCCTGTCATTTAGATGTGTCAGCAACATACAGCATCGAAATATCTTCAAGGACATGGTCACTCTCTCCAAATGTCCTGGTGGGTGAGCACCTTTGGGATGGAGCCCCTGTGAGCCCCCATGGGTAATACTTTAAAGCAGAGACTGAATCCTTTTAGTGGAGGTTCTTTGGCCTGAAAATAGGGATGGGATTCGCCAGCTAGTCCACATAATGGGAACTCCCCTTTTTGCATACCATTTCTTCCAGTACAGTGACAATCTCTTCCATCCATTACATTCCTCTGCAATCCACATGCTTTTCAAAAATAACTATGTTTCTACCAGTGCTTATACTTAGGTTTCAGTATGGTATTTGATACATGTTGTATTATGCTGTTTTCCCTGTAAATTCTTACGTATGTATGTATTTTCATGATACTTCAATAAAAACATTAAAATTGAAATTCAAAGCAAAACAAAAACAAATGGGCAAGAACATATGGAAAGGGATAAAGCCATTAACATCTTTATTATGAGTGTTGTTTGCTAAAAACATCAGCTTTGATTTAGCTTTATGAGGTAAATCCACTGGAGATTTATTTTACAAAACTATAAAAAAATTCTGAAACTGTCACGTTTTTACAAGGGTCTCTAATACTCTACAGACTGCATAAGGCTATGAAATAGTAGATTAGTATGAGGGGAAGATGCGAGATTACTTTCTTCCTGTTCCACTATGCATTTATGGAGCTATGTAGCTAAACAATAGATGTGTTCTATTCTAAGTCACGACCTATTCTTATGGATCTTTGCAATTCTTTTTGTGAAAAAATGTTTCTTTGTCTGTAAATAGCATGGCTACTGGAATATATTGTTAGGGGGGAGAAAAAACAAACAAAAAATAATTAAAGCTCAAATAAATATTTTTGTAGTCTTTAATATGTAATATTTAACTTTTATTTCATGCTGGAAAGAATGAGGGTTATTAGAATCACAGTATGATTAAGGGTGAGCATTTATTTCTCTTATTTATGGTAAGTAAAATCTAGCAACAACAAGCTCGAGAATTCCGGAGTTGTCTTTTATAAAACTTTTGACTATCCGGATTTCTCTCTTTGTCCCTCCTCCTACCAGTAGAACACAGCCTGATGGTTCTGGTCACTACAGCCAGTGTACGTCTGCTGATGGTGACCGTGACGAAAATCGTAAGACTTTTGTGCTTCTGTTATTGCCTCCAGGCCTGAAATGAGGTGAGGCTGCAAGCAACTGGGGCAGCGTCATTAGTACCTCATCAAAACTGGTTCTTAATGAACCATTTGATAAAGCAGAAGGAATTCTCTCTGCTGCGTGCACTGACAACAAACAGAAGGGCAAGGGAAAAGGTTTGGATGTAAAAATACTCTCCCTTGCAGGAGCAGCATGAATCAGTTGCAGTTTGTTTTGTTATCACATACACGTTCTGATATAGGGGTAGGCAGGGCAGGCAGGGAATTTGCAGACATTTCTGTATCGATTTTATATAATAATGCTGTACATGCTTGGTTTGGGCTGCAAAATTCGCAGTGTGAACTACTTAAGTTCTGGCTCTTTGGCAGTAGAGAATTGTGAGGGTAAAATAAACTCCAGTTCCTTTACCCTTGATAGCTGATTTTTGCACCTGAAATCCCAGAACTAGGAGTTCAGTAAGTTTGTGCTTACGCATAGGTATGTATTTACTTATTTTCTCCAAAACCACAGCTTATATCAATAGAAAACTATCTACAGATTTTATAAACATCCTTGGCATATTCAGCTTTTATTTTTCTTCTGTGCTTTGGAGTAGGTCACACTTAGGACTGATGTGTGAGGCCAAAGGACTTTTCTTTTTCTATAGCCCCCAGCCTGTTTTTTCACCAGCATAATTTCCCACCATTTCTGGATTTCACTTTCTTCTTTCTAGTCCCCCTCATCTTCATGCGGTGTTTTTTTGACTGTTAATGCCATCTTGTACACATTCTTTTCCCTTTTCCTCCCTTCCCCCCTCACATCCTTCATTCACACATCCCCTTTGCTTCCTGTTGCAGTTCATAGACTTCTCTTTTCCTGGTATCTTTTCCACGTCTTTGTTTGTTCTCCCTCCATTCATGTTACAACTGGGAAAATGTAGGGAAGTGGATCTTCATTAATGATGGTGAAGTTTCACCGTGTATATTCACATGCTGGAAATAACAACATGGTTAAGTGTCACTGACCGTTTTTCTAGGAAGAGGATCTTTAAATTAAGAAGCTTTCATTAATGTTCTGTGTAATGTAAAATGATTTAGCTTCAAATTACTCTGTATCTGAATATGAGTTAAACAAAATACTTGTCGCTATTTGGATGGATTATGAAGTCCCTTATGTATGTTAGAATTTTCTTTGGATTTGTATGAACTGTCAAGCTTTATAATTTCTGTGTATCTACTTCAGTATTAAATCCTTGGCTGCCTCAACTTATTTTATTGCCCTTCATGGTGCTACATTAATGGTAAGCATCACATCACCAGTTGCATATATTTGTTTTAATGGAGACTACCCATCCTATGATCCTTATTTAAACCTCATTTTAACATATTTTTGGAAGCTTTAAAAATGCAGACAGTGTTCCTAATTCTGATTAGAAGTAAACAACAGATTATCAGAGTATTTTGGTCAAGTAAGAAAATGGAATTCTTTACTGGAAAGAAAGAGAAGTAACATCCAGAGTGGGGTATAGATGGTTAGAAGTGGCGGTCTATAAGCATTAACAGAAAATAAATAGCACAGAAATATTATTTCTTATAAAAAACCAGAGCCTAGCATTTTAATAAACCATAATCTTGACTGCAAGTCTTAAATAGTAATGAAATAATGTTTGTGAGAATACCAATATCAAAAATATTTGAAATAATAATTTGTGAGGTCTGTATTGCCCATTCCACCCAGCAGCCAACGGGAAGTCAAAGGATATTTTAAGAAAAGTTTATTACAATCTATTGCATTTGAAAAAACTTAGATCTACATTTCTGCTATCAGAGGCTGCTTCAGGTTCTTCCCCTATGGATACAGATTATGTTTGTTTTCAGAATTGCTGAAGCCAGAAATATAGTCTGTGGGTTTGAGTGAACTTTCTTCACCTAATTTCAAATCTGCTTGAACTTGGTGACTTTGTATATTTGATTTAAGCTTCTTTGAGTTTGCATTTAATAAAGAAGAAGAGTATAGGTGAAGGGAGAAGAGACAGAAAATCCAATGCAGAAATATCAAGGAAAAAGAGTTTGATATACATGCCACATGTGAATTACTTGTCTCTCTTTTAGTATCTTCTGTGTTTTGCAGCATAGAAGCTTTCTTTGGCAAAAAGAAATAATCAAGTTGCTGGTTTTGTTTTTGATTTAATCATGCACAAAGTGGTTTTACTTCATGAGCTGCAGCCTTAGCAGACAAATGGATATTATGATGTATTTGTGTCCAGCTTTGTGACATATTATTCCAAAAGCAAATCGTGGTATGCCAGAAGACACATGAAATGGAGTGATCTATGTTGCTGTCCTCTTATTGCCAGCTAGAAAGTCTGTCCATCCCTGATTTTAATCACGTCCACTTAGTGGTCAAGCTAATTCACCCTGCCAGCCAGATAATCTAGTTCAACGTCCACTGCTGTTATTACGGACTGGAGGTCAGATCTTTTATCTGTTTTCGCCAAACTCAGTTGGACACTGTTTCTTGCTGGGAGTCTTTGGACGAAGGCGATAAATCTTATTGCTGATATCCCAGGAGGTGGTAACATGTCTTCCCACAGGCATATCTTCAGGATTTTTCCAGGCTCTGTGAACTTACGTAAAAACTTTTGAAAGTCCTGTGGTTCTATTTTGTTTATTTTATTTTTGTATCTGTGATACAAGTATCTCCACTTACTCAAAACTGAATTGTGAATTGTCAACACAGAGTCTTTTGAGTTTGTCTTCATTTTTATGTCCATAAACAGGAATATAGTCAAATCCCACTATCAATATTATGACTACCTGTGTGTACAGGTAGGCTTTTGCAGCAAAACCAGTTGACATTGCTCGTTATAGTCTGGATATGTGCCAGAACCCCCTGAAACACAGTGCACATGGATTTGAGGAATACTGCACCGCGGAGAACTCCTTTTGCCTAACAGTAATTCCTGGATGGTGAAGAGCAGCAATTTTCTACCTGTGATGTATGGAAATCGGTACGTGACTTCTGAGTTGGCTGCAAAAGGCAACTTGAAAGAAGTTTTTATGTTACACCGTGGTTTATGTGAAATTTGGCATTTATGGGTCAAAAACAATAAAGCCACTTCTGTACAATTGTAAAATGGCTTATGCTTTGCTTTCTCTCTAAGCGGTAATTTAAGACACAAGGTTGGCATTGCCTAGAGCCTTTGTGGATACCATGAAAATCTGCTTCATTTTTTTGCTGTTATTGAGCTGGCAGCTAGATTAAACAGTTATTGTAAACTTCTTTCCCTCTCCCAGCTACTGCACTAAATTCATCCTGGTCAAATGAAATTATGTGGTTTTATAATAGAGGTAAGTTTATAACATAACATTATAATATATTTATATTGTATATAAAAATATATAAAACTAATAATATAAACTTATTATAATAAAAAGGCATTGAAAGCGTGAAGATATTTTAAAAGAATGGGTTTATTGTGTACTTGTCAAAGCGTTAGAAGCCTGGGGGTCCCAATGCAGGTCATAGTTGGGCTAGCCTGCACACATAATGCTTATCGTTCCGTGTAGACTAGCCAGCTCTGGTTAGCCCTATCTAATTCACTGGATTCAATTGTAGTGTTTTTGGCAATCCTCAGCTTTGTAATAACGTGTTTGGAGGGGGAGCGTTCTTCTGACACTGGTTACCATGCAGTCAGTTGTGAAGGTCATCCCAGTTCTCTCTGTTTTTTCTTGCCGCAAGTGTCGCATCTCCTTCTGTAAGTGTCTATAAATGTCTGTAGGTGTCACCTTCCCATTCTCCATACAGATGCGTCTCTTGCACTGGTTGCATTTTCCCTTTCTAGGGTCTCCTCTGCATCCACCAACAAACACTACAAGAGCAAGAACTACATTCCACTAGTCTGTCCACATTTGACAATTGATGATGAAAGAATCCTTTTCACATCCACTGCAATATCCTTGGAGTATCTTTTGAAGAAAGAAGAGAGGAGCAACGAGCTAGGGTTGCTATCATAATTATTTTAGCTCAGAGTCGAGGACACGCATTGAATTTGGCTGTAATCCCTGAAATGAAGGAATTTTTCTTTTGCTTTTTCTTTTGGCAAAGGATTAGTTGGTGTAAGGTGACAAAAATTTTCCAAAACTAAAAAGGTAGCCCAGGGTTCCACTTCTCCTCTGATGGGGAACCAGCCTGCCTGATGGACAACAGGCAGTGCAGCTCAGCAGTTACTGCTCTAGTTGCCACATTTTTTGAACTGACTCCAGAAAGATTTTTTTTTCTTGACTCTGTTCCGTAATTGAAAAGTGAAAAACAAATCAGCCCTCTGTCCTTCTTTCCTGTAACTCTTCAAAGGAGTCTGGAGTGCAGTGTGGAGAATGCTCACTGCACTGTATCCCTGGCAGCAGTTAGCTCTAAGAAAGAACTGTAACCATGATGTACACATTTTAGAGCATTGAGGAATACAAATGTTTTTTCTGAGTTATTCTTTATTATGGTATAATTTCTTACGTCATTTTGAATTTGCATTAGCCTAAGCTGAGAAACTTTGAATAGACTGCTGTACTGTGCATTGATTTTATTCTATGAATTCATGTTGAGACAAATATCAAAACATATTTAATACAAATACATATTTACTCAATGTATGTGTTCATATAAATACTGAAAAGCAAGTGTTCTCAAACTGTTATACACTGAAAAGGACTTGAAAAGATGCTCTGTGGAATAGAGGCTCTTTGTTTTCTCACCAGTCAAATGTTTTTGCATTATGTGAATGTCGTGGTTTGGGACAGGACAGTGAATTTGCTTCCTTTTTTTTTTTTTTAATGAAGTTGGTGGCGGTATGTTATGACTTTTAAAGGTGACTTTTTGACAATGGAAGTACAGGATCAAGTGTAGTTCAAACCTTGGGTACATTTTACCTGAGTTACTTTGTGGCTGCAATGGCAGTGAGAAAGGAGAGATGTCCCAGTTCTGTTGCCAACAGATTTTGCGACCTTGGTCAAACTGCTTAAACTCTTTGAATGAAATCCTGCCTCCACTAAAGTCAAGAGGATTTTTGCCATTTATTCCAATGGGGCAAAGATATCACATTTGAATTCTGAATTGTTAATAAGAACAGGATAACATGCACCTAACTCTCACAGCTCTTGTGAAGCTAATTAATCAGCAGAGTACTTTGGGATCTTCAGAAGTATAATAGAAGCTGCAAGTACTATTATTTATTTGTCATGTAATTGGAAACCAGCAAGGTAAAAAGTCATTGATAAAAATCCATATCACAAGGTCATTTCTTTCAATGTTGCAAATCTCTTCTTCAATCAAGAGCTTTGTAACTGATGAAAAGTACAGCCTAATCATAACATTATCAAGTCAATTTAATTGGTGCTCTGGCAGCACATGAGATCATAATGAAGTCATTTTTGCTAGTTACAGGCTTAAAAATATTTTTATAGCACCCTTCATCCTAGTGGAAACTTTAAAGGCCTCACAGACAGGATTAAGCTTTTCTGCCTCCATTATGCAACTGCCTTTATGTGGCAGACACCAGCTGTTTTAATAGTGTCTAAAAATTTTAGTGATAAGCGTGATATTACTGTGTTTATATCTATCCTTTATACCTATTACATAGTTTGCACCTTTAAAATTGATGTTCAGATACGTCAAGGTACAGAGGTAGAACTTTTGGATTAGAGAGGTTCTGATGTTTTCAAGGTTGAACACTGATAGCTGTCGCTGAACCATGGTTTTTCAATATGCTCTGTGTCAGTGAAAAATCCCATTTTTGCCAACAGAAGGGTCTGCACAGTTTTGCACAATAGCCTGTTTCACTATGGCAGAAACTTAAAGCCCAAAAGCTAAGGTGGGGTTTATGGCATCCCAGGTGAAGGTTTGAAGTAAGAGGGGTTATGTTTCTATCAGCACGCCCTGTTACATTGAGTGGATTGCTTAATTTACCACGGTGTAAGCTTCCATATTGCAACAGATGGAAATAATGTTATTTATCTTTTCTTTGCCCTGGCTTTTTCATAGTACGGAGAGCTGGTGTGCCAGTGTCAGGGTCCTCCTGCTTCTGGCACCTGCCATTGCTCCTCTCCTCAAGGAGTAGGGGTGCTGTGGCCGCAAGTCCCTGTGGTGAACTCCCACCACCGACCACGTCACCTGCCACGGCTTGTGGCCAGTGAAGAGCAGGCTGTGACTCTCAGTTCTCTCTTGTCATTTGCTTCTTCAGCACGTGCCCAATTAAAAGCCCAATTTAAAACACAGCCTTCAGAATAAGCAGCAAACGCAAAGTGGCCAAAGGGCTACAAGTTATGGCTCAAGACGTGAAGGTGTTCAAGAGGAAGAGAGTTTAAAATTAGCAGATTTCCCTCCTAGTTTTTCATTTCCATCTTCCTCCCTCCCTCCTCCATGGGCTCCGCTTCGTCTTTGTCATTGCCCAGTCTCCATAGCACACGTTTAATCAGATGTGCCTGAATGTGTCTCAGGTACTGGCAAGCTGAGGTTTCATTTCCACTTTGATGGAAAGCAGGGAGCTGTAGCCTCCTCCTTCAGCCAGGCTGTGGCACTCAGCAGGGTCTAAGCAAGGCTGCTTTCCAGGGCAGTTTACTCTGGGAAAGGTGAGAAGGAGCGACTGGCAGAGGAGATGAGCTCCTGTGGGAGTTTTACAGGTGCTTATTGGTGTTTTATCTTTATAGGCAAAACCTGATATGTAAAGAGGGAAAAATGCTACCAGAGCCCTGATAGATAAGGCCAAGGACAAAATAGGAAGTAAAATAATGAGAGACAGACAACATTTTCTTCCTTTTCCCTTGTTCAGCACTAAAAGCCACGTTCTTACTCATACTGAAGTCTGCTACACCACACTGGCAGTGTAAAGGGACACTAAAGTGAGTATTAAATGTAGCTTCCCTGATGCAATTGTTTAAAGAATCCTTCCATGTAACAGCTGCAAAGCAGTGGATATTGTGCTTATTTTCATCCGTTTGTTCCCTATCACAAGCAACTTGGCAGTGTTGCTGTAGGAGTCCCCTACACCCGTCAGACTCTAGTTTAGGACAGCCTCACATTGTCCATAAATACAAATAAAACCAGGATTGCCAGCCCCTCTCTCCCCCTCAAGCTGAGAGAGATCTTTGCTTCAGATGTTCCCTGATAATCTGAGAAAGGGTATATGTACTTTAAGAATTAATGCCTGCAGTGAATATAGGAAAAACATTTCTTTCCAGCTGCAATATATACGTTTAAAAGTCGCTAATGTTTCTAACTTGGACATCTTGGCATTTAGTCTTTGAATATCGAATGTGACGAAGAAAGTATTACAACCAGTACGTATGAATTTCATCTGAAGGCACCTTAAACAACCTGCCT
Organism: Burhinus oedicnemus; assembly: GCA_008921705.1. Lineage (NCBI taxonomy): Eukaryota > Metazoa > Chordata > Aves > Charadriiformes > Burhinidae > Burhinus > Burhinus oedicnemus. Next base: position 852,363 of record VFFE01006868.1, read on the forward strand.
GCGTTTGTAGGAGACCGCACCTCCAGTGCTCCCAAAGGCCACCAGCTGCTGCGCTGGGTGCCTGCAACTGCTGCGTACACTTTTGACAAGTCTCTCACTGCCCCTCATTCTTTGCAACAACAAATTTAACCTAATTTTAGTCCGAAGCTTAATTAAGGTAGACCTCATTGTGCTGTAATACATATAGCCCGGGATACAATCAGATGTCACCTAAAGTTTAGGCTTTAGATTAGCAAGTTCCTATCTTCAAATCTCAGTTTAGGCCTCTTAAAAGCTTCATTTTGATGACATATTACCCCAGTGGATTTTGTGATGAGTTTGGGTTTTCTTTTTGCCTCAATCCACCTCTCAGGTAATCGGTTTAGCTTGTTAGTAATCCTTCTGATTAACCTGCAGAGGAAGTACCAAGTTCATTATTGATACAGCTTGAGAAGTTACGGTCCTTGCTGGGTGACCCAGGGGAGGGCAGACGTGGTGCTGTACTGAAAGTCTGGTCATTTATGCACAGGAAAAAAAGAAAAGACAAATTTAGATCTTCTTAGTTGTGGATAAAACAACTAAGCGTATTGTCATTTCCCCATATTTTCAGTTATTCAGATGTATTTCTTTTCAAACTGTTTGCTGCAGGATTTAATTGTAACTGCTCAAAAATTGAGTGTTCATTTTTCATTGGTCTGGTAGGCACTTGGTATTTTCCGTGCTCTCTGAAAAGATGGATGCATAAGAACTGTTGGTACAAATATTGGCGCTTATTTGCTGGTTTAATATTTGCATTGATAAACAGTTCCTCAAGTTTCTGCAGGTTTCTAATCGCAAAGGGATGGGAGGATGATTTAAGTTGCCTGCCTTACAAATTTGAGGAAATAGCACGAAAATATTTTAACAGTACTCACTCAGTCCTGCTCAGTAGCCACTTGCAGAACTTTATAGAGGATGACAGTATTAGCCAACAGTCAAGACAATGGTCCGAGAAAAACCCTTTTTACTTCAGACAAAGAGAGGGAAAGAGCATTGTGTAGGGGAGTGAAATTTCAGGGCAGCAGTTCTGCTGAGGGCTTGTTAAATCTTTCATTTGGGCCATTCACCTGCTGCTTATAAGCAATGAAAATGGTAGACAGCAGATGTGAAGGCTAGGAGGGGCTATAATGACATGAAAAACAAGTTGGGCGACTATACAGAATCGAGAGAAGAAGGATTGAGACCTACTCTTTTGTATTTGAAATAAACCCAGCACATGTTATTATGATCCCAAACACTTTAAAAACTTTCTTTCAAAATGAATCATGTAAAAACATTAAAAATATAAATGAATAAATAAATGTTTCCCATCTTTTCTGAGTGAATGAAAAAAACAAGTAATCTTGAACATTCTTGATCTCTGTATAACTTTCATTAACATTCGCCAGTGCTGGAATATGACCCTCTGGTTATGTGAGGTTTAGGATACATATAATTTCCCTAAAGTAGATGATGAAAAAAATCTGCCTATTTTGACCACCGGGATGTAGGTTGGCTTTTTTGATATTTCATCACTCCCAAATCATAACACCTTGCTGATGTTGTCTCCCATAGAAATGTTTGTGTTTTAATTTAAACCAGACAATAAAAGAGTTTGAGATCTGGTAAATTAGGAACAAAGGAAAAGGCTTTGTGCACTGCTGCCTATAGTGTAACCATTATGGTTGTAGTAATGTGCTGTGAGAAGCCATTGGCATGCTAAAAATACACTACTTTAACAATAATCCATGCATAAAAGAGCTTGAAAGGAGATATGGCATATACCTAATGAATTCTGGACCTTTTCCATGCCTACCATTTATAGGATTTGAAAATTGCCAACCCTTCTTACTACGTTATAATGTTTAAACTTTAACAAACAAATAAACACAAAACCCCAAAATGAATTCAGCAACAGTAGCAGGACATTGAATACTGTGTGTGCTAAAGGACGGTGGTTTGGTTTTGTTGGTTTGGGGTTTTTTTTATTTATTTTAAAGAAATATGTCAGATTTTATATATATTCAAAAGAGATGCATGATTGTAAATACAGGGTAGTTGTAATATTCCGAGCACATATTTAGGGACTTCCTCCCTTTTCCAAATCTCACTCAAGTGGAACATACACTCATTTCTGTAACAAAAATTCTTTCTACTCTATTGGCAAAATGAATAGCATCAACTCAAAATATTTAAAAATTTAGTCACATCCACATCTCGCAGCCTATAAGGAGCTTTCACGCTTTTGGGCTCGCTTTAGATCTTTAATACCCTTTCCTTTTGTGTCAAGGAGCTCACGAGGCGTAAAGAAGCACTGATAAACCCACTTAGATCCCTTCCTGGGCCGTCACCTCTCCCTGCCAAGCGGCTTTAGGTGGTAACTGATCTGTGACAGCCTGCCAGTCAAACAGAGCATTTCTGAAAGCTGACACAAAAGACTGAGCGCCGGAGAAAGGATAGGAA
>VFFE01006868.1:854842-1006963 GCA_008921705.1 Burhinus oedicnemus
TGCCAGGCTGGGGACTGCCCCGGCTTACCGCTGATAATAGCGGCGAAAGTGAGAGTGACAGTCGGAGGGAGAGTGACACAGGGCTGCTGTCAGCGCCGCCGCTTCCCGTGGGACCGGGGCGGGAGGGGGGCAGAGAGAGCCGGAGGGGAGCAGGGGCAGAGGGAGGGGGCCGCCCGGCGACACCCTCTGCCTTCCCTCCCTGAGGGGCTGGCGAGCCGCCGGGGGGGCGGCTGGCCGCCTCCCGCCCGCCGGCTGTCCCGGCTGTGAAGGTTGACAAACCTCCTCCTCCTTCTCCTCCTCCTCCTCCTCCTCCTCCTCCTTCTCCTTCTCCTCCGCCGCCGCCGCGAGAAATTACTTAGTGCTGCCGGAACGGTGGCCAGCTCTCTTCAGCCGGGGGCTTCTGCTCTGACCTCTTCATTAGAGGAGGGCGGTAAAACGTAATGGGACCCTTGGAAAGGGTGCCTGCCAAAATTGTCTGCTCCCGGGAGCTTTTCTACATCTGCCTGCGTATGTCTCGCGGCGACGCAGGTGAAAAAACAGACAAACAAACAAATCTACTGGACAAACCACCACCCTCTGATGTGGACCTCAAAGTTTTATTGCTCGTTTTATTGGGGAGAAAATTCAATATTTTTGCAAACGTGTGTTGCTGGCTTGGTGAAACTTGCACGAAATGTTTCTGCGAGCTCTGTCAGGAGAACGACAGGACAAACTTCCAAAGCCTTCAGCCCCGCGGCTGGAGCGGCTCCCTCGAGCATTCCTCACTCCTCGTCTCTCAGACCGTGCGGGTCTGGTGGTTGCAGCAGCAAAGTCACAAACTCTGGGCGATTCTTGGGTTTGTTCATGGGTCTATGATGACCTTCAAAACCAAACGAAATTGAGTGCTGCTTGCCTTGAATTAGCTCACTCAATTTGGATGTGCCAGTTTGATGAGAGGGGCTGTCGGTGTAGTAGGGAGAGAGGGCCACTGGCTTCCCAGCCACGCCACCACCATGCAAGTTAAAGAGTTGCTGTTTTGGTTTGCTTTGACCCCATATCACCCATTAGACCAGGGGGTGGGAGCAAGCATTTCGGGAACCAGGGTCTTCCGTATTTTTTCACGTTCCTGGGATGTCTCTTCCTACATTTGTACAAGGTGGAGGGGTTAGTGGAGGAGGAAATTAAGTCAAACCTGGCAATTTTATACCCTCCCAGATTTTCTTTATTCACAGATGTGAAATACCTTGCTCAAAATCTGAGTACCTTAGTACCATTTTGCTTGAAATATAAGGAATGGCCTTACACTGACCATCAGTGAGTTTCACATCCAGTTTATCATCCAGTTTAGTAACTTTGTTGAGTGAATCATCTACTCGCCACGAGAAATACGCACTTTTTTCTAGTTGGAGATCCTTGAACTTGAACTAAGTTGTGCAAACATACACTGAGAGCGGGTTCAACAAAATTTGACTTTTTAAATCCAGAGTAATTTCTCCCAGTCTGTCATGAATGGAGAATTATTCTACATTCAAGAGGAATTTAGTCCTTAAAGAAGCAAAAAGACTCGGCACACTAAGCCTTGATTTATGCTGATGCCTTTATACAGTGGGGGATTCTCCAAAGGGCATCAGTTTTCCTGTGCAGCTCTGGTAGGTGAGAGCGGAGGAGGCGTTCAACAGCCTCCGCAGTGAGTGGAAGGGGGTGTGTGGAAAACCATCCTCAGTTCATCTCCCATCCTGAACCCCTCCTCTCCTGATGGTCCGACCAAACCACAACCCCTTTCTTTTTTAAATTTCTGTTGTTATCTGAGGGTGGATCTGGTAAAGAGAGGAATACATTTTCCACTTACAATATGAAGCAGTTTTCATTGCTCATGTCTTCAGGGATATTTATTTACTGCGGAAGACCTCATCTGATTACTTAGTTGTGAAAATCTGCAGCCTTATTTTAGATTTTTTTTCAAACTTTGAAGAAAATCTCCTTCCTTTTCTTCTCTGCCTCAAGCATCGCTCTTTTCTTCCTGCCTTAAAAACCACTGAAAAATGAAGACTTGTGGACAAAAGAATGAGAACAGAGAAGGTGGAGAAAAAACATTAAGCTTGAAAAAGAGTAAGGCAGGGAAGTAAAATAAAAGATCAACAATTTTTTCAAGAAATCTTCTGGTTCTGAATAAGGACTGTACTTCAGTTTAGAGTTATGCTCCCTTCTATAAAATAATTTGGGGTGTTGACTGTTGTGTGCTAAAGTGGACAAAGGCTTTAATTCGCACATATTTATAAATTGAAACAAATTCAGTTGTGCTGAAATTTGGCATGCAAGTTCATATTGAAATATTTTTTAATCAGTTCTTTTGAATTATTATTTAGGTTTTTAATCTTAGAATGACATGGATCCTTTGTTGTTTATAATTTTAAAATCCAATTTAAGTATGCTTTTATATTTCTGAAATAACCAGATTAGTTGTCTGGATTTGTGGGAGTTACTAATGAGGGATATTTTAAACAGATGGAAAAATTAAGCTTTACTGTGAGCAGACAAGAAAAATTTTATTATTTTATCAACAGGGTTAGCGAGAAATGTGTATAAACTATCCACATGGTTAAAGAAGAACAGAGTGAAAGAAGGTTTCAGGCTAAGTGCAGTCCTGTTTTGATGACATCAAACTTTAAATGTGTCAGAATAACTACTGTACGATGAAGGAGAACGGTATATCAATTTCTTGAGTGTCTCACTGCTATCCAGGTGTATTAAAAGTAATTGAAACATTTAAAAATACATAATTGAACATTGTAAGATTCTAGCTCAAAATTTAATTAGCAGCATTTGGAGTCAGTATGCGTAATGTCAGATGGTTTGCACTCTGTTGGATTATGGCAGTTATCTCAGCCCATCTTAAAGTCATTGGGTAGGAGGGGGAATGCTTCTGTGTGGTAAATCCTCCCACCTATCTTAGACTTAAATTTTCAGATAGACTGAATTGCCCTTTGGGTAGGTTTCGTATTTCCCATAACAGAAAAAGGGACCTAGGCAACTATGGCAAGATTCAGCTCCCAATCACAGACATTTACAATTAAGGTTACTAAATCCTGCTACAGTTAGGTTTCTAATGATGCTGTGATGTCCTGGTTTGGGGTAAAACAGAACCAATTTTCTGTTCAGTAATTTTACTTTTTACCTAAGCCTCTTCTAACTGCTGAAAATAACAGCATGTTGTGCAGAAAACTGTTCACTCTCAGAGTGATAAGACCCATGTTTATAGCTGATGCCAAGGAGCGGTATGCAGAGAGGCTCTTGCTTATACCTATTGCTATAACAGCCAAAGTCAGCTCACTCTGTTATTTGCCCCATTGGAGGGTCGGGAGCGGAAAAGCCTAGAGGGGTCACACCTGTGGGGAGGAGCGGACAGGACAGGTGACCCAAAACTGACCAACAGGGTATTCCATCCCATCTGCCTCATGCTCAGTATAAAAGCTTTCTTCAATGGCCGGCATCCGAGGAGGACTCTGTTTGCCTGCCTTTGATCCCAATTCCTGCATTCCTGAATCCAGATCTGGAATTCAGACTGAAAAAGAGTTGTTGGTTTCAATTTAACATTTTTTATCAGAACTAAGTGGAAAGAAATACTCAACAAAAAAGGTAGGAGAGTGTGTATTTTGGAGAAAGTACCCTACAAGCAAGGCTATACTTCTTTTACAACAAATCAAATATCCTACACATACTATTAAGGAACAGTATAAAATACTCTTTACTGCTAACACTTGATGAAGTCCTCCATGTTTGGATTACCAGAAGGGTCTGTTTCATAAACTCCTGTTGCCATACATGATTCAGTCTTTGGGCTGAAGCTGTAACTATTCGTGGATGCTCTTTGCAACCAAAGAATTTATTCAGGAAGCTTCAGCGAAATCCTTTCAGAATTTTCGAATTATGGGAGTGTGCAAAATATACTCTGTTTCCATTGTATTTAATAGGCAGTGAAAACAAACCAAAACCAACAGAAAATAAGCTTTCTGGAGAAATCTACAGCAAAAGCAATGATAGCTGCTGGTTTTGACTTGGATGAGTATTTTCCTCGTTCAGGGATTTTCCTTCTGTTCTCGGTATACAGAAACATTTTTAAACCAAAGCTGTAAATGGTTTATAAAAGACCATTCTTTTTAGTTCAACGTCTTCTCAAATGAGTATTGAAAAATGGTGTTTAAAAAAATGTGCTACCATGTTTTAAAACTTTAGGACATTAGGCAGGTTATTTTTTAAAACATATTAAGAGGTTGAGGTGCATCCTAAAGGGAAATCTGTTAAGTTGTTAGTAGAGTTTATTGGGCTTAGACGCTTTTTCTGACATTATTTACCTTTTTTTCTGCCTGGTCTGAGGCTTCTGGAAGGGCTGAAGGCAACTGATTTCAGATAGCTGCTGTGCACATAAAGGGAAATTTTAAGTACCTGATTAAACTATTCAAAGCAGAACAATAATCTTCGACACCGAGGAAGCTGAAAGGTTAGCTATAGATTAAGACTTCCAGATTTTTGTCATAGAATCATGGAATGGATTAGGTTGGAAGCGACCTTAAAGATCATCTAGTTCCAACTCCCCTGCCATGGGCGGGGACACCTCCCACTAGACCAGGTTGCACAAAGCCCCATCCAACCTGGCCTTGAGCATTTCCAGGGATGGGGCCTCCACAGCTTCCTTGGGCAACCTGTTCCAGTGCCTCACCACCGTCACAGTAAAGAATTTCTTCCTAATATCTAATCTAAATCTACCCTCTTCCAGCTTGAAGCCATTACTCCTCGTCCTATCACTACATGTGCTTCTAAAAAGTCCCTCTCCATCTTTCTTGTAGGTCCCCTTCAGATACTGGAAAGCTGCTATAAGGTCTTCCCAGAACCTTCTCCCCAACTGAACAACCCCAACTCTCTCAGCCTGTCTTCATAGGAGAGGTGCTCCAGCCCTCTGATGGTCTTCATGGCCCTCCTCTGGACCTGCTCCAACAGGTCCATGTCTTTCCTGTGCTGAGGACTCCAAAGCTGGATGCAGTACTCCAGGTGGGATCTCACCAGAGTGGAGTAGAGGGGCAGAATCACCTCTCTCAACCTGCTGGCCATGCTTCTTTTGATGCAGCCCAGGGTACGGTTGGCCTTCTGGGCTGCAAGCTCACATTGCTGGCTCATGTTGAGCTTCTCATCAATCAACACCTCCGAAGTCCTTCTCCTCAGGGCTGCTCTCAATCTATTCTCTGCTCAGCCTGTATTTGTGCATGGGATTGCCCCGACCCACATGCAGGAACTTGCACTTGGCCTTGCTGAACTTCATGAGGTTTGCACAGGCCTACCTCTCAAGCCTGTCCAGGTCCCTCTGGATGGCATCCCTTCCCTCCAGCATGTCAACCATGCCACACAGCTTGGTGTCATCAGTGAACTTGCTGAGGGTGCACTCAATCCCACTGTCCACGTCACTGACAAAGATGTTAAACAGCACCAGTCCCAGTACTGACCCCTGAGGAACACCACTCGTCACTGGTTTCCACTTGGACATCAAGCCATTGACTGCAACTCTTTGAGTGCGTCCATCCAGCCAATTCCTTATTCACTGAGTGGTCCATCGATCAAATCCATATCTCTCCAATTTAGAGACCAGGATTTTGTGCGGGACAGTGTCAAACATTTTGCGTATGTCATGTCATGAACATTTGAGGTTTTGACTCAAAAATAATAAGAGGCATCTGGCTACTATGCAAAATAGTTGTAATGGCACGAACTATTTTCTCTTTTGTTTGGACAACTTTGTCTTACAGAACACTGCCAAAACACAGCTTCAGGAAAAATGGGAACACATTTCTCTCCTTTATAGTTTATTTCAATAGGTGAGTGTCAAAGTTAAATGCTATACTAAGCTAAAATATTTTTTTCATTAAATAAATTACATACATTATATACATTTAAATGTCATTTATGACTGCAGTTAAAATTATAAAGAATTTAGGCATTGGAAAATATTTGCTTATTGGTAACATCTCTTCTTTTACTGACTGCATCTACATTTAACACTGAACATGCAGATAGTTTCCCTTTTGAAGCCATGACTACTGTTCCTTTTCTAACATTTCCAAAACAAGTTTGCTTTCAAACTTCACACAAAACAAATTTGGGAAAGGAATGTCAAATCTGGTAGAAAATACTTAAGATGCATGTGAAATATGCTATGTTATGTCCAACATTCGTGGCTTGGTCCTCAAGCTTTGTCACAAATTTGTCCGGTTACAGGTACTTCAGGTTTCATTATTTAAAAGATTCTGCAGAGGTTTAGTGTCCTTTTCTATTTTCAGGAAAAGAGAATGCATAGTTTAAAATACATCCTCTGCTAGCTGGTGTCAGTCTCCACCACAAGGGGCTAAGTTAATTTTATAAGCCCAAGAACATTATGGTGGATACTTGTAAGCACTTTTGCTGTCTGACAGTAGAGGTAGAAATCTACTACTACTTTTTTGCGTGACATTTTGTGAGGGTTTGTAGACATCATAGTCTCCACTAAATTTACACTAAGTCACACATCCACTAACTCTTGAGGCTAAGCTATAGCCCATGGGGAACAGAACAGACTTCTTATCATAGGTCACATAAACTCCAGTAGTACTAAAAAACATTCAAGGGCATCTGCATTGGTTTAAACCACATTAATATTTCATAGATATGTTCTATCTTTAGAAACAGCCCTGGCTATCAACTTCTCAGATAAAAAAAATCTAAAATTTCCTAATTTTAGAATACTGTAATTTAAAAGATAAAGAACATAAAGAAGCATTAGTGGTTTATAAAACTACATCCTTGGAGATATTCAGATCTCGAGTGTACAAAATGCTGAGCAACCTGATCTGTGTTGGTTCTCTGAGATGGGAGCGGCACCAGATGATTTCCAGAAGTTCCTTCCAACTTAAAAGTATTTTAGCATGCTGCACGTTGGAGAAGCTACTTACAGTTGGTAAAATCTAAAATAATGGCAGCAAATCTTATCCATTTGTGACAAAAGTGGTTTATGCTGTCCAGGACTTTTCTATTCACCAGTGCATCACCTGCATCTGCTGTATGAAACAAAACAACTTTTGTGTGGTTTTAAACCCTAAGGGAAACATTTATAGTCACCTAGTCTGATCAATCCACCTACTTGTTTCTGGTGCACCGGTCATCCTCAGCATTATCAAGGTGTATCCAAACTTGTGTTGATGTCTTTATGGCACCTAGTTAGAAATGAATACGATACTTTCACAACTGAACGCCAAGACTGCATCTAATGTGAAATACCACTGTCTGCCTCATACATGTCTCACACAGCCCTACATGTGTGTCAATAAGGAAAAGAAAACTTGGGTTTCTATAGACAGCAGCTCTCCTGTGACCGCTGACAGCCTTGTGGGCTACAGGAAGGGTTTCTGGTACAGCCGGTATGACTGGAAAGGTGGTTGCCTGCGATGTGAAACTGAGAGAATTCACAAGTCAGCTGGTGACAGGAGTCTGTTTTACATAGAAGGACGATTTGCGTGGAAGCAGCAGAGGACCTGTTGGGTCAACACAAGACCTCTTTTGCTCAGGGGACTTTTCATGATTTTTTTTCATGTACACTTGAGTTGTAACTTTTAAAATATAGACGTAATTTTATTTTCCTACTCTATCAATATTGTTTTAGAATTCAATGTACTTTGTCTTTCCGTTAAGAATAGATACACTTATTTGCGAGCCTATCTATGAAAAATAGATATACTTATTTACAAACTTAAACTCAGCTGAATTAAAGTTTTGGTTGAGAATATATTGCATCTTTGATGTGGCTTAAACATTGTCTTCTGGTTTTAATCTGCAGTATTTAAAAGTATTTAGAAATACCATTTACACCTTGCAAATCAGCTTGCAATCAAAGGCTGTCCAGAAGTTCACCGGGTTTAGGAAAAAAATCATAGATAATCAGAAAGCAGGCCTGAAGGACAGGGATAAAAGAAACAAATACTCATCACTAATGTTTTCAGCAATCCCTTGTGCCAGAAAAACCTAGCATGGAAGAAATAACAGCTAGGCTGAATTGACATGTGAATTGGAAAGGCTAGATTGCTGTTATGTTGTGGGTGGGCCCTTCATACTTCTGAAGTTATAATGTTTTTATTTAAAGACTAAATTGGATTTCTAGGCATGTATGGTATACATCAATTTAAAATTATTGGAGTTCTTCATATTGTTAAGAGTGCTTCAGTTTGAAAGAGTGAGGTTTTCCTGCAAATGCCAAGTAAATTGCTCTGCAAGTCCAGAATCTTTGATCACCTCTGAATTGAAATGCTTATGAAAGATGCTGTAGTGTTCTAATAATTTTACAGCTCTCTCTGATTCGTATGCCTAGAACCCCAATCATTTCTAAATTGAAGAGCTCTCATTATTTTCAAGTTTTATGCGCAGTATAAAATGATTTAAGATTATTCTGCAGCTTTTCATTTTTTATTTTGCAAAAAATAAAACTTTTTTTTTTTTCTTTTTAAAGACCAGCTTTTTCCTCTGCAAGCTGGGAGACATTATGAGCTAATTCAAACATTTCACGTTTAAAATGGAAATTGAACCAAATTCTCTCCAAATAGCAATGGTGATGGCTGGGGGAAAAAGAAGGAAAAAAACCCAACCCACTGCCTCAAAAGCCAACAAAATACAAAGTAAGAGCCTGTCAGTGATCCTTGCTGGGAAAAGTGTGAAGAACAAGAAACATATTGTCACTGTTCAGATGCGGTCAAGGTGAAGTGGGGAGACTGAATGAAAGTTACAACAATGTGACAAAAGAGAGACACAGATCCATTTAGTCTTGGAAGGAAGAGAGCAGGAGGCACAGAAGGCTAGTTCGTGTGTTGCTTCTAAGCTGATTTTTGCTGTCATTTTATCATACAATTTCAGAGGGAAATGATGTATGCCCTTTTGTATCTCCTGACTTTGTCTTTTAAGAATAACAGTTAGTTTCTTTCTCACTAGTGACCTTGTTCTTTTTTAACACTTGGCAGTAGTATATTGTTTATAATACACATAGCTTTCTAAAGAAAACTCTCATCACTATTGCTTGTTAGCAGTAGAGCCTTCTCTTCTGTTTTTTTCCAAACAACACATGCCCTGGATGGTCTTTGTTCCCAGTGGCTCATGGTTTAAGAATAAACGAGGGCAAAACAGGAGCGATCTGGGGGAGGAAGCACACCAACCTGCCAGGGATCCCGATGGCTGCACCCTGCATTGCCACAAATTGCACGCAAAAGTCACCCTGCTTACATTTCCCACCTGGAAACCCACCCCTGGTCCTTCTGGTCCTGCCCGGGGACCTAGAATGGGGTCCACATAGGGCTTCCCCAAAAGAAAGGGGAGAAAATGAGTCCAAAAAATATTACCATCTAAATGGAGTAGAGTTATGCTGACATACAAAAAGAGAAATGGTTTGGGGAACCCACCTGCCATTGCACAGAATACTTTGCGCAGATACTCCAGCAGTAGGGCAGAAAATGGTGTGGAGGATGAAGAAACAACAGACGAGCACACAGGTTTTAAATGTTTCATAAGTGTGTTACTAAGGAGGTAGCCTGGAAACATCATCTGGAAAAATCTGGAAAAATAGATGTTGAAAGAGAAAACAGGACACGGTCCATCATAACTTTGGCACTTTCAGTCATTTGAGAGAAGCAAAGGCAGCCTTTGTGTGTAATACCTTCCATTGAAAAAGTAGATCTGCATTTTTTATTATTTTACCTGTTAAAAGCTATCAGGCACCTCAGGAGATCTGATGAATACAGCTGCTGTGGGTTTGGACACTGGTTTACAACTCTGTGCTCCTGATGCTGTTGTAATGGTGCTTGTGAGCCTTTTCTGCTGCACCCAGCATCCATATAGCATATGTTTATGTCTGTATAGTGAAGGCTTTATACTCTCTCACTAGGTGAGTTCACAGTAGTGCAGTGGGTTTACAGCTGGAGGGACGGAGGACAGGCTCCCTTCAGACAGCTCTGCTTTCGGGGATGTAGCTTCCAGCAGAAAGGTAGGGTGATTTCATACCACCGTGGAGCCAATATCATCAGTTCAAACGTATCTTACCCATGTGGAAACTGAGTGTAGAAAGGCTGCTGTTATTTAGGACGTCGTGTTCTCCAATATTTCCAGTGAATCGTTCATCTTAAATATATTTATAAACAAAACTTACAAAGCTAAAAATGTAATCTGGAAATCTGTTAAGAATAATCAGACTCAAAAACTCCTCCTGGACTTTTTGTGGCAGGTAGCTGAGCCTACAGGGAGAATGATTTGCTGCTTTGCTGCTGTACCAGGAAACATTTAGTGAGACTGGTATTTCCCTTGTTCCTCTCTACTTAAGGTTTCCCATTTTTTATTTTCTCACAGTTTTCTTTCTTTATCCCTACTCCTCATATATCTAGCTTTTTTATCCCCTTTTTCTTAGCTTTCCCCTGAATGCGTGTTCTTTTTCATTTTCCTGTTCCCAGCCTTTCTGCTTTTCTTCTATTTCTTTTGAAGCCTTTCCATCTTTCCTGCAGAAACTCCCTAGTGGAAGTCCTCACAAACCCTTGTCACCCTTCTTGCGGTGACTCACTTCTGGCTGAAATCTGGAGCTGTTACAGAAATTCCTGTAGGCACTTCTGACAAGAAAAGTTGCCAGAGTGTATCTGTCTCTGCTTCAAACGTAGGGTAATTGCATTTTTGCTTTCTGATTACTTGAGATTTTAAGAGATTTTGGTGGAAAATGTCTATGTTTGATTACCTACTAAGAAATGCTCAAACTACAGGGTACCTAAATAGTATTCATGTAATTTTCAAATTTGCATAATCAGTGGTCTCAGTCAGCAATTAGTATTTCACTAATATCCAAACAAACATAATTTTCCAAATTATACAAAACTCAATCAGAATTTATATTTTCTTGTGTGTAGTGGTCTGTTGGAAGATATCAAATACTTAAGAGAATGAAGATTTTCTTTTTTTTAATTTGAGGAGTAGTACTCCTAGCAAGTTTCAATTTACATAGATACGAAAAAAATAAGAAAGTTAAAAATAATTCAATATTTTTTTCTAAGAGTATCTCTTGCTGTTACACAGCTTTGTGCTATATAACACCAAAAATTTGATTAATATTTTGGACTGATTTTTTAAGGTAATCTTTATTGATATCATTCCATTGTCCCCTGAATTTTGAGAATGTGTTCCAAAAGGTGGGTTAACAAATAAATTGGTCCATTAGGTGCATTAGTGCATCAGGACCAATGTAAACTGATGCATTAGGTCCTTCAGATGTTGCTGCTCAGGATTTGTGAAAGACAACTGTTGGTTTAGAATGGTTCCTTCAGTCTGCAATTCTTCAGCTTCAAAAGCAACAGAGACATCCTTTACTATTAATCATCACTGTTGTGTATAGTACTCAACAGATTGAAATTTGCTGTTTTCACGTATTATACACCAGTACAAAACCCATTATGTGTGTTACGTTTCACTGAGAGAGGAACACTTAATCCTGGTTTGCTGTTCATAGTTGTTTCAGGTACATTTATAAAGAGAGGTCTTCCTATGGGATCTATAAATCACACGTTACCTTTTAGCTATGCCATATTTTAAAGTAACGTTAATATGTTAAAAGAAAGGTCTGTGTATTGTTCATAATGTGCATGACTTTCCTTGCTGTGTTATGTACAGAATAATCCATATACCACCCATACTGAAAGTGGTTATTAAATATGCTGGCTCAGTTTACTAGTAGCTCTAATACACTTCTGTAACGAGGGACTACTTGTAACATCAAAGCATGGGGAGACATTAGCTCTTTTCCCCTATAGCCTCTGACCTGAAAGCTTTGCTTTTTATCTCTATATAAAAGGAAAATATTCTTTTCAAAGAAGCCTAGCTAGAGTGTGGATATTTTCCCCATTGTAGAATAAGACCCTGTGAAAGTAATCTACAATTTTTCATCTTTGTTCAGAGTATTGTTTCTTTTTGGACATTATGCCTTTCTGAGAGTGAAAAATCTTGCTTTCAAGTAATAGTTACTGGGAAGTGCTTTCTAAATCCTGAGGTACTTCTGTTTTCTGTAACACTGTCAGTTTGAAGAAAGGTGACAGAACATTTCTATTTTTAAAAGAAATAAAGAGAGATATATTGAGAGAAAATAAAGTTTGAGAAAGAATTCATACTCAAAATAATGAGTGAGACCCAAAGACAATTAAATGCACACAGGGTTTGTAAGGGAGCCAGCATCTGGCAAGTCAAAATTACATTTTATCTTGTAGATGTTTGCACTTATTTTTGCAAAGATATCATATAGCCAGTGATCTTTCCCAACTATATTTGGACTTTTAAATCTATGGATTGGATCCTCTTTGCTTTCGACTTTTTATGCATCAGATTTTTTGTGTAATCTAGTTTGTCTTGTTTCAGTTCAACGTTTTAGGATTCTTGACCTTTTGGCTTTTAGATTCTTAACTTGAGCTATCTCAAGGAGGACTTGGTCTTCAGAAACAGCTAAGTACACACTGTCAGAAAATTTGGCTGATGTATGATCTGTGCAATCATTTTTGAGTATCTGATCCCTTGTTCCCAGGCAATCACAGAGAACAGAGCACTGACTTAACCAAACATAGGTGCAGTAAACAGAAAAAGGAAGGTTCAGCACAAATGGGCATATTGTATCATGTATTGTTGTTATTCTGCTCGTTATAAAGACATTTTCAATTAAATTCCAAATAATTTCTTAAACTCATAGACAGTGATAGTATTACAGATACTGTACAGTCCCATACTTGTATGATCTGGATTCCAAGGTTTCTAATAACATCTGAAAGGTCTTTTTTACCTGTAAGTGTTTGTCACAAGGACTCTTTCCTTGGAATCCTACAGAGAAACAGAAGAAGGGGCTCAGTTCTTTTTCTTTTCTCATTACAAGGATACAGAGGATCAGAACACCTCTGCTACAAGGACAGGCTGAGAGAGCTGGGGTTGTTCAGCCTGGAGAAGAGAAGGCTCGGGGAGACCTTACAGCAGCTTTCCAGTATCTGAAGGGGACCTACAAGAAAGCTGGAGAGGGACTTTTTACAAGCGCATGTAGTGATAGGACGAGGGGTAATGGCTTCAAGCTGGAAGAGGGTAGATTTAGATTAGATCTCAAGAAGAAGTTTTTCACTATGAGGGTAGTGAGAGGCACTGGAACAGGTTGCCCAAGGAAGCTGTGGATGCCCCATCCCTGGAAGTGTTCAAGGCTTTGAGCAATCTGATCTAGTAGGAAGTGTCCTTGCCCGTGGCAGGGGGGTTGGAACTGGATGATCTTTAAGGTCCCTTCTAACCTAAACCACTCTATGATTCTATGATTTATACTAAGTCTATTTTAAAGTCAGGTTTGAGGGTTGTTTTTGTTTTTGTTTTTGTTTTTGTTTTTGTTTTTGTTTTTGTTTTAAGCTATTGCTATGGCTAGTGTGGGGTATTATTTTCCTGCATTCCACAATTCATGGCTTCTGAGATGACATTTAGCAGGACTCAGTCTATGACACTTAACTCACAACGGTGTTAAGCCAATGATTAAGTCAATGAAAATTCACTGATTTCTTGGATGCTCAAGCTGGGCCTTCTTATAGGTGTGAATAATTCCTGTGAGGTGGGTGCTTTAAAATTTAGCCTGGACTTAACTGCTTTTCCACACACCTCTAAAACTTGCTTAGCCAGAGGAAGGGTGGCACAGTTTGATTCTGATGTAATGGCATAATTAAAAAGAAAATAAAGCTTCTCAATTTTCGCTGTAAGATTTCATATGAATAAATAAGTTTCAATCTTTCTTCTGCTGGAAACAAGCTGGATCACTTGTTTTGTTTTTTAATAAAAGTACATCATTTCATTATACTTGCAGTGTGCAGACTAGCGTATATTTTCAAGCATAAATATATTTATTAAAAAAACATTACAGAACTGTATTAGTGTAAGCTTTATAAAGTGTCCTATTGCATTTTTTTTAATACATTTTTTTCCTTTGGTTTTTGAACTAAGCAGAGAAAACTTTTTCTTGCAGACTTAATTTTCTTAATCAGACACACATATTTGTCCTTAAGTTATACGTATTTTATCGCTGTGGTAGACATAGTATCAAGTATGTCCCTCATATACTTTCCAGGAATCTTGTAAGCAGGAAGTAAGAGGGAGAAGGAGAAGGAGAAAACAGTGTTTGTGTGGTATTGTTGTTTTTTTCCAGATTGTAATAATTAAAAATTTAGAAAATTGAAAATGTTTTCCAAAATGTAAATGTAAGTCAATTATGTATTGCACTTATCTAGATAGTTAAAAGAATCTGAAACCTTCTGCCATAAATGAATATTTTAGCTCGCATTCAACTAATATGCCAACTTATGGTTACTTACGTTTTACTCCTGTTTGCTACAGGTGAAATGGGTGAATATCAGACAGCTCATTACAGAGACAAGCATGCTGCATTCCCAGAGTAGGATGACAGAACAAGTCATGGTACGTATTGTAATTTCAGTGCTACAATACGTCTTCAATCTGTCTGAGGTAAAATGCTTACTAAGCACTGCATTGGGGCTGTCAGATTGCTTCATGGGGTGGTAATTAAATTGAGGCAGTTCTACCGTTCATTCTGTGGAACTAAGCCAGAATTATCTGTATCCTAAAAATATTCCACCATAGACTGCTGGTTGTAGCAGGAGCATGTTTTTTTGCATATAAATCCTCTTTCATGGAAAACATCCTCTTTCTCACTGTTGTCACTCCATAGGTTGTGGGGGAGGAGGGCTGTTTTGTCACTGGACTATTTTAAGTCTGATGGAAAGTGGTCATCAAAGATGGTATCTCATTTAAGACGGCAGACACTTGGGCTGGATTCCAGTTGTGACTAATGGGGATAAAGGATTGATGGTCATTGTGGCCAAAGGTGGCATTAAAGTTTCCTGCCTGATTTACAGTGTTCTCAGCCTTGATATAATTGAGAATAGCCAGGGGCCCACTCGGCTGTGGTTGGCCATTGCCTGAAAAATAACGCTCGGTGCATGTGAAGAGACAATGTGATAAATGAAGAGGAAGCTTCTTCTGGTCATTTCTGGAGCCTAGCTGCATTATTAAAATGCACGGGAACTGCCATGCTGGGTCAAACCAAGGATCCCAGCAGCTCAGCAGTCTGTCTCCATCGGTGCTCTAGTATTCTGCACTGAAAATCAGTGCTAGTCCAGAGCGACCCTGGCTCTGAAATAGTGCTCTGGGTGGAGAGTCCTAACACTTCCAGTGTCTCCTCATCTGGAAATACTATCACTCATGTTCTTCCTGAGACAGGGTGATGAGAATTGCAGATAGCATTAGAGATGTAGGCACACAATGGACTTATACAGCAGCGTGATTATGTTCTTGTTTTCTTCTCTGCTTATTGCCTAGTGAATCTGACCTTTCTGAAATTTGTAAGTTACCTAAAAAGTTGTAGTGAGATAGGCAGCACAATTTTTGCTAGTTCAATGTCAAAAGTATACGTAACTCTTCTAACTGCAAATTTGATTCCAAAGATATTTTTGAAGATTGATTGGAAAGGGTGAGGCTGATGTGTAAAGGAGGCTTGTCTTGTAGGATAAGTTTCCTATAATGCAGAAATGATTTTATTTTGTAATTCAATGTCCTTTACAAAATTGTTTTGAGTTCAGTTCATCTAGTCAGCCAGTGAGAACTGAAACTGGGGGGAAATAGCATGCACATGCAAAACAGTTTTTGAACGTACAATGTGGAGGAACTGTTAATGGGTTATCTGGAAACAGATGAAATCTCCTGCAAAAACTCTAGTTAAAATTGCCCTTTTTTGATTAAATGGCGGTGAATATGAATTCATAATGAGAAATGCTGAGAACCACTGTTGTAGGATTCAGAACATGATAAAAAAAGGTTCTAAGGAAGAAACAAGTTCTTGAAACAATGTGCTAAAATGCTTGTCTCTTTCCAAATGTGATCATGAGAAGATCGAGTTCAGGATTATGTTGAGTAGGCATAAAATGAGAAGTAGGGTTGCAACCTTGGACTTCAGGAGGGCTAACTTTGATCTCTTCAAGAAACTGCTTGGGGAAATCCCATGGGTTAGGACTCTAGAGGGTAGGGGGGCTCAAGAGAGCTGGTTGATATTCATGCATCACTTCCTCCAAGCTCAGGATTGGTGCATCCCTAAGAGCAAGAAATCAGGCAAGGGAAGCAGGAGACCTGCATGGTTGAGCAGGGAGCTTCTGAAAAAGCTCAAGTGGAAGAAGGAAGTTTACAGTAAGTGGAAGAAGTGACTGACCACTTGGGAAGATTACAAGAATGCTGCCAGAGTATGCAGGGACAAAACAAGGAAAGCCAAGGTCTCCTTGGAATTAAATCTGGCAAGGGATGTCAAGGTCAACAGGAAGGGTTTCTTCAAGTATATCAGAGGCAAAAGGAAAACTAGAGAAAAATGTGGGCCCGCTGTTGAATGAGACAGGGGCCACGGTGACAGAGGACGCAGAGAAAGCAAAATTACTGAATGCCTTCTTTGCTTCAGGCTTTATGGCTCAGGCCAGCCCTCAGGAGTCCCAGACTTTACAGGTAACAGAGAAAGTCTGGAGGAAGGAGGACTTTCCCTTGGTTGAGGAGGATCAAGTTAGAGATCAGTTAAGTAAACTGGATATCCACAAGTCCATGGGTCCTGATGGGATGCACCCGCGAGTGCTGAGGGAGCTGGCAGAAGTCATTGCTGGGCTGCTATCCATCATCTTTGAAAGGTCCTGGAGAACAGGCGAGGTGCCTGAAGACTGGAGGAAAGCCAATGTCACTCCAGTCTTCAAAAAGGGCAAGAAGGAAGACTCGGGAAACTACAGGCCAGTCAGCCTCACCTCCATGCCTGGAAAGATGATGGAACAGCTCATTCTGGGCATCATCTCAAAGCATCTGGAGGAAAAGAAGGTTATTAGAAGTAGCCAACATGGATTCACCAAGGGGAAGTCATGTCTGACTAATCTGATAGCCTTCTACAATTGCATGACTGGACAGATAGATGAGGGGAGGGCAGTGGATGTTGCCTACCTTGACTTCAGCAAGGCTTTTGACATTGTCTCCCAGAGCATCCTCACAGGCAAGCTTAGGAAGTGTGGGTTAGATGAATGGACAGCGGGGTGGATTGAAATCTGGCTGGCAGATAGAGCTCAGAGGCTTGCGATTAGTGGCACAGAGTCTGGTTGGAGGTCTGTGACAAGTGGTGTTCCCCAGGGGTCAGTACTGGGTCTAGTCCTGTTCAACATATTTATCAATGACCTGGATGAAGGGATAGAGTGTACCCTCAGCAAGTTTTCTGATAACACAAAACTGGGAGGGGTGGCTGATACACCACAAGGCTGTGCTGCCATTCAGCGTGACTTGGACAGGCTGGAGAGTTGAGCAGGGAGAAACCTAATGAAGTTCAACAACGGCAAGTGTAGGGTTCTGCACCTGGGGAGGAATAACCCCATGCAGCAGTACAGGTTAGGGACTGACCTGCTGGAAAGCAGCTCTGTGGAAAGGGACCTGGGAGTCCTGGTGGACAACAGGGTGACCATGAGCCAGCAATGTGCCCTTGTGGCCAAGAAGGCCAATGGCATCCTGGGGTGCATCAAGAGGTGTGTGGCAAGCAGGTCGAAGGAGGTTATCCTCCCCCTCTACTCTGCCCTGGTGAGGCCGCACCTGGAGTCCTGTGTCCAGTTCTGGGCTCCCCAGCTCAAGAAGGACAGGGAACTGCTGGAGAGGGTACAGCAGAGGGCTACAAAGATGATTAGGGGGCTGGAACATCTTTCTCATGAGGAAAGGCTGAGGGACTTGGGTCTTTTTAGTCTGGAGAAGAGAAGGCTGAGGGGGGATCTCATCAATGCTTATAAATACTTAGTGGGAGGGTGCCGGGAGGATGTGACCAGTCTTTTTTCAGTGGTGCCCAGTGACAGGACAAGAGGTAATGGGCACAACCTTGAATATAGGAAGTTCCATCTAAACATGAGGAGGAACTTCTTTCCTTTGAGGGTGGCAGAGCACTGGACCAGGCTGCCCAGAGAGGTGGTGGAGTCTCCAACTCTGGAGACATTCAAAACCTGCCTGGACGCCATCCTGTGCAACCTGCTCTAGGTGTCCGTGCTCTGGCAGAGGGGTTGGACTAGATGATCTCCAGAGGTCCCTTCCAACCCCTGTGATTCTGTGATTCTTTAAATGAAAAGAAAATAAATGTGCGGAAGTACTTAAATCGGCGTCCAATAAATAGATAGGTACATTAACCAGAAAACTGCTACGTAGGAAAGAAGTTGCAAAGGGTGACTTTACTCCATGGGCTCTCAACTCATTAGAGTCTATCCATAGTCAGAAGAGAGAGAGAGAGATATGGATTCCTATGGGGTAATTCAGAATAAGAATCTCAACTGACTTGGCTCTCACCTTGAAGCATAATTTGTCATCAAAGGATATTGTGACAGGAGACAGTGCAACTGTTTCATTAACAAGATTTCTTATACCATTGTCTGATTATGAAAAGGCTTTTTATTGTTGAAATTTGCGGTTTGTCATTTTTTTAAATATATGTATGAATTGAGCTCAAATAGCTTGTACATCACAAATACAACTTTTGGAAGATATTATTTTCCTTATTAATTCATAATTTTCCTCTGATTATTCAATTTTGAAGCACATTATCTCCTTGCTTATTTGTTATTTTTTTTGCCTCTGGTAAACTGTGCTACATATGTGTTCACATTCTTTGATTTTACTGCTGTTTTTCCTGGTTCCCTTGTAATATTTGCCTCTTGCTATTTGATCTATTATACTCAATGAACAACAATTTTCACTTAGACTAATCTTAATGCTTGTTTGATTTTTAAATAGTATATTCTAATGGTATTAATGATGTTACACTGAAGTCCCTAGTCCTGCAAAGGCTGATTCATGTTACTCACTTTGCACAATGTGAACAGTCCCATTGGAGTTCAAGAGTTACACATATGGGCATAAAGCTTTGTATCCTAATTGCCTTTAGCGGGTTCATTTTTGGTATCACAAAGCCCCATTTTAAGGACTGTTGCTCACATCTGAAAATGCACTTTTCACTGGAAACAACTGTAAAAATATGTCCTCAGCTGGGGACAGAATTTTAATTTGGAGTAAATTAAGCATGTATCTTGAGGGATATATCTTGACCAGCAGTATTTTATGACTATTTGACAATCTTCTATACTCTTGAAACATAGAAATGGCTTTATTTTTGTAATAATGTTTTCACGGTTGCAGTTCATAGCATAAAGCATGAAGCAGTAAAAGCAATACATTTGATTTCCCCCCCCCCCGTTCTTCTACTCGGAGGAAGGAAGCTAGAATAACAGGCAGTAATTAGCTTTCATCCAAATTGTGTATGAAATTTTAGTCTGTAGGCTCATTGCGCCTATGTCAGCCTGAAGATTAAAGGCTTCTTAACTACATAGTGACATAGCAGGCTGAGCAAGCTGTGAAGGAGCTGGTGGGGTTTGTTGTATAATAAGTGATCTGTGGATCACTGGAAGAGTCTGGATTTCTGTGTCCAATCCAGACAAACAGAAGTCTACCTCATTGTATCTCTCTGTTTTGGTAGATCACCATACACCACTGGGGTCCACAATGTATCTGAAGCAATTTCTGCGGTGCTGGAAACCTATTGTTCATTGAGATGTTAGATGCATACATCCCAATAAAATTAGTGTTTAACCATCTTTTCTTTTGGCAGCATGCTACAGCTTACTAGTTAATTTGGTTGCCGTTTGCACATTTTTTTCCACCACTATGGATACAATCAATGGATTTCAGGTGTTCTACAGTCAAGAAGACAGCTATGCATAATGTGCTCTGAAGTTATATTGAGATTATCCTTCAAGCTTTTTTATTAACACAAAAAGGAAAATATTCTAATGCATTTATAAGTAGAGAGCTTATAAGCAGTGAACTGTATTCTTTTCCACTGAAGAAATCCTAAACATAGCCAAGAAAAAGCGAATTGACCTCAGGTAACAATTTGACCTTCTCAACTTGGGATAGTAAAAACTTTCTTCAGCTGTAGCAAACCACCATCTTGGCTTTCCATCACCTAGTATCCAGGATGATAATCTTGAACTACCCTTTGTCACTGTTGCCATCTGTTGCTTATTCCTTCTGGCAAACCTACCATTTACATCTGATTTAAAATAATTAATTTCAGTTTCTAACCAGTCTGTGAGTTCCACTAGTTGTTTTTTCTTTGCTTGGAAATAAAATTAGGTCAATTCCGTTCCAGTTCAGGTACCGTCTAAATGAGTTAGATGGTGCACACATTACTGCTATAACCTAGAAGATGTTTGGCCATCTGGAGACCTCAACATGCCCTCAGATTGGACAAAGGAAGGCTCCCAGCAGGCTCACTTTCTCAGTTAACATGAAAGAGTACTATATCAGAAGTTTAGTTAATAATAGTGGATGTTTAGGTTTGATACTTGTTTTCTCTATTTCTTAAAGATATCTTCTGAAGTATCCTGAGTTGAGGGAGTGGGAGGAGAAGAAACAAAATTATAGTTCATGTCCTTTATTTGTGCCTAGATTGTTGGAAAAAAGAAAGAATGGGCTGATTCAGTGGGTACAATTGTTTTGATAATTTCATCCTTCCACATTAATTTTCAAAATATTGGTGACTTTTTCAAAGAACCCGCTTTGCACAAACATTGTCAATGAAAGTAATGGTGATAAGAGCTCAGTGGTTAAACAGGCTTAGAAAAATGTTTTGAGGAATAATATGGGATAGACTATGATGGGTGTCATGATAGCAGATCCTTTATTTATATCGCAAACTTGACTGGACTTCGTAAGAACGAAAGTCTATACTTTCGTATCTTTTAAACCAAAGAGGCAGCAAGACATACTGGTGACAGTACTCCTGAGTTTTAATACCCTGTCTGAAACATTGCCAGCGCTAGGTTGTGTGATTCATTTAGCTTCCCTGTGCCCATTATGTCATTTGCCCAATAAGGAAGAACTAGAAAGATGATTAGAAATACTGTAAGCACCATTGCACTTTAAAATTTCTTTAAATGAAATCAGAGGGTGTTTTGTCTTAATAGACACTTTGCAGGCAGAAATCAATTAGTCTGATAGTGTTACTATTCTCCAAAATGGAATTGTATTGGACCAGTTTGATGTCTTGTAATTGCACACTGTATGGTTCTTTGACTCTTATCTCTCCCTCAGTCTGTGAATTTGAAACCATCAGGAAGATGTCACATTGGTATGAGTATTCTTCAGTGATAAGAACAGTAATTGTTGCAGGGAGACTTCTTAATCTTGGGTCACTCAAATCCCTTTTAAAGACAGCAGGTGCTCTCCAGAACAAGCATTAACAAGAAGAGATTATGAGGTAACCTGTTGTTCTTTATATCTCAGCATCTCATGACAAAGCTTACCATCAGCCAGTGTGCTCAGAAGCCAGTCAGTACAGGAAAAAAATCAAATGTGACTCAGGAAGGCACTAACGTTTTCAGTACTAAAGAGTGGATTCATTTTAAAGGCTGAATACAGAGAACTGTTACAGAGAAATTTATATTATATGAGTCAATTATAAAAGCAAGAAAAAAACAACTAGCAGAGGCTCAAAAAATGGAGCTGCAGATATTCATGGTGTAATGCAATCAGAAAGAAATTCTGCTTCCTCAGAAACCAAAATCCAAAACTGCGTCTTGCCAGATTTGTGTCGTGTTGCAACTTTCTTTTTCATTCTGCCCCGCATCTTCTTCCCAACTGTGGCAAATCCGGTGAAAGGGAGTTAGTCATTCATATTATCAGGCTCTAGCACTGCTAACAGTATGGCTTCATACATATGTGCTTGTGCCGTGGGCTGCTTAGCATTTACAGGGTGAGCTCTTGAAGCTGAACGTGCTCAGGGTCTAACAGCTCACCCAAGTATGATCGCAGGGGAGCAAAGCTGTCTGTTATTTTCAGCTCTCAACCTTTTATGAATTTCTGGATCCAAATACCAACTAAATTTTGTTAAAATAAGGTTTTGTTATCTAATCCTGTCCATTTGCATCGAGATCATGATGCAAAATTATTTGAATAAAGCACATCTATGACAATCTTTGTGAGGTCGAGAATTAAGAATAAGAGAAGTCACTGCATTCAGATGATAAAGCCAACTTTCAAAAGCAATTCAAGAAAAGATTTTTTAAAGGTATTTAGATACAGAGGTGTACCTAGCACTTTCTAAGAGCACACTAATCTCAGTAAGTGTTAGGGACTTAACCCTTCTTCACTTTACTTTGAAAAAAAAAAATCAGCTGGATGCCTATCTCTGCCTCTAAGTTCCTAAATACTTTTTAAAAAATCTGGCCTTTGATAACCCAGATCCCCTTGACTTTCAGTAAGGCTTCTCATCCTGAATTGTAGATCCTCATAGGTTTTGAGGGTCTAACTCTCTTAAATTAAAATGTGAGTTAAAGGCCCAGGTACTTTTGAAAAGCTGAACCTTGGTGCTCAAGTCACTTCTGAAAATGAGTGTTAGACTGCTAATCCCATCAGGTACTTAGGAAACATTTTCCTCTCACCTCTGAGAAAATGTTCTAGAGGAATTTACTTTGTTAACCGCTTGCTTTGTCCTGAAGTTTGTATAACAAGCTTGTGTAATATTTATTATAGAGAATATTTTTTTTTCCAAAAAGAATGTCAAAACTTTGTTTTAAAATGAAAAATTGTAAATGTAACAAAAGTATATATTTATGCTTTCAGCAGGCAAATGTGTTTTTTAATGGAATTTGAATAAATGGAATTTTTATGATGAAAAAAACAACAGTAAAAGCAGAGATTATGTTTTTCATAGTTCATTTGCCTCCCTTGCCCTGCAGATCTTGTGCAGAAAGAAAATGAGATCCCTGGTGAAGCCTACAATGTCATTGACTCTGAAGAAGGACTCAGAGACCCATTGGTGTTTAATGACCCTTATTGGCCTGCACAAAAAAACCTTGTATGATCTACTAAAAGAGACATATGGTTCCTTAGAAATATTAAGAAACACGTTTTTCTTCATGGGTAAACATTGTAGTCATGCATTTCTAAACATTGCCTGGTTTTAGATGACTGCTCTTAAAATGACAGTCCCAATTTGGTGAGGAATTGCATTCATTTCTCATTAGTACTTGACCAACAGCAGTGGTATTTTACCAATACAACAATCACACAATTTTAATGTTATTATTCAGCAGTCTCATATCAAACTAAACAAAACACAACAGATAAGAGAGCTAAACAATACAATGAAGAGCAGCTAGAGTGTTTTATAGGGCATGGGCATATTATATACCATAATTACATGGTGATATCCCAAAGTTATAGGTGAGTGTTGGAATATTATAATTTTTAAGTATTAATTCCTTCATTAAAGTAAAATGTACGCTGTAAGAATCTTTATTGCAGTTGGAGATGAGACAGTGGCAATTGAAGGAGATTAGAGTAGCAAAGTGAGAAAAGGGAAGGGAAGAGAAGGGAAGGGAAGGGAAGGGAAGGGAAGGGAAGGGAAGGGAAGGGAAGGGAAGGGTGTTCACGTGCACCACACAATCTCAGCACATGGGACCTGTCTGGTCCCCACACCTCTCCCTCCCAGGCCCCTCTGGTCTGTGGCAGGTTCTTGGAAGCAATATCTGGCAAAGCAGACTCCCCATGTTAGCAAGCGATGGGGTGTGTCACCTGGTAGGTTCCCCAAATTAGTCAGCTTGGGAGGCAATCCCTTTCCCCATGCCAAGTCTTTCAAGTATCATTAGGCTGCCTGCATTTCCTAGGTTCTTCTGAGTCGTAGTTCACTAGTGGCATGTTTAGAAACTTACCTTCTTGCGCACGGGTTTGTTTTTTCTGTCTCGGACACTTAGCAGCCTGTTCAGGAGTTTCTCACTTAGAGCTCACTGGTAGAGAAATGTCACTTAGGCAGTTGTTTTGGCCCAAAGGCCAAAAACTCCTGAACAGGCTGCTAAGCTTCTAAGAGGGACACAAAACCCATGCCCAAAAGGGTAAATTTCTAAATGTGACACAGATGTCTTTCTTTCAGTGAGATTTTGCACAGCATTTATCCTACAATCAGTGAAGAATATGCTAGTACAAAAGGGTTTGTTGAGAAGATTTTTGGCCACCTCATTTCAGGCTGGAGGTTTTCCCAGGGTGAGTTAAAAAGCTTTGCAGGACCCTTCTTGCACCAAAGCTGTAACTCCAAAGCCTGGAATAGCCACAGCCTCAGTGCCTGTTGTTGCACGTGGACTCCCTGCAGGTGAGGATGAAGCCACCAGAGCGCAGGGTCTCTTCCACTGGACAGTTCTGCTGCAGAACTGTACTAACTCAGCAGTGGGGCAGTCAGGTCCCCTATGGACCAGTCCTAGTAATCACCATGAAAGAAACTTTTGCTAGGTCAGGATTGCTGCAGCTTGACCATGGTGCATCTAAGAAACATAGAATCATAGAATCATAGAATGGTTAGAGTTGGAAGGGACCTTGAAGATCATCTAGTTCCAACCCCCCTGCCATGGGCAGGGACACCTTCCACTAGACCAGGCTGATCCAAGCCCAGCCCAACCTGGCCTTGAACACTTCCAGGGATAGGGCATCCACAACTTTCCTCAGCAGACTGTTCCAGTGCCTCACCACCCTCAGAGTAAAGAATTTCTTCCTAATATCTAGTCTAAATCTGCCCTCTTTCAGTTTAGGGTGCTTCTGCCTACACACTGTAAATCTGGCAGCGTCCCATTGCTGCTGGAGCAGCTCATGCTTTTGTCTCTTTCAGCTTTTGCTGCCTTGGTTCCTTATGCTTAGGTTTGCACCACATTTGTCACCTTGTCCCCACTGGGTAGTGTCTAGCTGACATTCTCCTGGCCACCTGAGCAGTGAACTTCCAGAAGACTTTGGAGTTGGGAGATGCAGCTGCACCCAATGCTTCCAACTCCTTCTGCATTAGATATGTGACATGTTTCTGAAGTGCCATCCCACCCAGGTTCACCCTGGTTCATCTGGCTAAAGAGTCGTTTTCTTTCATTCATGAAAGGCGAACATGTAAAATGGGCCCTTTTCAGCTCCCTGCAGTGATTTCCACAGTGTGGACACTGCAGGAGGGCAGGCTACCTCCTGTGGTCCTGTCGCTGTGGGGCCACAGCAGAGCAGAACGGGTGCATGCGCCCTGATGAATGGGGTACAAATGCCCCCAGAGCTGGCCCTGACCGGAGACCCCTGCATAGTAGGGACCCCAAGGTGGGTCACCAGAAGCCTTCTATGATGAGTGCTGGAGTGTTCATGTTGAGCAATTGCCCTGGCGTGACTGGGTGGAGTTTTATGGGCAGATGATCACAGCCTTGACCTATGGCAGAGGAGAAACAGTGATATCATTAATCAGCACCTCTACATTTCTCTCTCCCTTGCTATTCCAGAGTGATTACTCAAGTGACACCGAAAGTGAAGACAATTTCCTGATGATGCCACCAAGAGATCATCTCGGCCTCACTGTGTTCTCCATGCTCTGCTGCTTCTGGCCATTGGGAATTGCTGCCTTTTACCTGTCTCATGAGGTAATGTTAAATTGTCTCCTGCTAATTCAGAGCTTTGCATCCACAGAGTAGCCATCACCCCACACCAGCAAGGAAAGTTCACCAAGACCCAAATGTGTGCAAGACACTCTCCAGGGTAGTGGGAGGTGGTTAAACGGGGTAGTGTGTTCCCCTCCTTGATATGTCTCTGTGGTAGTGGTGGTTTTCTTGTGAGACGCTTTGCCGAAGGAGGAGTCTACAAAATATTTTATGTTTTAATTGACAATGGTTAGATTCCACATCAGTTTATACAATGTCCAGCTAGGGATTTTCTGTGGACATGACTTTTGAGTGGAAAACTCCCTTGCTATCTCAAACATTTGGATTTTCCATTGGCAAAACTGATCTATTGTTTCCTAAGCTGATCATCTGTAAAAGTGGAGAAGGTAATATCCTTCTAGGAGCAGAAAAATCATTTCTGTTCTGCAGAAGCGAATTTGCTTTCCAGGAACAATTTCCCCCTGAAAAATTGCTCAGTCTGTTCTTCTTGTCCAATTTTAATATGGAAATATTTTTTACCAGAGAAGGGACAGTGTTTTGGTTTGTTTCCTTCATGAAACAGGCTTGCTGGTTTCCAGCCTGTGCCTAACAATTACCTCATGCCCCATCATTTGTTTCGACAAGTATGTCTTTGTAAGTGCCTGCAGAGTAATTATTGAGTTTCCCAGCATGGCAGATAATGTAACGTGACAGAAAAGGAGTCACACTGGAAGTCTCATCAGTCACCGTGAGGAAAAGTTTGCTTATATTTCTATCTACTGGTGGTAGCAATGCCTATTGCAAACTGCAGTCTGTACTCCACAGCACCAAAATCATTCACCCTCTCGCCTGTCTTTCTAATCTGCCTGCTCTAAACATCTGCCAGCGCTGGGTATTTGTCAAGCCAGAGCAGGCACTTCAGATCTGAAGAATGCTAGTCTTCAATATCAAAGAAGGAGATACAGCACTACTATATTTTGCTTTAAATGAAGTGTCTGTCATTGGACTTGGAAGCCTCTGAGACAATTAAAGTTTGTCCAGTGGAAAATAACAAGTTTCCTTGTTTGAGTGCTATTGATTTCTCAAGTTTAGGTCAAGGGATTTGCCTGATGATGATGATGATGACAGCAAAAACTAAAGCATTAGGTGGGAGCCTCACACGCTTTAGTGTCCTGACGTTTGGTCCTTCAGCTGGACCTATCCATCAGCAGTTTCAATGGCCACATGTCTTCACACATGTGGACTAGGCAGGATTTTTCACCAATGCTGCAGCCAAGGAAGGGTTGAGAGTTTGTCACCATTAGCAGTGTGTTTGCTGTGTGCTGGGGAAAATAGTGCATTCATTAATTTCCGGCAGTAGCGTTCCTTCAGGAGGCCTGGGGATTGCCAGCTAGTTTTATCTAAGCAATGAAAGCACAGCACAGTCCAATAAATGCAAAACAAACAACGTAATTAAGTACTAAAAAGCAGTAAGGCTGAGAAGCTAAATGTACTGAGAGCCAGTGTACAAAGGACAGGGCATCCACATCAGCTGTGACCTGATCCGAGGGGCCGGCATGAATCCGTAAGACCCTGCTACCTTGACAGGAGCATAAGGAAGGTGGAAGAGGTCACCCGAAGGCAGCAAAAGATGATGATATTGTGCTGAAGGATTTAGGCCCTGGGAAATGGAAACTTGGGTGTTGGTTTGGTTTAGCATAACGATGGGGAATTGCTGAATATGCTGCCTAAAACGAGGAGCTGTCAGCAAGGAAGGTCAGGCAGGTGCTTTGCTTTTATTAGGTTGAGAGGCAGTAAATTAATCTTCGGTAACTGACCTCTTGGGTTCACCAAGGCAAGCTGTGGCTAAATCCAGCCAGAGGAAGGACGGTGTTTCTGAGGAATTTTGACTTCTGCTTTTTGTTTTTGCATTGGAAGTAGAGTTTTTTTCTTCTGTCCCCACTGAAAAATGGTAATAATAATGCCACCCCTGCGTGCTCCTTTCCTCCCATCTCTCCTCTTAGCTCTCTCCAACAGCTGAATCAGCTGAGAACTCCTTTCCCAAATCTCTCGCAGAAAAAGGTTCAAGTCCCTGCTCATCCTGGTCCAGCGCAGGCACGTCAGTCTGTCTGCTCCCCGAGCTCCCAGGCAGGTACCTTCGCTGCCTGCCTTCCCCTCCAGCAGGTCCATCACGGCCCTGAGAAACCACCAGCCTTCACTGAAACCAGCACTTCTACAAAACTCCACGTCCAACAAATCGGCATCTTCCAGTGGAAAAATTAAGCTCAAATCAAGGCCAAAATCTTCTATGGCTGAGAACTGGCTAAAATAGCTGGTACAAACCACCGAAATCCTGCGCCTAGCTAAGCTAATACGGCCAGTGGTATCGACTCGTACTTCAGAGCATAAATCATTCAGAATGATGTTTTATACGTGAGGTAGAAAGACATTACATCTTATTAGCATGTGATTTCTATTTATATAGGTCTTCTAACTTAAACTGCTAATTAACATTTGAGATCTCTTGTTAATACAAAAGGGTAGTCTAACAGTCCCAATCCTTTATCAAAAGTCAGAGCTATAACTAAAGATCAAAACTTGGCACTTGGCATTCAAAACTTTTTTTGCAGTTGGTTGAGCTCTTGAAAATGTCATGTTTTCAAAAGGCTCCTGGGTAGTTCTACTGAAAAGGCCCAGTCTGGGAAAAAATTGTAACACGTAGAAACTTCAAAGGTGGTGGATGGATTCTTTGTGCCAGAATTTAGCACTTGTGGTGAACTTTTTTTAAAAAAACTGGTCTCCTTTAGGTGTGCAATGCATTTACAGAGGAAGGCCAGATTTGCCGGAGATATATTTGCAGCGTAGCTCAGGGCGAGGGTGGTCTCAGTTAATTCCTGCAGCACCTGGCAGTACATTTACGCTGTGTATGTCCATGTCATGGTGCAAAAGAATTATACAAGGATCAATGTTGTAAGCTTTCAGAGATGCTCTTCACAAATAGAAGGATTATTTTTCCTTGTGCTCCATAAAAGCAATGTGCTTCCTTGCAGGGGCTGCTTCTGCTCTTTTTGGGACTTAGTTTTTCCACCAAAGCTCTCGCCAACGCGCTGCTGACTTAGGGTTTCTTGGAGGCCACCTGTATCGAACGATGCAGCTGTGCAGGGTCTGCCTGCACGGTGGGAACAAAGATGTGCGTCAGGTTTAGCTGAGCCAGCAGGGAGGAGCAGTGGACTCAGAAATGCACTCCGTGAAAGGTAAAGCAGCCCCTTTCCATTGGGGTGTCCGATTTACATGAGCAGGGCATTGCCCGGTGATCTTCCTATCCCAAGCCGTGCTGAGAGTCGCTGCGTTTCATCCTCCCTCAGTAGAACAGAGAGCCCGAGGCCATCATTGTGTCCGGTACATGCTCATTTATTTGCTTCTGGTTTGATCCGTGTTTTCCTTCCCACAAGAGACTTACACCCACTGCTTGGGGCTGCCCAGTCCTGCTCTCTCTGTCAGCTACCAGTAACCGGCCACCAGGACTGGGCTATTTTCTTCCCCGTGTATCCCGTCTTCCATCATGCTTGCTTCTTCGGACTGCGAGATCGGGATGTGACTCCGGTTGCCTCGCAGGCACAAGGCGTCCTCCTGGCCATGCTGGCATCACACTAAGTGGTGTCCAGGTCCCCGTCTCGCCTGAGCTGTCACAGCTAAGCTACGGGGGCTTCGTGCACATGAGCCGTTCAGGTGACCTGTCCAGAGGCCACTGCGTTAGGGGAACCTCCCAGGAGGGGTAGCATCTCCGAGTACTCTGATTTTTAACAGTAGACAGTGCTTATCGGCTAATTTTGCACTTTCCTATGAAAAGGGCATATAAGTTTTTACGCTTGCAATTTTTTGGATTAGCTGCCTGCCTAACAGCTTATAGCTGAGTCTGAAGGGCTCAGTCAGAGGGGTTTTTGTACGGTTTGCAGGGAAGCCTTTGCAGAGGAAAATGTAAATATGATATGCATTTCACCATAAAACTTTCCTCCACAAACAGTGTCTGGTCAAAAAAAACCTCATTATGTTTATTTTTTTGTAAATCTCCACCCTCCGGAGTCATGCAGGTACTTCAGTTTTCATTTTTACAGAAGTTTTTAGCTTTGTAAATTGTAGGCAAGTCTGAAGCTTCAGAAGTCAGAGAAAGAAGTTAAAAAAATTTGTTATCATTGAACCTATCAGACGATTTATCCTGTCAGGATTTCTGCTTGGTGGGGGTTGATAATCCTGCAAGGTCTTTTTGTCTGAATCCTCTTTTTCTTCCTGCGTTTATTTTTAGGAAAGAGAGCAATACCGTGGCACACATTTCTTTCCCTCCCGTAAAAAGAAATTCATTATCAGAGACCTAGGTCTCTGCGCTGGTGTGAATGAGCTTCACTTTGTACCTGCTCTCTTGTGGGACATGGGTGGCCGTGTGGAGCCCTTCGCCCCCAGTAAGTCCCCACCAAAGTGACCAAGAGACGCCAGCTGGGCCAGACAGAAACAAGAGTATGTACAACACCTCTGCCCGGCTTCCCTGCAGCCTCCATGGAGCTGTGTCAGGCTGGCATAGACGTACACCTGAAAAATCCCGCTGGACACTTCTCAGCATGCTTAGGTGCTCAAATAGCCCCCAAACCCGCTCTCTTCCCCGGCAGCAGACTGCAGCCCAAGCGCATGAGAGCAATCACGTCCCGTCCGCTGTGCTTACTCCACGTCATAATTGCCTCCCTCACACGGCGATCGAGGGACGCACGGCTCTGTAATTGTTTTCCCAGCCCATGGACTGCTTGAGTGGCCACAGCGCCAAATACCATCGCTAGGATTATCTTTAAAGACAAGTAGGGACTGCGCACTGGGTAAAAGGGTTTTCTCCGGTTTTCATACATACGCGAGGCATACGTGGTCAGGCAAAGGAGTAGCTTGTCTTTCTTCATGATAACTTCTGAACCATTTGGTTCCTTTCTATCCAGTTGTCAGAGATAGAGGCTTTGAAAAAAGCGTATTTTGACACGTTTCAGTGGTCACTGGGGTAAAGAGAGAGATAACGTTTGTGTCCCCACTGGGAGGGAGAAGACAGTATGAATTTAACCTTTATCAGAGACCAGAGATTAGGTGCTCGGCACAAGTGAATGTCTTTCACTTTCTTTGCTTTCTGCACCAGATTTTGACATCTAGCTACTGCTGAAAAGAACAGGGAGATAACAGCCAGGTGTTTGTTGTTTATTCATTAGAAATGTGGCTCATAGTCCCCATCTCAACTGGGAAAACCGTGAGGTGGGACAGCAGTGTGACGTGCCACACACCATCAAACTGGCTGGTGGTGCTGGTAAAACCTTTCCATGCTCTACCAGCCCACCCTGTTTTTTTTCCTCTCTGCCCCACTTTTCTCCATCAAAAACCAGAATATAATAGACAATAAAGAAGTTGACATCCACAGCCATGAGCATATGTTTGTACTGGTGATGCTGCAGCCCCTTGTGTCTGAGATGAAAAGGCACAGGCAAAACCAAAAACTTGGAGTATTTTTCTTTACTTGTTACATGTGCATTAACGGGCCAAGCTGTATACTTGCAGGATGTGCTGGTCAGCATTGCTAAAGCAATGTTAGCAAAGCAGACAGCGGGCTTTTGCATTTTCAAGAGAGGTTTTTGATTTTTCGGCACTGCATCATTTCTTGGACTAAGTAACACTTGTACAGAAGACCTGACTGTCAAAAGATGAGCTGCAACCTCTTTAAATATAATATGAAAAAGTCATTTTTTTTGGTGTCTTGGACCAGGGTACCAAATCACGCAATCCCTGAGCTGAAGCTGGGCTGTTGCTTTGTGTCACACAGCTCGGATGTAGGGTACCGGCTGCGTTTTGGGGCTACCCAGCCCTGTCGCTGCTGTCGAGCACGCGAAGCTTTGAGCTGTCTGTGCTGATCGCTCAAAAAGCAAATCTCTGCGTTCTTTGTCTGGCCGTGTGTGTGCATGCGAGCGCAGGCGCGTGCAGGCATCCTTCTGATGAAGCTTTGTAGTCTTTGAGCTGTCAAAAGTTATGAATAAAACCTCTGGACAATTAAACCCTCTTGTGTCAGGAATGAGTCAAAATAAGTCAAAATGAGTTCCTCCTCACATAGAGCTGCTAAGGACTTTTGTGGCAGAAACCATCCCAGCAGAGCTCTGTGCCAGTGTCTCACGGACGTGGCCAAGGGCTGACGGTACAGCCACTGTCCTTGCGTGACAGTCCTGGCCCTGGGAGGTCCACCGCTCACTGCTCAACTGTGTCCCAGTTGCAAGGCAGACACCATGACTTATGGGTTCCTCTGAGCCTGTTTCGGTCTTAACAGCTGATGAGTATAGATTCTGTTTAGTTAATACATATTATTTCTTGCCAGTGGGAATTGTTCCCCCACCACTCACTTCTGTGTGGAAGATCTGGTTTGCCAACTCTGTCTTACCAAGGAGGGGACCAAGCCAGGGACTCACACAGAAGGTCAGGTCCACCAACCAATGCTGGGGCAGTCCATGCTTACGTGACTTCACCTCTAGGTGCCTATGACCCTCAGACCCTCGTGCCATAGGGCT
Organism: Burhinus oedicnemus; assembly: GCA_008921705.1. NCBI lineage: Eukaryota > Metazoa > Chordata > Aves > Charadriiformes > Burhinidae > Burhinus > Burhinus oedicnemus. The sequence continues at coordinate 886,956 of VFFE01006868.1, forward strand.
TAACTTCTCGCTGGGACGAGCTGTATGCTCTGGGACTTTTCCTCAGTGATCACCTTAAGAAAGAGCTGAGTTCTTCCAGCCACATTCATAACACAGGAATAGCTGTGGAGGACTGGCGTGGTAGATTTCAGGCCTGAAGATTGAAACCATTGAAGACAAGGTTTTGTATGAGGAAATGTAGGGTGAACGTTGCTTGCAAACCGCTCGTACAGCTCTGCTTGCAAACTCTCTCTCTGTATGAGTGCATATGTGTGCACTCCTGTTAAGACAGCACTTGCAAGGATAAGCGCTTCAAGATCAACGAATGACACCATAATTTTAGCTACCACAAGACAGCTGTCTTGTGCTGGCATATGGCTCTTCAGACATATGTATCTTGTGCTTTGACTTGCATCTATACTTGAGCCTAGGTCTGAGGAGCATGGCCTATGCTGATCGCTTCTAGCTGATGGCTTTCACCCCTTGCGTACCGTGTCCACTCAGGGGGTTGGGGCAGGGGCTGCCTGTGCGTGCCCCTGGCATCCTGCCCTTGGCAGGTCTGTAGACACAACTGATGCTAAGCCGGAGGTGGGTCTGTCCCTGGGGGAGGGAGCAGTGCTGTTGCACACTGAGCCCCTTGGGCTGAGCAGCACGAGTCGGTCCGTGAGCAACAGAAAACAGTAAAACTGCTGACCATGCGTGTTCATTACACACAGAGGTAGGGTCTGTCAGAGGAAAATATGTCATGCCAGATCCGGCAGCCCGAAAGAGGCGAAGCTCCTGCTGCTCCATGCCCACATGTCCAACCGGCAGCAAGGCTGAAGATGCACTCCCAGCAGACACACACACAGAGCACACATATACACCGTGTCCACCGCGAGTTTACATGTGTACATGGCTGGCCATACAGATCACAGAAGGACACTCAGAGCACTCAACAAATGCAGACAGCACCAGCAGCCTCATCCTGCTCCTCTCTCTGAGCAGGATGGAGGTCCATTTGAATATCTATCTATCTGTCTATCTATCTATCTTCATCCATCCATCCATCCATCCATCCATCCACACATATGTGTACATATACATACATATCTGTGCAATGTGGGTCCCTCCAGTACCTGGGTTCAGGCACCCAGTCTGCCCAGTAGCGAGAGTGAGGATCCCTCAGCCTTTCTGAGGAGGAATAAAGGAGATCAGGGAGAGGGAAATACGCTGTGTTGGACCGGGAAACTGAGAGTCGGAGATGGGCTGCGATGACCAGAGTTAATTTAGGAGCATGGAGTGGGATGAGATAGCTTGGGTAGGGCCAGCTTACTCCTCCGAGTAGGTGTTACTTGAAGAAAGGCAGGTTAGAGATTTCCCCTGTTAAGAAGGATTAAATGTAAGGTTGCATAAATACTGCAAGGGGCTTTCTCTGCCACTGTGGCTCGCAAGTGAGCACGTTCATGAGGCAGGTGGTGCTAGCTATGGGCACTAAATAGGTTGGTATGATAATCTCTGTCCGAACTAGGACAGATTTGTGTGGGGCTGCAGCTCTCCCTTGACAGCGAGCGTCTCCGTGCAGGCTCAGAGCGAAAGGCAAATGCTGGGAGGATAATGCCCCAGGCCAGCAGAGCCCATGGGACGTGCAGAGCACGGGCATGGCCAGGGCACGGGCAAGGCTGTACTGACAAGGGCTGATCTGCAGGAGGTTGCTGCTGGCTGCCTGTCCACACTCCTCCCCTTGCTCCCACCAGGCAGATGGCAGATTTGCGGGCAGAGGATGGTAGTGAATACTGAACAGCGCAGCCTGTGCCAGCATAAAATAACATGGCTGCTGTTCTCAACGTGATACAGAGAGAAACTACCTGCTGAGATAGCCAGGAACATATGTCGCTGTGTGAGACTGCTGGGTCTCTTGTTCTTGGAAGAGCAGCTCTGAAATGGATGTCCCTGGCCCTTGGTTAGGGACATTTGGGTGACATCCCTTGGCTTTGCAAAAAGCTCATCACATGGTTCAGTACATTCAAGGTTTGCAACGTCTGCTGCTTTCAGAGGAGAGGGAAAGCCTAGTCCTGGAGGGAATGGCAGAGGACGTCTCGTGGACCTTTGATTCCCCGGGGTCTGCCTCAGACCGTGGTAGCTGCTCTGAAGTGGGGTTCATTAGCTACCAGCACCTCTAATTCTCTGCTTCCCAGGCGGGAGCTGGGTCCCAGCCAGCGGTTCGAGCGCGTGTAGGCTTTGCTCGTGCCGACTTTTCCCTTCGGGGTAGACATCTCCTGAGAAGAGACATGTTTGTGCATGAAAGAAAATGGCCATTTAGAGTGTGTCGTGTGTCAGCAGCTGCTGATTTCCGTGTGCTGCGGGTGAGGTCTTGGGCCAGGGAACTTCCTGAGTGTCTTGTGTAATTTCCTCTTCGTTCTTCTTTGTCCTTTTGATCTTGTGGTCACATTTCCAAGTCACGAACTACAGCTACAAAAAGGGAGTAGATTAATGAATGGCCTGATTGCTTTAGCCCTTAAGCTAATTTTAAATAATTGGAAAGGTGGCTCACAAATAACATTCCCTGGAGAGTTTAATTCATTATGCAGGTGTTTAATTACAAGGAAGTTTTGGGACAGAAAAGAGATCAACTCAAAATGTTTGAGGAGATGAGAGGTCTCTTTTATTAGCAAGAACATCCTGCACAATGGCAAACTTTGTACATGAATTGTTCTGTGCCAGACATTTATGCCTCGCACATTACGCTGAGCCAGCCAGAGCCCAGGGATTTATCAATATTTCCGTGCTCCAAGGGTATAAAACGTTATTCCCTCCTGGCATCTTCTTTTCATCCCGCTGTTACTTTTTCGTTTTCGTCTATCGGCTCATCATTTCACCGGCTGACGAGACAGCGAGGATTGTTTCAGTGCAGAATGGTGCACCTTCACCAGGTTACTTGCACACCTGCCATTAAGCTTGGTGTGCCTGTAGTATTCACGAAATCATTCCGAGGCCTGTCTGGTGTGGGCATCTGAAGAGCAGGGTAATAATCTTCTGCAGCAATTGAGCAGGGGGTACAGGCCCCCTGACATTTAGGCAATTCTTACTAAGTTTAAACAACTTTTTAGTCCTAGGCAGTGGGTTTTGGGTGGTTTTTAGCTTAGACAGCAAGGATGGATTTTGTTAGCAGGCACATGGAGGAGCTTTTGTTAGTAATCCTCACATGTCCCAGCTAAATACTTGATTTTTCACATCTGCTAAGGTAGAGTGTCCAGGACAGATGATATTCCAGGGGAGGACACAGAAGGATCATGCTCCCAGTCCAAGGGCAAAAACAGGGCACATGATATTGCACCTCCCTAGCAGGTTGCCCTGCTGAAAGAGGCATAAGAAAAGAAGAGACCCATTGCAGATCTGGGAATGGAACGTGGTCCCCCCATTCTGGCCATCCCAATGTCTGCTTCAGTTGTCAGAAAAGCCAAAAAGCTTTGGATGCTGCTTCAGTGGCTGCTTCAGAAGCGTGGTGACGTGATGAAGATCCTCACATCCAAGGTGGTAAACGATCTCCCTTGAATTCTCCTGTGTCATGGAGAGCAGGGTGTGTGTCTAGAGTAGTTCTTTGGGTGCTGTTTATATAACAGAACTTTCTTTCATCTCACACTGTGACAGCATCCTTTCCCAAAACAAAAACAAATGAAAGAAGGCAAGCACATCTGAAGTTTAATGTATGCAGCAGCAAATGAATGGATGTTTTCAACAGCAGAGACTTAAGGTTAACCTTTTATCAGTCTGCGGAACACCCAGGTATTTTTTTTCTTCTTCTCAGAGATCAAAATCATGTACCAGAGACCCAGGGCTATATTCTAATCAGTGTGCTATCTCACAGCAGCTGTTCTGGTGAGGGTTACTGAATTACTACTTTGTTTGGATGCACAGCAAAGTGAATTGATCACTTCTGATTACAATCTACGTATCTCTTTCAAACACGCTGCAGAAAAACACTTTGAAGTGAAGACTTGAGTCTAGTGATCTAGGGACCCAAAGATGCTTGCCACACAATTGTAACTCCTCATTGAATTGACTGACTTCCTAGCAGCAGAAAAGAAATAAAGTTTTTCTATATTTATTTCGGGATGAACTACAAGAACCAGCTGAAAAGGAAGGGACTAGGACTTACCTGCAGCTGTGCAGTTTGTGTCTAAAACTGGGCACTGCATTTTCACCAGCAATGACTATGCTCTTCAGCCTAAAATAAATACTGGATTATCCGTTGTATCCAAATAGATGAGTCTCAGGACCCACTGCAAGGCAGAACCTGGGAAAGGAGTGCAGCTGTTGTATAAACTGGTACAATATCTGAGATAGGAAGGGAAAAGGCTCTCTGTTTTTAACCGTGGTGCCTGAGCAGCATGCACCTCGCCGGTGGTGATGTGCTGAGGTTTTCCTCCAGGGCAAATTATTGCTGTGGCTGTCCCAGCGGTGAGCCTACAGACTTTCCCACTGAGTGCAAGGGTTTCTTCAAGTGAAAACTAAAACATATAAAGAAGTCATATCACGGGACCCTGGAAGGCAGCATCATAAAAGATAGGTTTCTGTTGCTAGTGGCGGTGTCCAGGGTGACCTCTGTAAAGTTAAGCTCTGTGCCAGCCAAAAAGTTTGAAAGCCAGCAAGACCAACAAGAAAAAATGCTGTCCCATTAAACCAGATGGAGAGATCGCACTTCGTTCCCTTGACTCTGGACAAAATATTGAGCCCAGCAGGAACAGCTTCCCTGAGGCAGCCTCTAGAAACTGGGGCTGCCAGGGGCATACAGATATATAGGTACTCTCCTCCTTCAGTAGCTCTGGCCTCAATCTGTAACAGTCTTGACCCTACCTCTTACCATTGGTACATTGTTTGCAGCCCTTGTTTCATTTGTTCCTAAAATGGTTGAAATCTTTCTCTGAGAAGTGAAAGATTAGTTAATTATCTAATATTATTGCATTGTTCCCAAACGCCGTTTCCTAATCTAAACAATAGCATTTGCTGGTTGCTTTGCCTCCAGCTGTATCCACAGAGGTAGGCAGGACATTAAAATGCACCTATCAAGACGCATGAGCTTAATGTACTGTTGGTAATAAAACCAATGTAGTATTTTATGTGCTTGGGGGGAAAAAACCCACTCACTTTTTCATGTAGTGAAAATCTTTCTTCTCCCTTCCCCCTTGCCAGTTTAGTATTAAAATACACTCATTATGGGGCACGATGAGCAATGAATTATGAATGACATTTCTTGTATTATTTCCAAGAAGTCTGAAAGAGTCAGGGTAGCTTGGGTGCATGCAAGTCCATGCATGTTCACAGAGGGACTCAACTTCCTCCAAGAGGATGGGCGAGGCCAGAGATGAAAGAAGAGGGGTCACAGCATTGGAGTGCAGAGATGGAGTTGGCAATCCCTGCTTGACCCCATTCCTCATCCTGCCTTCCTTGGAATGAGTACTTTGCCATCATGAAGTCGAGGAGAAAGGATGCAATTCAAACCAGCTGTTACCCAGAATTCCCAGGCCCCAGTCCTGACGATGGCCAATGGATGTTAGTGTCCTTCCTAGCATCATGAGGTCTGTCACCATGAGGGACCTCTGCTTATGGCTACTCTCTCTTGCAAGAGGTGTAGAAATGTGATGGTGGAAGCAGGAAAGACCAAATCTTTTCTTCCCAGGTCTGTTCAGGGAGCCGCCTCTGGCTGGGATTTGGACTTTTTGTTGCTCAGTCATTTGATCGGGGATCTCTGGAAGGAATCGTGTCCTCTCCTCACAATTGGGACCAAAAGTTGGTGGAGAATTTCCTGTCCATGGTTCAGAGCCTGGTAGCTGCTCCCAGCACTTCCCTCCACTATGGCAAGGACATGCTACAAAAGCTGACAGTGGTCCTTGGGCTGATAATGGCAGACAGAGTAACTTCCAAATCCTCCCAGGTGTGATAACCCAGGAAATGGGATTTAGTGTCCAGAGACATGTGGGCCTTTGAACTAATTTAAATAGTAATTGTCCCAGCCTGGGATTTCTGGATTTCATTCAAGACACCACACACAGTAATTGTGCTGAATGTGTCCTCATTCCTTGACCTTGTTGCACAGATGGCATTGTTCTAAGCAGGTTTCTACAGACTACAACTAATTAAGCAATTAATTAGGAGCTTGCACTTACACAGAAGCTATTGTAAAGCAATAACTTCAGTGACCTTATGGGACCTTGCCACAGCATTGGTCCAAAGACTGTCCAAATTGTCTTTGCTAGAGTTTCAGTGCCTCTACCTAGTCTTGGTTTGAACCACAGCTGTGACAGGTTGGCCCTGCTTAAGCTGGACTGACCCTGAGCATCATCTGGGTCTTTCCTGATGTGTCTTCCAGATGTCTCACTTACATTTGAAAGCTTTCTTTCCTTCCTTCCTTCCTGGTGAAGACAACCTTGTCCTGCAACATTCAGTGGCTATTCCTAAATAGCGGCGAACACAAATGTCTTGTTTCCCAGGGCTTTCAGTATTTCCATAATGATAATGAATATTTAAATCACATGGGCTTTGGCTCTTACTCTTCAGTATCTCACTTTGTTCTGTCAACACTTTAGCATTTTTCCCCCTATCAACCTTGTTTCAAGCCTTCAGATATTCTGATTCTAATTGTGTCATAGAATTGATGCCTTGTGACTCCCTCCCCCATTTCTAATAACTTCTTTGTTGTATAATAACAACAAAACCATAATACACACTTTATATATCTGCTGATTGGAAAACACATCATCATAGAGCTTTCCAGCGCATGTATGCACTCTGGCTGGAAAAGGAATAAGCAGCATTAGTTCCCCTTCATTTCTTTATGAACAGCAAGGAATCTCAAAGTATTTCAGAGTGTTGGATTCAGCCTGGGGAATAGGTAACATTATTTGCCTGTTTTTGCTCATGAACTGCAAGCGGAGGTTTATATTCTCCGTACATTTCTTAAAGTTACTTAGCAGAAATGTTGAAAACAGAGAAGAATGAAGTGGCATTTAAGCAAAATTCAAGGTAAGTTCAAGAAGTAACTTTTCACTGTGGCATGGGATGAGTGTCTCAGTTCAGGGTTCCTGTATTCCTGTGGGAACATGAGACCCAACTCAGCCCTTGCCCCATACACCCTATGTCTAAATGGGGCTTTACAGAGGGTCCCCTTCATTGAGGGAACCGGGGTCTCAGGAGCAGAAAGGCCTTCATCTTGGAAAGGTTGTAAGAGCATTCCTGCATCTCCTGATCATGCAGCTCTCTGCAGATGATGCCTTTCTCTAGGGTTCCTTACATCCATAACCGCTGTGTACCCAGGACACCCCATGCTTGGGCACATGACCACTTGCAGTATTCAAGAAAAGGGAGCTGAGTAAAACCAGTGAATTTCTGCAATGTTCTTTACTACTGGAGGTTCCTTACCTCATCAAGCAGTTTTGGCAATACACTGAGAGGGGATATTGCTCCTCCTGGTAGCAGGAACAGGCTGTAACAGGAATACTGCAATAACAGCACCCACTTGCTCTTGGAAGTACCTGTACTCTCCTGAATTGATATGGTGATTTGACCTTTAATGCATCTAATAGTGGCACAGGTTTCAGCCGTGTTTCTTTTATCTGTCAGTACATGAAGCAGCAGTAAGTGCATTTGAAAGCTGCCTGTGGCTCTGCTAGATTTGGCATGGAGGTGGCTTGCGGTACAGCTTTGCCTCAAAAAGGGCTGAGCCCAAGTCTTGCTTCCTCTTCATTTGCAGAGGAAAAAAGGAGGGGCATCTACAGGGTCACTTTGGAAGGGGACCATGACTAAGACACTCTGGCCATGGTACAGCCTCGCTTTCCCTGTGTTGCTATCCTTGCAGTCAGGCTCTGAACGCTTTGGTGTTGCTTTCTCTGCCCCTTGGGTCCAGTGCTCCTTGAATTGGAAATTTCCCATTTACTGTGGCCCAGGATAAATGAACAATCCAATCTTCAAAACCCATTAGGGATTAATTACAAGCAGAAGTTATACTGTTTTAATTAAAGCAGCATACTTCAGGCAGCCCATCCCTGTAATGCAGGCTTAGTATCAATGTCCTTTATACCAGAAGAGATCTTCCCAGATATAAGAGAACGTGTAGAAGGGAGTAATCTGTCCTGCAGGAAGCAGAAATATATTGGCACGCTCTGCTACAATTAGCTTGAAAGAGAAAACAGCTTGAAAGAGAAAACAGTGTCCTGCTGGGTGTAGATGTACCACTGCCAATCTGCAGGTCGAACTTCACTTTCCTCTTGTGCCATCCTGAGTGCTGCTGGGGTGATGGGTGAGAACCACATAAATGACAGTGCTGGAAGAGCTGGAATGGGGACACCGGAGTGTGGCTGTGTCAGAGGGGAAATGAATCTGCCGTTCATGATGTGTTGCACACAGGAAGACATCTTTCTCGGGGCAAATGAGCAGACCAGCCCGGTGGAGCCGAGGAGCCCTGGGAGGAGCAGGCACGGCACATCGATGGCAGTGTGCCGCTTGCAGTGCTGAGAGCAGCCCGTGTCATTTGGTGCCAGGGACCTTCCTGCTTATCTTTAAACCCCAGAGAAGCACAGGAACACAGATCACATTGAAAGCCAGTGGGATTCAAGCTGCTGAGTTAATTCATCAGCAACCTTGTATTCATTAGCCACTTCATGGGTAAAGAGTGTCAAAAGCAAAGCTCCTGAAGATGAGAATTTTTGTTCTCTCTGGTCACCTGGCACATCAGAGAGGGCCCCCTAGAAAAGAGGGAGGAAAGAGTCAGTCGGTGGTGTGGTGTTTAGTGGGGATTCAGGAAGGTTTCTGCCCAGCAAAGGCAATCAAGGCACTCAAACGGGTCCTTTGTGGGAGTGCAACAAGCAAAAGTCCAAGCTAGTTCTTAACAAAGCCAAGGGGGTGAACAGTGGGAAGGAAGAGAAACAGCCATCTCCTCTGTAGAGGCCAGGCTTGTCGATGCAGGCATCAGAGTCATATCTGAGGTTTCTAGCTTTAGATGTTAAAGGTGCCACAGTTTGGCATCAGGCCTATAAATTCGCGATGCCTTTAGGAAAAAAAGGGTCAAGCGGTGGGAATCTGAACTTCTCTCAATGTTGAAGATCAGACGTGCAGCACCAGTTGGAGCTCGGGAGGTTCTGTTTTGCTTTTGAAATAGGATATGTGTGAAGATTATGTTGACTTGCTGTTTGCCATAATGTGATTTGGGGGAAATAGCTGCTTCTGCTCATTTTGGGAAGTCAGCCAGACCTGAACAATCTCACAGTGAGCAATGTCACAGTGAAACCTGGAGCAGAGATTCCTTTTTCCCTGCATTCACTGTTTCGTGAGAGAGCCTGCTATTATCACAAAAACTTTTCCCCCCACCCTGTGTGAGCTCCCTTGCGGATTTGAGGCTGTAATATTTTTGTGACCACAAAGGAAACAGCATGTTTGAAAATGATTTGATAAGGCCAAAATAATTTACCTCCTACCAAGTGTGACATATTTCGGCAATTGCTAATTAAGCCGAGAGATTGCTGTCATTGCTCTGTGCAAAGGAAAATCACAACCTCTGTGAAATCTCTTTGGCAGAATGTGCATCATCTGCTATCTCCAGTATGAGCACAGGGCGGTGACAGTATTGTCGGCATTGAATCACCCTTCCAGTATGTTCAGCTTCTCTTTTCATCTACCAGCCCATACCTCACCAACCTGGAGTCTTCACCGTATGTGCTTGCATCTGTTAGCAAGGCAAGTAAGATCATTCTTCCTACCAATTGCTATGTTGAGGATCAAGGGTAAAACGTAGAAATGCCACCATTTGTAAACCCTGGCAAATATGTGAGCTGCTTATCCTATTAGGTGTCCAGTCTGGGGGACATTTGTTGTAACAGTCAGGAGGATGCGTGCTTTCCCTGCTCCTGCAGGGACGTGGCTCTGTACCGCTGCATGGGTTGCTGGGAACAACCGCTTTTGCACTGTGTGACTGTGTGATTACTCAGGAGAGAATTGGGAGATGGAAGGCAGTGCTGCTGCTACAAGTGGTGGCAACTAGGTACCCTGCCTGGTATTTCTTTTGCTGAACAGAGATGGAAATGTTGTCTAGTTCATATCTTTCTCAGGTATCCAAGTTAGGGATCCCAGAGCTTACATTTTAGGGTGACCAGATGGAGCAGGGAATTATACTAGTCTCAATACAGAGATTAACGTCAAACTGATGCCATAAGCATCAGTAAATGTCAGGATAAAACTTCAGTAGTCTACATAATACCGTTTTTTTCCACACAAATTTCCATTCATCCCATGGAAATAGTTTCTCGGTGATCTCCCTTGCTCAGAGGCATCAGGGAGCCGCAAGATCAGGGCCATTCCACAAGGGAAGGGGAGCAGGGAGCCAGGAGTGAGAGTAAGGCAGAGCAATGTCCTCGTCATCACAGGGAGCAGTCCCACAGCAACCGGTTGCAGAGCCCATTGCTGCACTCAGAGCCCTGACAACAGGTACCTACACTTCTACCTTTGCAGAGACTGGAGAAATGATATTTGGAGCACGAGGTCTCCTGTAGACATGGGTCACTGATTTGGGAAGGCATTCCTGTGTGTAGGGGGTACAGATAAGGTCAGTTGTAATGTCTGGACTTGTACAAGATGACAGCTCTCATAAGACCTGAAACCTACTTGGCTGTGAATAGTTCAGAAGAGTTATTCAGCAACAGGAACAAATGGACATCACTCCTTGTAAACAAGAGATCTGCTTGCTATATTGCCGTTTTGGCATATCCTCATACTTGGTCTCGGTCACAGAGGTAGTTTAAGATGATGCCTTGCAGAGTTTGGTGTCTGGAGCCTGCTTTTTTACCTTCAGCCTGTGCTTGTGAACACCTGAAAAGAAATTGCTGTTTTAGCTTGAGTGGCAGAGTTTGTGGTAGAAAACCTGGAGGAGATTGGACCAGGCTGTGCAACAGCTAATGGACGAGGGACAGCGCTGGAAGGATGTGAAGGGCATTGGTGTGAGTGGTGCAAAGCAGCAAGGACAAAGGGAGACTTCTTTTAAGGAGAAAAAGGACAATCTGGCCATGTGTGGGGAAAGGATTTTTGTCCATTTTGATTAGGAAGATCTGACAATGTGAGGAAGACAAGAAGCCTAGGTAAGATGTAATGTTTAGGTACGACATCGCTGGGGTTGTTTTTACAACCCTGCAGCTACAGAAGCAAATACCGTGTTATATATAGTAACTGTTTATATTTATTCTCTGCACCACGTGCATAGCAGAACCATGGAGTCTGTTTTGGGAGACAAAGAGAGAAGAAAAATCAAAGCAGCAACCTTGACATATCTAGGAAGCTCTTTCCTCCTTGCCAGCATTTTAATCACTATAAAAGGGGCAAATCAACTGACGCAACCTGTGCTTGCATTGGGAGGCTCCATCTCCTCTCTCCTCATGTGAAGTTTCAAGGGTCACTGAGCTGTCAAGAGTGAAGAGGCAGGCTTTCAAGAGGAGGTGAATTGTACTCCAATATCCCTGTACTGTCACAGCAAGCATTTACGGATGAAACTGCAGCTCGTAGCTGGTTGCCATCGTCTGCTGCTGTGTCTTTGTCTCAAAGCTCTCCTTGTAACTAGGCAGTGCTTCAACCAGCGTCGGAGCATGGGAGAAGTAGAAGATGGGCAATGGTCCTCCTTCCATCTCTCTTGGCAGGTTGTGATCCTCCTTTTCTGCAGCAAAGACCTGGAGCAGGACTGAGGTTAGGAGGTGCCAGGAGGGAGCGGGCTGTGCTGGGAGGAAGGGCTCCTGTGCTCCAAGGCAGTGGAGAAAGGAGAGGCACATCCTGGGACAGGGGTGAACTCCTGCCCGTGAAAGGCTCGTGAATGATGTAGAATGCTTGAACCAGCTCAGGCCCCTTTGCAGGTGAATACCACTTCATGTGAAATTATGCGTCACTCTGAGTTTCACTGTGCTGTGAAGTCCGCTGAGGAAAATCCTGACTTCTCACCTTAAAATGAAATGAACTAGCGAGAGCGGTACTCTGAAAGGCATAAACAGCCATGCCAAGAGGATCTCACCAGGGCATTTTCACCAGCCCAGCAGGACAGGTTGTTCAACTGGCTGCTGCCAGAACAAGAAGTGATGCTAAAGGCTGGAGTTAAGTATTTCAGTTGCTGTTTGGATGGACGTATGGCCTAGACATTGCTGATTTGTTTGTGATGCCTGAAATCCTATTACTTGCTCAAAGACCAAATTGTTCTGCTTTGCGTATACAAGAGAAAGCCTCTTGCTTTTCTCTGGTGAATTGATTTAGGAGAGAGGGGAAACGTATTTTGGAGAAAGCAAGTTAAAGATTTTTTGTTAATGATGAGTGGCTGAGCATAATTCGGTTTATTACTAATTCCAAAGAAAGGAAACAGAACCATGATGTCATGTCTTTTTAGCTCCATTCAAACATTTCATCTCCTCTTTTTCTGACTGGAATGACTCATAAAATCATAGACATTAGGCATGGCAAAGACCTTTAAGTTCATCTTGCCCATCTGTCTGCCACCACCGGGTTGTTATTTAGAATGGTAAACAAGAAAACCACGTTAGAGACAGACACAATGTTCTCTTAAAGAATGGGGAGTACTAAGATATTCTTCAGTCATTTGTGTATATCACCCTGGGTCTGAGACCACGGACCATGCAGTCAATGCGAATGAAGTCAACGCCACATGGTGTCAAACGGGGCTGAAACAGATTTCACCTTTCTGAGCTGAAAGAGTCTTTCCACAGGGAAAGACCTTCTTTCCACCCCTACCCATTCCCCCTCTGTGTCTTCTTGCTTACATTGCTTCCCACAACTGTTTTGTCATGTGTCACTTCTGATGACTTCCTTTTAAATTTAGTGGTTTAACTTTCAGAGCTACTGGTTTTCATGAACCACTGACTGAACTCACTGGGAACAATAAAACCCCAGAGCATCCTGGAACAGGGGTGTCTGGAAATGCCTTGGGTTGAACCAGTCAAAAATATGGCTGCTAGAAAGAAAGGCGACCTGCTGGAAATCCAGAGTATGAGGGGCAGGCCTTGAAACAAAAGCTGGCAGAGGAGAAAGGGTCTGTTACCGCACCTTTGTACAGAACCTGGCGTACCTGGCCCCTGATGCCCCCGAGACAAGGCTGAGGGCGCATGTCAAATCACTGCCTTTCTGTGGGGCGAGGTCCGTCCTTCGGGGCTACGGGGTTGTGGCATACCAACTCACGTCCGGGGCTCCCAAGTGCAGTACAGGCAAGGGGTATAATTATTCAGCAGGCGCCTTGCACCAGTGCCTCGCAGGTAGGAGCTGAAATCACACACAGGCCAGTCATACTCCCTGCCTCTCCTCCTTACTCACTCATTACTGCTCTTCTGACATCTCTGCTGTCGCTGCTGACTGCAAGCCTAGGCCCTCTGGCTGCTGTCCTGAGAGCATTTTCGCAAAAGCTGGCAAGAGTTTTGCATCAGCAACTGCCAGCTTGTCCGTTCGGACAGTTACCTTTTGAACTCGCTCGTTTTCTGGCCACAGGTGTTCTCTAATGTCATGAGAACCCACTGGAAATCATTATCCACAGGACAACACGCGAAAGCCTAATACATCTCTGATGATCTGCATCTATTCCGCTCTCAGGATGCTTGACGGGTTCGCTCCTCAGCTCCCAGGACCACATTTGCTGTGGCCTTAGCAGCATGCGGACACGGGCTAAGCCTTCTCTCTCTAGCACAAGCGACTGGGACGGCCACCCTCCCGCTGAGCCTCCCCACAGGGACGCCCCGACTTCTCCGATTAGCTGTCTGTGGCAGGGATCCCTGTGAGAGCTCGCTGCCTCGGAGCCCCTGCGAGGGAGGATCGTTAAGATGCAGCCTGCCTGCCTGTGGAAAATGATATCTGTATACCTAGCAGCGAAGGATAACCAAATCAACACCCAGTCGGACTCCATTAACATGGCCCTCAGGAGGCAAATGCCTCTTAACGTGAAATTATGTGCCACTGATCACTTCAGCAGCCAGGGCTGCCGATTGGTTCACGAGGCAGTTTTCCTCTAGTGAAACGTGTTCAAACAGCATCTTTCACAGCAAGTGAATCCGCTTCCTCAGAGGCGAGCATGAAGCGAAGGGTTGTCTGTGGGCAGTTTCCCTGCAGGTGCTGCAAGAGGCACAAACATCCCTAACGTTGGAATAATGCCACCTGTGTCCTGGATTGCAAGTATTCCCATGCAATGGTGTATGTACCTCTGTTTTGCCTCCGCCACACCTCCTTTCAAGCCCCAGGTAGGAAAATGGGCAAGAAATAGGCTCAAGGTCAGTTTAGGGTCCCCCAAAACTCAAGACTGGGTTATGATGATCGACCACGTCAGAGGAGAAACCAGTGGTGCAGTGACAAACTCCACCAGCTGCTGCTCCATGGTGGTGTTGACACAGCGGTGCTGGGCAGTTTGTGTACGGGTTAGGAGCAGCGTACTCATTTCTGGTGCAAAACTCCAGCTAGGGGGAAAGGCAAGTCCTCTGGGATCGTTAAACCCATTTTGTCATGGCTTGATTCTCCCTGAAGTCAAGGGTAACACTTGCCTTGGCACTTCCTTTGTTCATCTTGTAAAACTTCTTGAGTAAGTCTCCTTGCATTGGGAACGGCTGTGCCCAGAGGTACCCCTGGCCCCTTCCACTGGCTGTGTCCCATCCTCAGAAAATCCCTTCCACTGGCTATGTCCCATCCTCAGAAAATCCCTTCCACTGAATCCCATTCAGTTTCTCCTGACCGCAAGGAAACTTCGAAGCAGCAACCACTGAATAGCCATTATGCAAGCACTTGGGGTTCCCACTCCCCAGGGCTCAGCTCAGCCTCCAGCTCCCAGGCACCTCCAGCAGGAGACAACAGAGGAACTTTCTGGGATAACTTTGCAGGGCTTTGTTTACACATCCCCTGTGGGCTAGCTGTGGCTTTCATGCCAGCGTCTCTGCGACAAAATGAGCTGCTGGTCTCTTAGCCAGCAATGGGCTGGGGGGTGCAACCCAAGCAAGGGAGAAGTCCTTTCTGTTACCTCTGCTAGTGAAGACATGCCAGCAAAGGCAATAATGGGTCCCCCTTGGCTTTGACAGTGCTGATGATGCTGATGTTGGATCACCGTGAGGGAACATTACACGGCTTTATATTTGTGATTTACATAGATTGCATTGTAGAGGTTTACAGTCTAATATATGCATTTGCCGCTCTGTGGGGAGCTGTAAAGAAGAAAATCATGTAATAAAGAGCCTTCTGGTCCTGACATAAAATTCAGCATAACACATATTATTATCTCTGCCTGTGCCAGCCCTTCCTTCTTGCTGTTGCCTAGATTTTCAGAGTGTGGCAGTGTTACCAGCTCCTGAACGCCAGCTAAGACTCCTAGCTGCTGTAGATCAGAGCGGAGAAGAAGTCTGGAGAAGAGGTGAACAGGAAGGAATGCAGGAGCAATCTTCAAGGGTGTGAAAGGCAGGGGCAAACAAGGAGGGAATAAACTCTTCTCCACATCCGCTCCAGGATGGCTGAAAACCCACAGTCCTAGGTTGCAGTAAGGTGGGTCTGGGTTCGGCTTTAGGAAAAGCTTTCTAGGGGGAAAGAGGGGGAAATGCAACATCACTTTACCAGGGCAGAGGATGGAGAACAGTTTTGATGAACAGCCAAGAATGGCTTTGCAGCTTTTATAGGCAGAGCTTAAGATTTCTACAAGCTTGTCATTGGTTTTGCTGAAGTCCTCTCTGATGCCAGTTTGATATACACTGGAACTGATTTATTAACATGCCTCTGTTCTGTGCTCTGTAACTAATTTCAGCCAAAAAAAAAGCATAACAAAGTTTAATTTCACACAGCAGCAATCTCTCTGTCTTGAATTAGTTTATGGGCTGCTTCGTAACTGGTGGATTTGTAGCCTTTTTGGAACTAGCCTATTTACAAATCCTGGAGTGGGCTGCTACTCCTGTCAAGATTGCCACTCAACTTTGTTAGAAAGCGTAATGCCAGCACTCTTTCAAGCCACAGAAGCAGGTGGATGGGACTGAAAAGTAGCTCATTTCTTCAAGGACCAGCGTAGAGTTTGCAGTAAAGACCTGGTGCCTACCTCCTCCCACCAGTAGTTTCTCTATCAACTGGAGCAAAAAAATAATTTTCCATCCTGAGAGGTCTTTCCAGACTTCAAATATTTGCCTTAGGATGAAATTCCAATTCTGAACTTTTGATGCTTCTCATGAAGAGATGGAAAAGAGGTGGGTCTGATGATTAAAAATCACCTTGCAGATCAGGAGACCCTGCCTTACCAGGTGACAATTCTCCATTTGCCATAAAAAATTGCATTTAAGGGTTTAGTTTTCAACTTAAGTTCTATACTCTGTTTCCAAGTAATGGGACAGATCACGACTCTGGGCTGGTTCCTTCTGAATTATTCTTGTTATCTGTGAGCTGCACTTCGTGCCATCTACACAGTCAGATTTTGTTTGACTCCCTTGCTTTCAAGTATAGTGTTCATCTTTGCATGGTATTCTGTGTCACGCTTCTGCAGGTTTTGTGTCCTTTCATTGGTGAAGGTAATCTCACCGAATTGACCAGAGAGCTCTGTCACAATCGCAACTTGCTCGGATTTGCTTGGTCTGATGCCGTGTGGAAACTGTATATAATGTACTATTTTAGCGACTTTCCTAGGTGGTGAGCTAACTGCTTTTGCAGGATTGCTGAGTTCAAGACTGTGTATTTTTGGAGTAACATTTACCTATTTGGTGCTTTATTATGTTAGCCCCCTATACTCTGAAAATAAAAGGTAGTTTCCTCCAGCAGGAGGAAAACTCTATGTCGTGTAGGTTTCTTCATATTCAGTAAACCCATACTGAGTGACTAAGAATAGTTATCAATTCATACCAGCAGGCTGTGTTGATATATTTACGGCCATCAAAAAGGGTTTGACAGCTCATCCAAAAGCAGAGTTCGTTCTTTTTTTTTTTTAGCTCCCTGCAAAAAAGACTTCAACAACAAGAAAAAACGCTTCAGTGAGAATGCACTAGGCAAAGCAAAACAAAAGAAAACCCAAGTTTGCAGCTAAAAGGCTACATGTCTCCATGCAGAATCACTACCCTGCTTTATATTTGTGTTCTTGAGTGTTGACAGGACTCCCTGCAGGAGCATCCTGGGGCTTCCTGGCCATGGTGCACCATGGAGGAGAGGCAGTCCCAGTGGGGATAGTGGTCCTCAGATGAGAGGGAGACATTGGGCAGGCAAACTGCAGCTGCCTTGGAGCAGCACTGCAGCAGAGTATTGGAACTGAAGTATTTTCTTTTTCTCGGCACTTTTTTACACATCCCCTGGAAAATCTTCACAGAGAGCAGTCACGTTCTGTCAAATTCCATACACAGGCAAACAAACATAAAACACATCGAGAGAAAATTCCCAGCCAGGCCCTGCTGTTTGCTTCTGTAAATCTAAGCTGCTGCCTTGCATGTTCACTGGTGAAGAAAGGGCTATGACGAATTCCCCCTCAGGGGTCTGTATTTCTGGGCTGCTGGGGCTATGTATCTATGCCAGCTGACAGCTATTTCCTCCATTGCAACTTATCCACTTACAACAGGAGCACTTTCGGTGTGTGCTCCACTAGCATTCACAGCTATTTTCATCATCCCCTTTTGCAAATTCTGCATTCTGCACGTCCCCCTTTTGACATGCACGTCCTCTTCAGCCAGATCATGCAAGCAAACAGCTGCTTTTGCAGCACCCCTATCTGGAACGTTGCTTCAAATTACAGAAGGCAGATATGTTTATTAATATTTAAGATCTGTCAGTGACTATATTAGCCAGGCTGATGGTTCTGCTGAGATCTTCACTGCAAAAAGAAATGAACAAAGGAACAAAACCAACGAAGGGATCCGAGATCTCTAAATCACTCTTGTTCCATGGCAACCTTCCTTGAAGACCAGAGGACTGTTTAAGGGAAATAGCATGATGTCCTTGCCCTGCCCTTTTTATGCTTCCCAGGGCATCAGTTGTTTCCTGCTGCTGGAGACCACGTATAGGGGAGCCTTGCCTCACTTGTTGCGTGCGTCTGTTCTTTCATGTTATGCAAGCTCTTAGTTTTTCCTGGTTTGGACTTGCTGAAGGACAGCAGTACTGCTGATGGAGTAAGCAGTGATCTCCAGCTTTTTAGTATCTCAAAGAGTGGTCTCTCCTCCAAGCCTGGCAGCATTAGAAATGAGATTTCCAAGGATTCAGATCAACACATATGAAATGAGAGCACTATATTCAATCCTCACTTGGGTTCTTGGGTACCAAAAAAGCCACCTGAACACCATTTAGGCTTTGTTTCATAAAACGGAACCACAGAATCAAACTTGCCTGGAGGTGTCCTGTCCTTGGGCCAGCTGAGGTCTGCCCCACAGATGGCACATCTCTGTTGTACCACTGGGGAAACTGGGGGAGCACTGGCAGAAGTCTCTGGGAGCTTGCTGCTTGGAAGAGGCAGGCACTCACTCCCCCAGCTGTGCAGACGGGATGAGGGGATGCCAGAGGAGAGCCTGGGGAAAGAGGTAGGTTTGTCATGGTTGGTGCACCTACAAGTCTCCCTGCCTGTCCTGCCTCTCTCTTCCCCAAACTTCTTGTAGGTTTTCTGTTATCCCACAAGGACTCATCTATTGCTTTCCCTTAGCAGGGACCATGATAGGGACCTCTTACGTATGTGGCTGCCAATGTTGCTTAAGCTCATAGGGGATCCTAGGTTTTTTTCACGCTTTGCCAGAGCTCTTGAAAGACTTGATGCATACTGGCCCTCCATCTCTCTTCGTCTCCTGCAGAAGCCTGTCCTGACCTCTGTGTGCATGGAAGGAGCTTGAGAAACCCTCCACATGCCTCTGCAGCAAGCAGAGGCAGCATTGCGCACCGAAGACATGGACAAACTCCAGTGCAGTTTAGGCTGCTACTTTACCACATTTCTATCCTCTCCCAGCTGCAGCTGTGCCTCATCACCAATTATCCTTGCTCTGAGAAGCTGCCATTTCCACCTGTTTATGTTCAAACACCAACCAGAGCAAGAGCAGGCCACCCCGACTCAAGGCTGGGACTAAGGGACCCAACGTTGCTCTTGGTTCTGTTGTGTGACCTGAGATTTTACTTTCCCCTCCCTCCATGCACTGCACTCTAAGATGATTGATGCAAAGAACAGATCCTGTTCTTTGAGGCAAGACCCCTGGCAAGGCGTGTTAGTGTCCTTGCAGTTGTCTAAGGGAAGGTTGTGGGAAGAGCTGGTGCAGGCACCAAGAGGTGTCTCAGATCAGGCTGCTCATGCCTCTGTGGCTTCCCAGCCAAAGTGTGTTGCTAAGTTCCCCAAACAGCCCTGGGAGTGTGTCATTCTCTGTGTGGGTGGGTGTAAAAAAACTGTTTCAGAAAGTTTAAAAGGAAGCTTAACAACAGTGAGAAGAGCTGCAGCTCCATGCAAATAGCCCAGGCCCATTTGCAAAACACGAATGCCACCCCCGCTCGGCACAGAGATCAGCTGACAATGGCAGGAAAGCTGTAATTTCTTCCCTAAAAACAAGAATGATCCTCACTCAAAACTTGATCCAAAGGGTTTTGAACTCTTTTCAGTGCTGGCTTCTGATTTACAGTGATTTTATTTACATCAGATATATTATATATATACATATGTTTTTGTGCCCAAGTGCACATAGGTTTGTATGCACACAAGATGTCCCCTTGCAAGTAATTCAAGCAAGGGTTGGATATGTCCCTTGGCACAGCCTCAAGAGTCAAGTGCAGGAAGATCTGAAGGGAGTTACACTTAAAACTGTGAAGTGGTTGCTGAGCCTGGCGTGCAAGCCGTGTCCTGGGTCTCCCAGATCACTCTGCCCACAAGACCAGTGACGACCAAACTGCTGAGTCTGGCGTGGCACTTCCTCAGAAACTCTAGTCCATGATCCAGTGAAGTGGGAACCAGCGGATTAGTCCACACTGGCTACATCCTCACTATTAAATTGAACATGCCCAGAGCTGTTCTCTGCCATTGCAGTCTGTGGGCAGGAATGGTCTATGCACATTCTGCTGTCTTACCTTCCGTCAGGGTCATTGCGTCAAAGATGAACACTGGGAGGGGTCCTGCTCTGCTCTAACTCCTTCACCATGCAGAGGCATCATCTGCGACACTGATACCTGGCACAACCAAAACCACACCAAGGACTTTTCTAAGTATCTCAAAGTGTGAACAGTCAAGTTCCAGTGCCAGAACATTAACAAGGACCTTCTAATGCTATTACAGGTGCAGACCATTGAGTTTCTGGCTGCTGTTGCCCTTGTTTGATGGCACCTGAGTCTCTTGCTGGCCAGTGGGTGGTTCTTAGAGCAGTTCATCACCACCCTATTTTCTCTCTCCTTACCTGTGTGCTCTTAGCCAGTTGTACACGACTCCGCTTCTCTGTCCTCTGCCTTCAGATGCACCAGTGAAGCAACAGGGAGGCAAGGGGAGAGTAACACCCCTGCCACTGGTGCTGGTGAGACAGACTCAGGGCTAGCATTCCCATGGGTTTGAGAAGGTTGCTGTAGGGCAGAGTAGAAGTCAGAGCTGACTGAGTGCTCAGTGGTTTTCTGGATCAAAGCGCCCCTGCCAGTCCACTGCATGATGTGAAGACCTTCCCATTCTGTTGAATTTGCCAGTAGGAGATTTTTGGATATAACATACAAATGACAAATTTCAAATTCCTGAGAAGTTAAGGGGCACCAAAGAGAGCTGCTTGTATGCTCCTGCTGTTTATTCTGGGCCCTTAATTGCAGCAGGGCTTATTTTTTTCAGTCTCTTGCAATTACAGACTATTTCCCAAGTGCTATGGTTTGTAAACTGATTTCTCTCTCACCCCCCTTCATTTTCACTTTCTCTCTCCTTTGCTAAAATCTTCCCTGGCATAAGCAATTAGCCACCTCTGTCCTCTCTGCGTTTGACACTGTTCAACTCCCAGATAAGCAGCTACATACAAAATGAAAATATCAATGCTATCCTAACCATCTACATGTGAAGGGGAAGTATCACTGATGTCCTGAACGACTGGTATAAATGCAGGCTTGACCTTCAGGGAACATCCTTGACTTCTCTCGCTTAGTGGCTCTTCTCCTCCCAGAGACTCAGCTTCAGTCCCTGTTTGTCCCAGAAGAGTGGAGTAAACAGCACGAGACAACCAACAAGTCAGTGGGATGTCTGTCTGCAAGATTCCCAATCTCTCCTTTCCACTCTTTACTTGCAGTGGGCAATATCCAGGTTTGGCTCAGGGAAGAGATCTCAGTCTGACGGATTTTCCACACTGTCATGAATAGGCTGCTCCTCAGTCACCCACCTTTCTGCTTTATAGCTAGACAGGTATTTTTCTGCTGTGCAGCAGAAAAAGCTTCACATGCCTGCAAGGCAACAGGTTTTAAACATCTTTGGGTTCAAGCCCATTATCCAATACAATAACTGCCACCCATCCACCATACTAACTTGTCCATCTGATTTCAGAAATAGAAGTTCTGGTAATAGAAGAAGACTCTGCATTCCCACATCAGGATATCAGCCTTGATTTCTAGCCTATGCATCCCTGAATTTCCTTGGAGGACCTTAACATGATTTTGGTTTGCAGACATACGTCCTGGATGCTCAGGCTGGCTCCACATGTGTAGGCTGTGTTGCTGAAGCATGACTTTGTAGCCGTCATACATCCCCGTGCTCAGAAGCTGATGAAAAACCTGACTTGGTGAAAGTGGAGGAGGAGGGCATGCATCTTCCAAAAATGCCACTTACTTTATATTCCTCAGCAATCTGTAGCACCTGGCATGCAAAAAAAAAAAAAAGTTATTACTGGGGTAATTTAGTATTATTTTTAATAGCAGAAACACTGAAAGCTGGCAGATTGTGTATCCTTAGACCCTGGGGAACCCTTCCAAGAGCTTTCTTGCTTGCTCACCTGTGCTCATGTAGCACATAAAGAAAAGTACGTGTTGTGCTCTGGT
Organism: Burhinus oedicnemus; assembly: GCA_008921705.1. Classification (NCBI taxonomy): domain Eukaryota; kingdom Metazoa; phylum Chordata; class Aves; order Charadriiformes; family Burhinidae; genus Burhinus; species Burhinus oedicnemus. Next base: position 908,880 of record VFFE01006868.1, read on the forward strand.
CGTTTACAAGCTAGAAAAGAGCTGGCCTGGAATTAATAAGTCAATTAGAATAACGAGAAATTTTAGCAGCAGTTGCAACTTAAATAACGATATCCTTTTCAAGAAGGAAACCAAGATGTATTATTAACCAACTGTATTATTAAAGCTATTGTCCAGTATTTACAGTGACGCTGGTTTTACACTGCTGAGAGATCTGTCACTGATCCACTCACTTCACAACACTTAGAGGGATCTAAACTGTTCCTTCTTTCGATAAATAGATTATTCATTTCAATGTATGCAAGTAAGTACAGAAACTGAGACCCTTGATTAAGATACAGACCTAGGAATGTTCCTAACATTACTCTTGCTTGTAGCTGGCCTGAATTCAGTACTCTATATGAGATGCAGTTATTCCACCCCCTTGAAGCCCAGCGCTGGTTAAAAATGCCTTCTAGCCTTGAAAACCACAACTATACAACTGCACATATTTTGTAAGAACTGGAAAAAAAGATAAAATAAATAATTGAAATTCCATCCACTCACCATAATTTGAATCATGAGATCTCTTCTCTTCTTAAAAAATACTGCTTTTAAAACTGGTGTTTCTATGCGGTGATCAGTCTATATGTCAAAACTGCAGAAACGGTCTTAACTTTCAGCCAGCCACAGAATGGTGGTAATAGTCAGTTAATAAAACACGTAAACAAGTCCTGATTTTGCAAATATTCAGCTTAGCTGCTGGCTGGGGTTAAACCACAACGTATATTTAAATATTGCCAGGTATTAGTGGCCGTATTTTGGCTGTTCGGTATGTTTCAATAAACATTGTGCAGCTGCTTTTTCCAAGTCCATCCCCATCCTCCAGCATGTGGAAAACAATATTTTGCTGCTCAGCTTTAGGACGGCAGCACTGAGAGGGTAGCTTCTTGTCTTATAGGAGAAGTTTTCCCTGTTTAACTTAAATCCCATTATAAGCACATAGGCTTGCACTGATGCAGAAGGTGAATATGGATGTTTTATTCAAGGTTAAGAGTGGCACATTTCAGCGGACATTGTTTGAAAATTAGCTTCTATAATTATCTCACTAAACCTGGTTCACCTTTCATCTGCCATTAGGCCGTGTTGGGTGTGCTAGTTGTATCCTGCATTTGCATTCCAAAGAAGCTTTGCAGCAGATCTGGATAACCCCAGGGCCTTCTTCCAAATGTGAAATGGCTCCTGCCCTTGGAAGTTTAGGCATGAACTCCTTCCTGGCTTTCTTGCAGCAAAATTAAACTGATGGCTGTTGATAAGGAGGGCTCCAAGGAATGAAAATCTCTCCGCTCTGCAGAATACCTACCGCAAGAGGAACAGGGATGCCAGTCAGGGGGACCCAGGCCATAAAGGTCACTACTGTCATCTACCTCTTTTGAGTTTACGCACGTCTTCATACCCTTGTTTGCTTGGATTTCAATAATTTCAGCAATGCCCATGTCCAATTTTCTATAGTTATTACATTTCCTTTTAAATATATATTTGTTTCCAAAGTGCTAACAGGACCTTGTGGCACACAGTCTCATGAGATGCATTTCAGCTTTTATGCTTTGCTGTGGGCATCACTCCACCTTGCTTCCCACCCTTGGCAATGCCACGTGCATGTCCTACCTCATCTGCCCATATACTACAGAAAAAAGTGCTCACTGGGGCTCAGTAAGAGATTTCCTTGTGAATGAACAATTCCAGCCCAGTGGAAGTGTTCACGCGAATGTGTCCGGTGCCCTCTCCCTAGCTCCCCATAATCTCCCAGACATCACTGTTCTTTTGACAAGGCATTGAGAACTTTAGAATTTTTCTTAGAAATTGCAAACCCAACAATTAATCACAGTAAAATGTTAATGGAAGCAAAGAAAGGAGTTGGGCATGAGAAATACTATCCCTAGGTGGATACCCTTATGACATGAAGAGGTTGATATCCTGTTGGAATAACTTTTCCAGCAAGGCTCAATTATGCATAAGCTTCATATTGCCCTTGCTACTGTGAAAGGAAAGCACTTCTTTGGTAGAAAAGGGAAAATTGAGTGATACTCTTGTCTGCAATTGACTCAGTCAGTCTGCCTTTGCAGTTGCTGAAGTAGGAAATCCAGTGTTAGAAAGGAGCAGCTGAACTGAAGAAGGTAGAAATTACCGTTAGAGCTGAAGACCAAAGGCATTCTCATAAACATATAATCCTAGACTGTAAGAAGTCACACACGGACAGCTTCAAGAGGATTATCATTTCCTATGTACACTCAGCCAGCTTCTCTCTGCCACTCCGGCCAGATTAAACAATGGCTTTCCAGAACGAGGCTGGGACATATCAAAAGAGCTGGCCCCAAAATGGGCACAAACCTACAAAGAAATTCAGATCTAAAGGGCTTCTCTAAGGAATCAGATTTGAAGAGCTTCTCTAAGGAACCCGTTCAAAGTTTCTCAAGCCACTGGGAAGCGTCTCATCCATTTCACCCAGCTTCACATCAGATCTCAGAAAAGCCAGGACTGAACAGGACATCCTGAGGAAAGGGCCTGAGCTCTGGACCCTACTTGGAGCTAGTCAGTAGACCTCACAAGCCCTGTTGCTGGCAAGTGTCAAAGAGCAGCCATTCCTCAAAGGCTGTGAGACTGCTGATGTAAATTCACACCCTACCATCCAACTTGTGTGCAGGGCCACAATGCCATAGGGGAGTCAGGTGCTGCTGCATGAAAAGCAGGGAAACAACACAATGGTGGATGTAAATCAGCCTTGTTCCACTCAAATAAGCACAACTCCCTTGCTTTACCCTCCCAATGGCATTTCTGCAAAATTGAAACCTTTAGGGACCAAAGAGAGAGGGAGAAACAAAGCCAAGAACTGTCTGAGAAGATATGCTCTTGCACTAGCACTCCAGTGTTTCAGAAAGCCGGTGTTTTACTCTGGAAATAATGTAAGGCTCTCCAAAAGCACTGGGAATCTGAAAGCAGAGTGTAAGGTAGCCTCAAATTGCTGTAGATATACCCTTTCATTACTTTCCTTACTGTAGGCAAGGGCCAGAACCTTAGTTCTCTCTCACATGAAGTTGAAGAGAAAGTAAGATGATTTTTAAAGAGCACTGAAGTGACTCAGCCTAATTGCTCCAACCGCAGCAATGCCAACTGAAACACACTCGAGATTGCTGTCGTGACCTGGTGCTTTGCTCCAAGCCACATGCTTGCAAATAATAAAACCACTCTTTCTCCCTAGTGCAGGGCTCATTTGAAAGGAGACTCATTCCAGCCTGGTGACATAGCTTCTTCTGTTTTCAATATTGATGTTTTTCTTTCTGTGAAGCCGTGTCACTGCCTGTGTCTCAACTGGTTCACAGTTCACACACTGTCCAGCTCAGAAGCAGTAACAGCCAGAGAAGTGCCCACCTAGATGTGCCAGAAGGCAGCTCCCCGGCTTTGGTACCTATATGGGGTTAAAGGTGCCCTGTTCATCACTCTTCACCCACTGTTAGCCATGTACCTTTGCTGCCTGGCTGATCCACAAAGCCATGCACGTGTGCTCTCATTCCCTGTGAAGATCCTGCATGCCCAATATCTCATCCAGTTTTTCATCCGGCAGAAGACGTTATTGTATGAACCTTGATCACTCATGCCCGTCGCTACATTCCAGCCCTTGTCTGGGGCTGAGTCTCCTATCTGCATTCCCAGGAGCCTGGAAAGCACTTCCTCCAGTCCTTTGTGCTCCACTAAGGTGAACTTCCAAGTGTGTCTTTCCCACCAGGGGAACATATTGCCCCCCTGGGCCTTTTCAGGAGAAGAAACAATAGTCCCATGGATAGTTCAGCAGCCCCAGCAGCTAGTCCAAGCTCAAAGCACCACAAAACTTGAATGAGGAGTCTTGGTGGGTCTGAGTCAAGACACAGCACTGGGAGAGAGACCAAGTTCCCTTCCTTGCAAAGATGTGCCTCAAAGCATGATGCTGTGCAACTTTACCGATCTCCTCCTGCACTGTGCAGGGAAGCCACATTTGCAGACACATATCTTCCTCCTCGGGAGTGAGCAGGGCAGCCCCTGCTTCACTGTGATTGTTCATTTCCCATCAAATGGACTGGTGGCCCCTCATCATCCTTGTGTACCTGGGCCAAGTATGGGCACATGAAAGCCATCTGCTGGCAGTAGGGACCTGACCTCACTGATATCTCACTGCTGGGCTCAGTGAGGCGCTTGTGTTAGGCACTGAAGAGACAGCTATACAGAATATTTTTTTCTGCAGGTTGCTGTCACCACTCTCCTTTCCCCTGCCCGGGGCTCTTTGCCACATTAACTAACACTGAACTGCAGAAGGGAAATTTCAATCTGCTATCCTGCCCAAGAGGGGAGGCCACACGGTGGAGAGGTAGAGGCCACATCCAGCCCACTCTGGAGTCCAGCACAGACCAAGGCATCTCTAGTGGTGTGCACACCACTAGCAATCTGTCCTGCTACCCACGGCTGCCAAAATTGCAAACAGTTGTGGCTGTTCCACACCACCTTCCATAGATATCAGGAAGCCTTCCAGCTTCCAAACCTCCCCTTTCCTGGCAGTCCATCATCCCAGACGTCTCTGGACACTTGAAGTCCCTTTTTCTGCCGAGTACCAGCCTGTGGGACATATTTTCCCACATCCTCTGAAAGGGTTCCTTCAAGTGGATACTTCTCTCAACTGCTGTTCGCCCTCCAGCATGCGGACACCACAGAGCACGTCTTAAATCTGTCTCAGTTGGAGGTTTGAAATGTCACAGAGACATTTGCTGAAGGGAGTCAGGGACAAAGTCATGCAGCACCCATTCCCGTCAGGAGTGGTGGAGCTGTGCCCCATGAGAGTGATTCCCATCTCTGAAAGTTTTGCATATGGTGCTGCTGTTTGCACAAGGAACCACAAGGTAACTCCACTGAGCAGGAATAGCTCTACCTATAATTATACCAGAAAGAAGTATTTCCTCCATTAGCAGACAGCTTTTCTGTAGCGGGCGATAGCAATGTAAGCATGCGAAAGCATCTCACCTCATACTCAGAGTGTTTTTGCGGTTAGCATCCTTGCTACTGTGAGAACCTCATCTCTGAATTGAAAGGGAACAAAGGCTCGGAAAGCACCCTGTAGTAACATTTGTATCCTGTTCCAAAAAGGGCTAAAGCCTGGCCTTGTCCTGTTTTCTAGTGGAGGAGAGAAGTGTGGACAATTAACTTAGTGTGGCTAGGATGCTCTTGATATCATCAGTATCTTTTTTACTGCCACCAGCACTTGTCCAGGACAAGGATCCCTATTGTGCTAGGTGCTCTACAAATCAAAGCTAACACCTTGGAAATGATAAGAAAAATGCATGAGCCTGTCCCCAAGGGCTTACAGCTTAGAAAAAGTGAGAGAGAGACACAGAGAGAGCAAAAGGAGACAGTGGGGGAGCACTGGTCACCATGGCAGACAGTTGCTTTAGACCTCTGGCTGCACAGCTATCATGAAGTCATTTAGCAGTGAGCAAATAATGAAAACAGTTGTTCATTAATATTTTAGTGGAATGTTTTCAGAAAGTATGTATTTCAATCATGAAACATGTATTAGCCCAGTGGGGCAGAGAGATGAAAGAGAGAGAGAGAGAAGGAGAGGGAGGAGAGGAGAGCGAGCAAGCTCTGAAATAATTAATTATCAAACCCCTCCCCATGTGAATGACTTCCTGCTGGGATCTTCTGATGGACAAATGCAACAGAGATATCAGACCAGGACGGGCTTTGTGCCTCACTAGCACAGCCCTCCTTGTGTAGCTCCGCTGTTGCAGTGTGGAAGATGTTTAAGCATCCACCCGGTCTATATCTGCATCCAGACTCCCACCCTGCTCACTTGCTGCCAACTCTGGATGTGGCCCATCTTCTCCCATGTCCTTTTGTGTAAAGCTGCTGCTGCGTGAACGTGATGGGGCTGTTGCTCCTTGCTTCCTCTCACCACATGGTTGTAATCACTCTGAGAGGGTTCTGAAGACTTGGTCCCCAGGGGCATGGGGACTGACTTACTCTTACTTACTCTACTCTTCCTCAGGGACCTACCGAGGAGGCAGGTTTTAACAGCAGTCTGGCATTGCCCGCACCCTTCCTCTGTCCCCAGCTGGCTGAGCTCTTGGGAAAACCCTGGGCCGAGTCAATTCAAGATATGTGTCCTGTGAGCTGTCAGATCCCAAGGCCCACTGGTCCCTAGCCTGCCCCAGGCTGAGGTGAAGCCCACCAGCCCAGCCGGTGACGCAGGCTGTTGTCCCTCTGCACTCCGTAGGGCACGCCGGGGCAGGCAGAGGGCACCGGCTCGTGTACTGTCGGTAGCTCAGCTGGTGGATGGCAACTCATGCTGCAGTAGTGTGGCACGCTGATCCCTCCCATGAAAAGTGGTGTGTTTAACAGGCATGAAGGGTTTTCCACTGGGTTTTGCAGGAAAAGCAAAGGCAGGCTTATAGCATGTCTCTGCCTGCCTGTATGTGATGGAGCAGTCCTGGACACGAGATTGCCAAACTAAAGGGATGTAGTTTGTGAAAGGGATTTTCTCCGTAGCAGGTGTCATTGTGCCAGCTGCCCAGGGTAGCACACTCTGCTCCCAGTACCTTAAAGGGAAGGGACTAGAGAGCAGGAAGCAAAGTCCTCTCAAATCAAAGGGAGCCTGCTCTGACTCCCGAGGTCTGCGTTTCACAGAACGACTCCTCTGTTCAACCAGGGCGTCCTGCCGAGGCTTTTATCCCTCTTCACAGAAAGAGCGTGGCGCATGGGTCGCGTCCTCCCGTGGTGAACGTGTTTGTGCATTCCCCTGCCTCTCGGCAGCGGTCCCCGCTCGGCGCAGGAGGTGCAGGCAGGGACAGGCGCACAAATACACCTCCCTCCTGCTGACAGCGACCTGGCATCTGCCGTTCAAGCTTGACCCGCCTCCTGCGAGACAAGCCAACCGGCTGGGGAGGGGAGCTTTTGATTTTCATTTCTCATTACTTTTGGCAGACACAGCAATGCCAATTAAATCGCGCGGAGCGAGGCATTTGTTGTATGTATGCAACAGAACGAAGGAGAAGGAAAAAGAAAAGAAGCAGACTTCATGTCCTTGTTTGTACACTCCGGAATAATTTGATATTAAAAAACTTGGCCAGGTTGTTGATGACCCCTCAGAGCCACGAAGAAGTATCCTTATTAGCAATCTGTGCTCTCCCTGTTGGACAATCAGGACTTATGTTTGTATGTTAATGGGTTTCCACTGAGGAATAACCCTACCCCTGTGGAGTGGTTTGTTAAAGGGAGAAGAGACCTTTGGGATGGCCTCTTCCTTCCACCCGTTATCATCAAAGCAGCAAATATTCTGACTGGGGGGGCAATGAATCAAAAATAAAATGGTCCCAGCACACCAATGTAAGAATTGCTGCAGCTCTGCTCCATCCCGCTCCTGTCTCTTAGTATGGCAATAGGAGATTCAGGGAGCAAGCCTGCAGTGAGAAAACATATTATAAGGTGGTTATTGCAGGCGATAGTGCGATGCTGAAGGAAGAGAGAGTACCAAAGCTAGAGAATCCTTGGGGATACATGTCTCAAGCCTGTTTGCTTTTTTCCTGAGGGCAGGAACAAGAGCTGACTCAGGCACAATAAAGGCGCATTAGCAGGCTGTTCTTGCTATCATGGAGGTGAAACCAGCAGCTCTGTGCTGCAAGACCTGCAGGGGTCCCCCAATTACTCTTTTACTTAAAGCACTGCAGGTGTGGGGTCTTGCTGGTCTTTCTGTGTCGCCAGCAGACCAGCTGGCTTGGGAGAGCCTGTTACTGGTGCTCAGGCAGGTGACTCACTCAGCAGCAGCAGCTTTTCTGGAGAGCTCCCCGGATCTCTCACCGACGTTCTGCCCTGCTCACCGTGCAGCAGAAGGATGAGCAAAGCCTTTCCAGCTCACTCTGGCTGCTGCTGGGCTCCTTCCAGCTGCCCACCCCTGGGAAGGTAGTGCTGCTGCCTGGATATCTCCTATACACCCACGCCCCAGCTCTGCAGAGAGCTCTCTTCCTGCTGAAACACTCAGCACAAGAATACAACATAAAACACCTTCCACCCTTCAGACAGCCTGCACCCATTTGAAAGGGTGGAGGTAATGTCCACAAAATGCAAAAGCAGAATTGCTGTTCGGATAGAAGAAAGAGAGAGTGAACCAGGAGCAGAGGAACAACAAGACAAGCAGAAGTGAGTTACAGGAGATCAAAGGGGAAGAAGTCTACAGGGGAAAAGCAAGGGCTGAGATAAAGCTTTTTGATAGACTCCTCACACATGCAAGCCACTGCGCCATTGAAACACAAGACTGTGTGCCTGGGTGTACTGTAGTTACAGGAGAGAGGAGTTCTGTACACAAGAGATTAGGGGCTGGTATCTGCTGGCATGGCAACACTGCAATGTGTTATTGCTGGAGAACATGGAGTTCTTGTCTTGCAGACGCTGAGTCATAGGAAAGACAGAATAGTCATTTCAGGGTGTTGACAGCTAAATACAAGGTTAGACCTTCCATTTCCATGCCAACAGCAATGCTGACAAATACAAATGAATTGTTTCAGATCAGCCGATGAACTTGCCCTGTAGTAAGAAATGAGTTCTTGTTGAGTCCTCCTCTACTGAGTATGGAGTTGAGTCAAGAGATGAGTATGCCCTCCAGTTTATTCAGCCTGTGGATTCAGCTGGCATTAGTAGATGCTGGTGGGTGTCTGGGTAGGATGTCTGTCTTACAGCACATTTTTTTCTCCTTATTCATTCTTTCTCCATCCAAGAACGGTTTTGGGGCTAGGCATGACGGATGGAGAATATCTTCTCTATCCAATAGAAGATGGAGCATCTTCTACCCTTTCCCCTGCTGTGTGACTCGTGTTGGAGGGAAGAGAGCCAAGGACCACTACAGTGAATATAAGGTACCCACCAACACGGTCTTCCTACCAACACAAATGAGGAACAGGACCAGAGGTAGACAGAAGCAACCAAAGACAGGTCACCACAAACGGCATGGAGCTGGTGCCTCACAGTGTCCCTCTCACTTAGTGCTATGGACATTTTGAATTGGAAGGATACTGCATAATGGCCTGTTCATATATCCCAAGGCATAGCAAATTGAGCCAAAATGATGAGCCCCCAACTTGGAGCTGGGGATTGATGCCACCACTCCACATGACACACATACCCACATGGCTTAGTGTGTGGTCATGTAGCCATCCTCAAGGTCCCAACAGTGAGGTCTGAAATCCACTACTACCCAGGTTGGGACCACTCGCTGCACCTTGATAAAAATGGAGCTGGAGGGTCATGGGGCAGTAGGGTTGGATGTGGACCGAGGCAATCCACGCTGTCCAGCAACCTTATATAACAAGATAGACGTAAAAAGATATGAATGCAGCTTTTTCCAAATTCAGGAACCTACCTCCAGCAGGTCCTTCAGTAGAGCCCTAACAAAGTCATCATAGGGCTTTAAAAGTCCTGCTTTTGCCTGTGAAACAGAGAGGAACTTCTCCAGGCGTATTTGTGTATAAGGAAATTGACAGTTGAGTAACACCTTGCACAACTTTGTACAACTGTCAAGTCTTCACAGAATCACAGAATCACAGAATGGTTGAGGTTGGAAGTGGCCTCTGGAGATCATCTAGACCATCCTCCCTGCTCAAACAGGGTCAGGTAGAACAGGTTGCTCAGGACTGCGTCCAGTGGGGTTTTGAATATGTCCAAGAACTGAGATTCCACAGCCTCTTGGTGACCTCTGTTGTTGACCACACACCAGATGCAATATCAGGAGACAGTCTTGAAATGCAGACTCATCGGTGGCACTGTCCTATCAGTCCCAATTCGGATCCTGCGACAGGGGTAGGGACACCATGGGCAAAAAGTACCTTGTGGTGTCCCCTGAGCTGAGGGCAACTTCTTGCCACTCACAAAATGGAATGTGAGAACTAGGAATCATTTCCAGATTTCCCTTCCTGAGTAATACTCACATTTTAAACTCCGTGTCTTCAAACAAAGAAGAAACAAACAGCCATCTAAGCAGGAAAAATAAAGGAGCTCCTGGGGACTGAACTGGTCACTAAAAATTGGCCGACAAACTTAAGTGGTACCTAGGTAGCTGCATCCATCCTCTGGGCAGATCACATATATGTCTATGTGTGGACACAAACCCATGTGAGCTGTGTATAAGTCTGTGTGGGCCTATGGCAGTGTGTGTGTAACCTAGGCTTCACCATGTGTCACCTTTCCCAAACTTTCTTCTCTTTCATCACAAAATGACAGCATCTGCTTAAGGGCTAGAAGCAAAGTGGAGGGGGGAAAATCATCTTCTTTACCATAAACATCCAAATTCCTGTATATACCAGGAAAACAGAATTGCCCTCGTATCACAGGCTGAGGTCTCATTCTCTCAGGCGCAATCAAATGAACTGCTGTTGCTGTGGAGCTTGTCTAAAAACATCTCTCTGCATTCTGCTCATTCAGGCCTTTTACGCCTGCTGTTCTCATTATTATGCTCTTGTTTTTCCAAGTGCCGAAATCTCACTCGGACATTTATAGTTTTATCTGCACTTGAATACACAATCAAACACCACAGGCAGCACCAGTCAGGGGCTGAATCATGTCCTCGCCTACGTCATATTTTCAAATTCCAGCAGAAAACATTGATACCAAAATGATCCGGTGGCTCAAACCCAGATGTTATGGAAAGTGATCATGCAGAAGAGGCAGACTCATGCTGGTCTCCATTTACACCCTCTTCTCCCCATTCGCACTCTCTTCTCCTGAGCCTTTCATGGGTTTCCAGGAACAAATATTGTTCCCAATACATCTCCTTCCACCAACACAGCATCATTTAATTTGGTAGCAGTAGAAATCCCTTGACTCAGGCCACTTGTTTTCATCTGCCCCATCACCATTCAGGTGCTTGGTGGGATGTCGGCCAGGCTGGAAGCTCCTATGCTGTTGCAGAACAAAGAAGGTGATGCTCACAAAGAAGGAAATGCCACGTGAAGGGCTTGCTGGAGTAACATTTGGTGTAACTACGCTTGTCCTTGAAGTGCAATACAAGAGACTACTTCACACACAGGATGGCCACCAACCTGTCCTTTTCACTGCCGCACACCGGAGGCTGTTCCTGCCTCTCCTCTGATGAGCCTGTTTGTTCCATTGCCTTGCTGAACGGTCATGGTAAGGAAGGGGGTGAGGCAGGCCAGAGGGGCTGCTGATGGGAAGCAGCAAGTGTCCGCTGCAATGCACTCACATTGCACAGTGCTGTGCTCTGGCCGCTGAGGGCACCAGCCTATTTACTAGAATGAGGATTCATTGTTGAAAGAAATCCTTCAGGGGTAAGTTTTCGCACTGGATTTTGTTTTGTGACTCTGAGGTGCAGCAGAGCACTTAGGATATCTGGCAAAGCCTCGAGCAAAGCAGCAGCAGCAGCTGTATATGCCAGTTTATCCCCTCTCTGTGTGTTGATGAAACTCTGGTGACATCCCTGTATCATCCTTTTGTCACTGCTACCCAAGTACTCATAGCATCTCAGCATTGCTCCAGGGGAAGTTCCATGTAGGCTAGGCATTTGCTGTCTCAAGGTCCTTATCAGCCATCCCAACTGGATCTCAGTGCTACCAGACAGTGAGAGAGCAGGATATGGTCAAGATCTTATGCTTTTTGTCTTCTAAATGCTCAGGGTGGGGTTGATCCCTCGCTGAAGGAAAGACATCAATCTCAAGGAAGTTATCTAGTCTCTACCTATCAATGCTGGAGTGTGGATGGGAATTCCCTGAAGATGATCCAGGTTTTGGACACTGCAGTCAGAAGGCTAGCTTAGACTAGGTTGGATGCCTTCCTTAGAAGAGGAAAAGAGACTTAAGCATCAGCAGAGATTAAGCACAGCATTGAGCCTAGGAGGTTTGTGTATCCGTTTAGGAGTGCCTGCATTTCAGGTGGTGCCTGGTCCTCACTGTTTCCACAGCAAGTTCCAGACAGAGAATGGCTCCTTGAGACTTGTGTCCATTTCCTGGGCCAACTTCCCAGCAGAAATGATGGAAACCTCCAGAAGAGCTCTTCAGTACCTGAAAGGCAAGTTGCCACAGGCTGAAATTTTTATTATACTATGGCACAATGGAATTTTCAAATGCTGGCAGAGCAAAGAACCATTTGTCATTTATTTAGATCACCATTTCTGCCTGTGGAGCTGTTTGATGGGACTCCATAGTCCCTTTGATGCTCTCCTCAGGACTGAAAACTGTCCTACCACATCCCAACCCCTACACTGGATGTCTCCCAGCCCTATGCTTTCCCCTGCTGACTGACACCTCCCTGCTGTCATTCATTGTTCAGAGGCAAATCCTGACTTTGCCCTTTTCCCATCTGTATCTTTAGCAAAGACTCTGCAGTCTTTTTCTCACCGTCAGTGAGCCTGAAGGTGGAAGATATTGCCCAAAAATTTGAGATCAGCAGAACTACAAGTTGGGCAAGTTAAAAACAGTAGCCAGAGCTTTTGACTAGAAGATATGGGAGCAGAAGCATTTTCGTTATGAGTTGCTCCTCATTCTCTGTGATTTTTTTGCATGCCACGTGAAGAAGTAAGACTCAGGGTCTGGCCAGTGGCTGCATGGAGCTGTGCATCCCTGCTCCCTGCTCCCGTTTCTTCCCATCAAGTGAAAAGAAATCCTCCCATCACCTGACCAAAGGGGTCAGGATACCCCCTTCTCCTCCTACATGGAGCCATTCCTGCTCTCCAGCCTTAGGGAGATGAGGCAGGATTAATAACTGTGATCAATGTGTTTCTTGTTTCCAGATACAGTGTACCAGAAGGTATTTTGTGCGTATGATATATGAGTCACTATGGGATGTAGCAGATTTTTTTGGCCTTGCAGCTGTGGAGGTACAGTATTCATCTTCTCTCAGCCTATAAAACATGCAGCCCAGAGACATGATGAATATGTTTTGCAGAAGCTCAAATGGAAACTCCAGGGAAGTTCCTTGAAAATGTTTCTAAACAGCAAGACATTCATTTTGTTAGTTAAACAAAGTAAGATAAACCTTCCAGATCTCCTTACCCCTTCTTCTCCTGCCCCTCCTCAGTTTCCTGGCTTACTTCCAAAGCCTCTGAAGAGAGGATTGATTGGGGGCTGGTATTTGCTCAAGCCCCCGTTTTCACTTTTGGAGTACCCAGTCTTCATCACAACCTGTGCCAGCGGCTGGCAAGTCGATAGTCGTATCTGGGCACCCAGAGGACACAGACCAAGGGAAAAACAAGAGGCAGGGGTAGTCCAGGGATGCAAACCCTTTGCAAGAAAAGTACCTCTTCTGGCTGTGCAGTGAGGGAACTTGCCTGCTGCTATGGGATGAATTATCCCCCACTCATAATTCATCCCGTGTCTTGCACTTGTCCCCTGCTCTGTTTATCAAACCTGTTGGTCCCGCTGCTGCCCAAAGACTGTATTAAATTGGTTCATCAATCATCTGGCTGCCAGCCACAGTCTTGCCAGGGAAGGGAAGAAGTGAATGGATAGAAGTACCGTAAAACTCCACAGATAATATAACTCTGATTAGGAAAAGTGCTTGATACTGCAGCCACTTTTAAGCCCATTAGAATAGCTGTTTGTATTCCTTACTACTTGAATTAAGGCACTTAGCTTGAAAAGGCTGTAGTGAATCAAGCCCTTTGTTAGCAGGGCATTTGGATCTTCATTCTTGCGCCAGTCCTGGCCGCATTACCCTCCAGAGTCAAGCATGATGGCCTAGTTAATACCAGCTAAGCATGCGGCCCAGTAATATTCATAGCTAGGGCTTTGCTTTTCACGGCAAAGAAGTAACACAAGCAAATATTGCTTTAGTGAGTCCAGAGCAGAGCCTGCGAAGAGGAGCTCACAGAAATCCATTTCCAGGCCGGGTATGGAAGGCTGGAGAAACAGAGCCTTGGTACCGTTTGGCACATCAGCCCCGGGGGGGGCCTGGTGGTGCACATTACCCCATCCCCACCTCTAATTGAGCAGAAACACCTGGATGGATGCAGGGGTTTGTCATCTCAGACAAGGCTTCTGCATAGACTGGGGCGCCTGTGTCAGCCAGGGCTGCACAGAGCATGGCCATCACAGGTACTGTGGGCGTCCAGGATGGGGCTGTTTAGTGAAAGTGCATCCTGCCTTGCACTAGTGTGCAGACTCGCACACCATAAATGTGACCTCATTTTTAACCAAAATTTGATGGGGTATTTTCCTTACTCAATATTTTTTCTGAAATACTTTTTTTTTTTTTTAATTAGCTAAAATAGGTTTTTTTTCTTTTTTTGAGGAATTTTAACCACGGTGGCCTTGTGAAAACATTTATCATTTGACCCAAAAATACATGTCAAAAAGGAAGACTGAATTTGTTTTGATGCCCGAAGTCCCCGTGTTGTGGCTGGCAGCAATTACCAAGAAGGGTCCACAACAGATATTGCTCTCCGTACTTGTACCTGTTTTGGCCCTGGAAACTTGAATTGCCGCGTCTGCTTGTCTGTCTGCAGAATTTGATTGTGGGATTAGGTGGCCGGTCCCTCTAAGTAGACAAGTTTTATCTTTCAGCTAACAGTACATGAGGTACAGACACTATGAAGACAAGTGAACGGCCTGACCACTGTCCGCATTTAGATGTCTTCATTTCTTTTTAGGTGTAATGACCATTGTTTTCACCTTTTCTACCACATCAAGGAAAAGCTGGTGAGAACTGGTCTGACTGGGCTCTGTGATCTATAGAAGACATTTCTCATCCTGATTTCCTGCACGGAGTTTGCTATAGCACAGGCATCCCTGGCGTGGAAACCCCCAAACAGATTGTCACTTCTCTGTGTCAGGTGTCAAATGGGCTGGGTCATAAGCCCTTGGATGGGTACCAAAACCAAGGGACTTCCTGTCCTTGTTTGGGCCAGGACACTTCCTCAAAGTCCGCAGAGATACCAAAGATCTGATCCCTGTTTAAAAAAAAAAAAAAATTAAAGAAAAACTGCTTATTAGTTGCCAGATGCTAACCTTTTAAAATTGGCCTCAATTGCATTTTTCATAGTAACTGTTTTCCAGATCTGTTTAGCTTAAACCTGCAGAAATGCTGTAGTTTGCATATGGTGACATTGGGGAGTAATGGAATGGTTTTGCTAATTAGGGAATAACAACAAAGAATTTTCTTAGTGATGAGCAAATCCTTCCAGACTAGTCTTACACTGATGGAGGATGGTTTCTGTGTTGATGATTTCTCCATCTCAGTGGAAACCTTTCTGAATGGAATAAAGGAGGAGTATAAGATTGTCCTTCTTATGTGCCCTTACCAATGCACTCTACATTCAGAATTAGATATAGGACAGATTTGATTTCCATAAGTCATAAAATATGCGTTAGGTTAAAAAAAAATCCACACTCGGATTAGGTAATTTGTTGGAAACTAGAACTTCTGCGACAATGGAGGCCTCTTCCCCAAGCAAAATCAGGCTATATCGTATCATATATTGTAATACTGCAAAATTCAGCAACTCTGTGGCAGCACGTGACTAATACAAGACTGGGCTGGACATTTTAATGAGAAGCTGGATTTTCACCATAGATTCAATCCTTTCACAAAGGTCAGGGCTGTCCTCAAAGAGCTCATCAAGAAAAAAAGCTGTTCTTTGTGAGCAGGTTTGTCGCTAGGTTGAAGATCCTATCAGAAAAAGGGCTATTAGTGCTTGACAGATGAGCCTTCTGAATCCCTTTGGGTCGCTCAACACAGCATTTTGGGTAGATCCGACCTCTTTTATTGAATCCAATCAAGACATACTGTCAAGTTTTCAGATTATTTGACATTTTGGTTAATCATTTCTTTTCCCTTTGAGTTTCCATCTATTTTTAAGTGAAAAAATACTGTTTTGAATCTGTACAAAGTTTCATTTAAAAGAGGTGAACCCAAAATGTTGCAGAATTTTCCATAACATAACACGACATTTCAGAAATGTCAAATTTAAATGTTCCAGCATTTTTGAAACTTTCCCTCCATTTTGGGGTTGAAACCTCAGTTTATCCAAAAGCTCAAATATCTTCAGTGCTGTGCATTTACCTTCGTCTGCCAAATCTGACCTAACTTCAGTGAATAGGAGCCTCTCTGACCTTTTTATTAATGCTGTGGTGGGTAGCAGATGCTTGAAGAAAATCTTTGAGGAGAGCTGAATGATCAACTCTTTCTAAAGCTTTCTCTGCTTTCCTTGCCAAGACTTTTAAGTGATCCTAATAAATATGTCCGTGATCCCCAAAGCCCCTGGCTTTTTTCCAGAAAGGGCTCTTCTTTTGAGCATTTGGAGGTCCCAGACAAGAAGCTCATTAAATTCCTGGTCACCCTGGTGAAAGGTCTGCCTGAACATCCTTTGCAAAGTGAGTAGGAAGCCAGGGGTCAGTACTGGGTCCAGTCCTGTTCAACATATTCATCAATGACCTGGATGAAGGGATAGAGTGTACCATCAGCAAGTTTGCTGATGACACAAAACTGGGAGGGGTGGCTGACACACCGGAAGGCTGTGCTGCCATTCAGCGTGACCTGCACAGGCTGGAGAGTTGGGCAGAGAGAAACCTCATGAAGTTCAACAAGGGCAAGTGTAAGGTACTGCACTTGGGGAGGAATAACCCCATGCACCAGTACAGGTTAGGGGCTGACCTGCTGGAAAGCAGCTCTGTGGAAAGGGACCTGGGAGTCCTGGTGGACAACAGGATGACCATGAGGCAGCAATGTGCCCTTGTGGCCAAGAAGGCCAATGGCATCCTGGGGTGCATCAAGAGGTGTGTCACAAGCAGGTCAAGGGAGGTTATCCTCCCCCTCTACTCTGCCCTGGTGAGGCCGCACCTGGAGTACTGTGTCCAGTTCTGGGCTCCCCAGTTCAAGAAGGACAGGGAACTGCTGGAGAGGGTACAGCAAAGGGCTACGAAGATGATTAGGGGGCTGGAACATCTTTCTTCTGAGGAAAGGCTGAGGGACTTGGGTCTTTTTAGTCTGGAGAAGAGAAGGTTCAGAGGGGATCTCATCAATGCTTATAAATACTTAAAGGGAGGGTGCCAGGAGGATGGCACCAGTCTTTTTGCAGTGGTGCCCAGTGATAGGACAAGAGGTAACAGACACAAACTTGAACCTAGGAAGTTCCATCTGAACATGAGGAGGAATTTCTTTCCTTTGAGGGTGGCAGAGCACTGGAAGAGGCTGCCCAGAGAGGTGGTGGAGTCTCCGACTCTGGAGACATTCCAAATCCGCCTGGACACCGTCCCGTGCAACCTGCTCTAGGTGACCCTGCTCTGGCAGGGGGGTTGGACTAGATGATCTCCAGAGGTCCCTTCCAACCCTGGTGATTCTGTGATTCCCCATCTAAACTAAAGAACATGACACTAGGTGTAAATCTGGGAGTTATTTATATGTTGTTGTTTTGAAATTATCATTTTCCTCCTGCCTGCAGCCTAGTCTCTCTCTCTTTTAATATGTATTGTTTGACATTGTTTCTGCCTGAAACATTTATAAGGCATTATGCTTAAAAAATTAGGTTGATGAATGAGAAGAGACGATTTTCCTAATAAAGTCACTGACAGAAAGGCCAGAAACCTTTTTTTCAGCATGGAAGCTTGTCATTTGGCTTCTGTAAATTGCTCCAAGTAGCAGGATAGTAAAAAAAGGAGAAAAATAGTGCAATAGATGACACTGAAGCAGAAAGTGTCCCAGCAAATCGAGCATTTGTGGAGCATTAAAGCATTACAAATTCCTCACTCATTGTAACGAGGGAACAAAGGCTGTCTCAGAACTTATGGAGCTCATATGTACCTACAAGACCTTTCTTGTAGGTGACAGATCTGTTATTGGCTGCCAGGTGACCCTGCTGATACTACACCATGGTCTATAAAAATGACGCCCTCCTTTCATCACGTTGCAAGACTGAGATCCACTGAAATGGCATTAGGTGGTCTTGTCAATGAATAGATCAATTCTGTCCAATTTTAGCTTTCCTTTACCTGTTTTGAGCAGGGATTTTGCTTTGTCTTGGCTCCTGGGCTCAAAGGTGCCTGGAATGTGTATTAGAAGAACTGATATTTGAATACTTCTCAAACTCCAGGTGTAGCTTTCTGCAGTGGCCATCCTGTTGATGTCAGTGTGACTGTGGGATCATCACAGGAGACAATCCCCACTCAGCTGCAATTCTGCTTTCTGTGTTCATTTTTAGCAGCTGTACTACAAGCTGTAACTTTGTGAGGTTCATTGTGCTCAAGCCTAAATGCCTCGCATATAACTTTGGCAACTCCAGCTGATCAGGTTCAATTCAAGGCACCTGCTTGGGTACTCAAAGCTGCACAGAAGATGTGATACAATTACCAGAGCTTTGGATTAGTCTTCTGAGCTACTGGGAACCATAGCAAGACACACGAAAGCCACTGTAACACCATCAAAATGGAAACACCTCCTCTGGCTGATACATCCATGTGAATGCACCACCCCCAAGAGAGAAGACCGTGGCTCCAACACCAGTGGCCTCACTAAGCATGTGCATCATCTCTCCGATAATCAAGGGAAGCGTCCTGCTCACATGCATAAGCGTTCATCTGAACCAAGGCTGAAAGAGTGTCTGCTAGCTCTGGTTTCCTCGGTGTTTGTCCTGCACTAAAGCTCGGGCCTGAGGTGGGTGCAAAGTAACTGGTGGTGCCTGGCCTCTCTGTGGTGGTGAACCGGGGCCAGCCGTTCCACCTAGTTAGTGTCCTCAAAAGCACTGCAGTGGCAGGGAAAATTCAGCCTCTCTTGTCCTTGTCCAGGTAAGAACAGATCGAACATTTCACCTGACTTGGAAGAACGTTCTTGTGCAAGTGGCACGTTTAAAGAGCTTTTCCCTTGCTACCTTTCCCAGGCAGGCTGGAACCCAGCCACCTCACAGAAGCAGGGCTGTAGTTGCGTCTGGAGGGGACATGGCAGACACTTGGCTCACAGTCCATCTGTCCACGTTCTCAGGGGAGGCTGAGCTGTCTCAGAAGTCATCGTGATGCATGTATTAAATCCTAGGATACGTTTAGGCTTAAAGGCACTTAAAAGCACTGCCTGAGATGCCATTGGTTTCATCTTCATCCTAATTGTGCAAATAACCTCATTCAACTAAAAAAGTATCTGATTTCCAACCAGTTTACTGTCATATCCCAGGATCATGTTTCAGCTAAGAAATGAGTGTCACATCTTCATTTCCAGATGAAACAAATAAATATATTGCATTGTTGTTGTTGTGTATCTTGCAGACAAACAAAGCAGTAGCCAAGGGGGACTTCCACCATGCAAGCTCCAGCTCCCGGCGAGCGCTCTTCCTGGCCGTCCTGTCCATCACAATCGGAACTGGCATCTACGTTGGGGTGGCTGTGGCTCTTATTGCCTATCTGTCCAAAAACAATCACTTATGAGCCTCAGGAAAGGGGGAGAACCAGCCACCCGACGCCTGCGCTGCAGAACTCCCCGGCAGATCAGACTGCATGATTTTCCAAAAAGATCAAGAGACAAACAAACACCTCCTGGGGGCAGGTACAGGATAAGATGGGCTTGTGCATTAATGTAGGGTGGGAAGCTGGCTGGGGTGGGGATAGTTCCATCATTTGTGGTGCACAAGTCTTGCTTCTCTTCATGAATCCCCGTACAAGAAAGAAAGAAGGAAAGAAAGAGAGAAAGAGCGAAAGAGAGAAAGAAAAATAAAGGAGAGAGAGAGAAAAAAAAACAGAAGGAAGGCAGTTGGGGGCGGTGTGGAGAGGGGTGTTTTGCCTTTGCCTTCTTTGCAATATGGTGTTTACAAGAAACTGGCAAACTGAGCTGTTCTCTTAATACTTTCTTGGTCACCTGAATTTTGCAGCCAGCATGAGCTTGTGCTTAGTTTGCTTGTTAAGCACGGCACTGAGATCTGGGAAAGCATGGACAGTGGCTGGTTCTCTGAAAGAGCAATATAACAACAGGAGGAAGAATATGTTTTCTTTTTTTTGAATGCAGGACTCATTTGCCTAAGAGTGAAGCAGAGACCTCAGCGTAGAATGATATTGCCTACTCTTCTGGTGTGGGTAGGTTTCCATAGAAGGAGAAAAGGAAATAAAAAAATATTTTTTCTTCTTATCCTTGTTTTTTGGAT
Source organism: Burhinus oedicnemus (assembly GCA_008921705.1). Taxonomy (NCBI): domain Eukaryota; kingdom Metazoa; phylum Chordata; class Aves; order Charadriiformes; family Burhinidae; genus Burhinus; species Burhinus oedicnemus. The sequence continues at coordinate 928,975 of VFFE01006868.1, forward strand.
TAAGATGTGACCCACAGGCCCACCCAATGCAGAACAGCTGAGGTTACTGCATGACTTGGCTCCGCAGACTGAGTGTGAGGTCAAAGTAGCATGGGATCCATTGTAAAATGAATTCCTCCATCCAGTCACATCGTGATAATGGCACATTCCTGTGGTGTATTGCTCATCTGGGTTGCTCCGCCTTACCGTGGAGACCTGCATAGCAGTCAATGCAAGAAACCTGGGGGAAAAAATGCAAACTGAAATACTAATAAATTTTAAATTAAAAATCATGGTAAAGCATGGGAATTAACCAGGAGAAGGAATGCTTCATACATTTCTGAGACACTGCTCATACACAGAGCAGTGAAGGAGACCACTCAGATTACAAGCTCACAGCTCATCCGTGGACCAGGGACACAGCATAGCCATGGAGAAACAAGTGTGTCCCTCAATAAGCAGTGCAATGGTACATTGTAAGGGAATTGAGCATTGTCCTTACTTCACGGACTGAAGCGATACATTTATTTTCTTCTTTACTCCTTCCTCACAGTCCCCCTTTTATTTTTTTTGTCTTACAGATGTACCATTTCATCCCACCAAGGGTGTATCAGCATAGATATGTATGTATCTACATATATATATAGAGAGAGAGAGACTGATCAAAACAATAAGCATTTTATTATTCACCTTGTGTTTTACAAACATAGTTTCTTTACCCAAGAATGTCATCAAAGACCTTTTTTTCCAACTCTGTATTGTGTGTCAGCTTTGCTCTGGGACATGGTTTTTTTCTTCTGTTGTGGGGTTGGTGTTATTTTGGTTTTAACCTGAGTTTTTTTATTTTAGAGGGGAGGAGGACAAACACATCCAAAACTATTTTTCTGCTAGTTATACAGTTTATTAAAACACATGGTATACAGCTGCTGATGCTCCGTGTGACGCTTTCTTTGGATGCATGTGAAGCATTAGACTGAGTGAAAATTGCCCCAGGACCCTGAGTTCAGCTACCTGCAGAAATACTCATATAGACCATCCCATACTGTACCTGGACCCAAAAGCCTATTGCAGTCACTGACAATTCTTCTTTTGCATTGATTTGTTGGGCTTCAAACTAAGCCTGGAGACCAGCAATGTACTCGTAGTCATCTTCATCAGTTGTCAGTCACCGCTAAAGCTGAGGGCCCGGTAAATGCAGGTCTTTGGCCAGGTTACCCTATTAAGGTAAAGTAAATTCTGTGGTTCTTTCCCTTCAACATTTTTTCCTCACAACTGTCATGGATGCTCCTTCCCTTTGAAGCAAGGGCGTAGTAAGTGGGCAAGTTAGAGTCCCCACACTGTGTTTGCCCCAGTGGGCAGCGTCTGGGTTTGGGTAGGTGAGGGACAAGGGCACAATTTGCTGCCTCCTTATTCTTTCAGGAGGATGCACAGGTTTTCCAGCTACGGTGCTTACAGCGGACTCTCCAAAGCAGTGTGTCGTGTCCTTAAAAACCAATCTGGGCATGTGTTGCACTCCTTGCCTCACACTCCCCGGGAAAACAGGTGGCTGTGACCGCTTTGGTTCACATTTGTCCTGTTTCAAACTATTCTTCCCATTCAGGAAGAACGGGAAGTTTTCTTGGTTGTTTTTAAGGGTGGAGAAAAGTACTGGTAGTCTTGGACGACAACAATGTCATGTATGCTAAGCCTGGACTTATGTCAAACGTATGTCTCAGCCCAGTTCTTATTTTGCCTCAGTTCATAACGTCGTAACGCCTTGTCTGAGGCTAGGAAAGCCCTTATCTAACAAGTAAAGACAAGGACTGGAAATACTGCTTATTTATTTAACTTAAATGAAGAAATTTCCATCTGGGCCTTTTCCCATTTGTTTTTAATCTAAAATAAGCGCAAAGACTGGGGAGGGAAGGAGGTGCAGCAGTATGGGGCACATCACCCTCAGCTGCACTCCTAGCAGTACCACCACGGCTGTCTCATCTGAGATACAGCGCAGGAGTCCTTCAGCATCCTGAGAGCTTCAGCAGAGCTGGCTGGTCCTGTGCATTCGGGTGTGGGTATCTGCCTCATGTTCCTCAGCAGCCAGGCCAAGGTCTTGCACTGTTACGGGGCAGAGACGCAGCCCTTCCACGTGGTGACTGCCGTGCTGGTCAGCTGGGTAGGTGATGCACATGGCTGGAGGTCCTTGGGAGCTACATGTCAATAGGAGGCATCAACTTGCAGCAAAAGCCCCATGCTTTGCCAGCAAAGCTCCTGTCTCATTCAGCCCATGGGTGACATCCAGGCTGGAGAGCACGGACTCCTGTTATCTATCACTACTTTGGGAGTCTTTGGGGGCCATATAAGCCCCATACAAGATCCCAAAACTGAGCACTACACTTCAACAACTAATCCATTTGCTAAATAACTCAGATTTAAGTGTGCTTGGATGTGTTTCATCACAAGAAAGGAGAATGATGATTGAGATTCAAGCTAGCATTCCGAGGACACCACCCTACCCCTGTGCGAAGACCCTCGCAGCGCGCAAGATGTGCAGTGAGACCTGTGAGCATACATGTTCGCTTTTGCAACACGCAGGTGCTCAGTGAGCTTGAATTTGGGCATGGTGACATGTTTCAGCTAGGACTTGGCTTTCACCACGGGCCCCTGTGCTTCGTCCCTGACACACAGATCAGACCAGAGAACCACGCAGCCAAGGAATTGGATTGCCATGTGTAACGTGCTCTTCCCTTATGTCAGCATGATTTGTAGGGAATTAGCTCGTTCTCCTGAAGCCTGAACTTTGGTATTGAAGAATAAACTCAGCTTTTTCATTTAAAAAGAAAGGAACTAATATTTCCTAGCCCCGATCTGAATTTAACCTGCAGTTCAAAAAATTAGAAAGCAAATACAGAGACTAAGGTCATTATACACGCCTAACAATAATAATAATAATGTCATTTTTAAACCAATCTTGTGATTGAGGGGTCTGCCTTATGATTTTGGATGATGGTTCTGCGGGCTGAATATTGACCTGAGAGGCAAAAGCCAGCTCTGGAGCTAGAAGAAGCTTTCCCAGATGGGCAGCCTTAAAAATGCCATAGCGGCCCTTGCACCTAACCTTAAAAATAGCATCCCAAACTGGGGAGTGCAGGCTTGTATGTCTCCAGGAACCCCCAAGGGACAGTAAACAGGAGCAGTGCTGTGGGAAAGACCTGCCTAGCAAGAGCACTCCCGAGCGCATCACCTGGCTGAGAGTTGAGGATGTGCCTCTGTGCTGCACATGCTGGAGCAACCCACCATGCAACATGGGGCTGGCACTTGGCATGGCAGTCCAGAGGGGTGAGCAGGGAACCTAAAGCGGGCTTGAATCCCAGAGAGGTAGACCTGGGCCTCACTTCAGCCCAAAGTGGGGATAAGGCTCCAGTTGATAGTTTCATGCCTTAGTATGGGTCCAGTTTGCTGAATATCTGCAGCACAGGTATTTACCCAGTGCTGTGGGTCAGCCAGGAGCTAGACAGGGACCTGCCTCTTCCTAAGGTGAGTGATGTTGGCATGGCCCACTGCAGCATCTCTGGCAGCAGAACAGGTATAATCCTCTAAAGAAAAATATATGTCATGAAGACTACTAGAACGTGCCACCGACACCAGTGCTACAGTCTGAGCTTCTGCTGAGCAAAGACCTCTGAAGCTAGGTGAGATGGGTTTGTTCCTCAGTGTCAGGAAGGTTCTGATGAAGGAAGGAGAAATTTGAAGGAAATGCGGCAGAGGTAGCATTTGACTCGGGGGGTTGGGGTTGCCACATGCTGTGATGTGGCTGAAGCAGCGCAAATGCCTCTGAGCAGGGGCAGCTGGTGGAAGAGCAAGAAGGACCATGAGAGAAGGACCACATGGGGTGCGCTGGTGCTGTCTAACAGCTTGCAAGAGGATGCATTTGCCTCGGAGGATTCTCCTCCTGCAAGAGTATCTTCTTCTGCTCGGTCTGCAGTGGGTGTGAGGAGCTGATACAGCATTTGAGCTGCTGCCTTTCTCAACGTTGTCTCTCAAAACACTGTCCACATCACCTCACTGCAGCAGACTGAGGAGGCACCTATAAACCACCACCCATCTGAGACACTGAAGCAGCCTGTTGCAGAAACAGACGTTAGGATCTGTATTTGCTTTACTTGTGCACCTGAAACAAACTTTCTTGTAGGTTTGTGGTGTGTCCTGGGCCAGCAGCCTCAGGCCAGCGCACCGGTGGAGCCATCCTGGCAGAGAGGGGATTGACCCTCCCAGAGCTGGAGGAGCAGAGCGGGCGACTGGGGTGACCTTGCAGAGATGTGTGGTTTCACAAGAAGTCAGTGCACATTCACACACACACACAAGGAACATCAAACACTTTCAGGTTTGCAGGCCTACATGGCCTCTCTGAAGAAAGAGAGGCTCACCCCGATTTTGGGTGTGCTGTATATCTCACAATCTGCAGTGATACTCCTGGAAGATGCCAGCTATGGAAATACATTTTTCTACTGCATACCAATACCTCTTTCTGCATCAACTTGGGAGATGTGTAAAGTCCTGCCATCCTGATGGGCCCAGCTAGAAAGAGCTGAGAGAAACATTGTTTAGGCTCTCATAAGCTATCTGAGAGCAAGAAGAACAGCAAGAACCAAAAGTAAAAGTGATGCCTTGGGCTGCCTATGACCTTATTTGATGTTGATGAAAACCTTAGGCTGGCAAAGTCAGGAAACAGCTTTTCAAGCACACATGGGGGCATTTCTAGCCTTTTTCAGCGGCAGAAGGGTCTGTGTGCAAATGAAATCACAAGTCCCTGTTGCTTAAGCTGGAAACACAGCTCTGAAACTGGGCAGCCATGTTAGATTCACGTCCTTTTGTTCACAGACGACAGCCTGTGTGACCCACACTGCAGCTGAAACCACACCACCGGTTTTTGCTTTCTGAGTACCAGCTCCAAACCGCTACAGGCCACGGGCTGACAAGCGCTCCACTGGTTCAGACGTATCAAAAAATAAGCTGTCCTGTTATCTTTCCACATACAAACTCTGTGTCAGAGCAGGTCCCCCCTGTCCTCCCCCAGCCAGAATAAATCTGGCATGAACTTCCTATTGTGGGCTGAGGCAAATTTGGCAGAAAGACCAGTATGTGTGTTTGCCTTACCCAGATGACGTTAGTATTTCTGAGTGATGCCACAGTGTACAAGCCTGTATGAATTGGGAAATCACAGTCAGGTAGAGGAATATCTTCATGAATTGCTTTAGCAATTACTCCTGCTGTTTAGAGCCATACCATTCAAGACTGGCTAGGAAATATTGTCAGCAATTGTTGAACTAAGAAAGCACTCTGCAGACAATCATTATTCCTTGTTGGCTGCCTGTTGCTGATGGTTATTCTCTGTTTGTAATCCCTCCTTTGGGAAAGGAAGGGTTGTGTGACCAGGGAGAAGAGACAGGGATCCCACATCTGCTGTGAATGATGAATTGGAAGAAGTCAGGAGGAAGCACTGACAGGTAAAGATAAAGCCTTGAAAGCTTACTTATCTACAGAGGGACACCAAGAAAATTACTCTGGGTGCTTTCCTTTTTCAAAGTAGCTTTTTGAAACTGAGTTAACGTACCTATCATTCAGTTCAGCTTGAACTTGTCCCTTAAACTCACCTGTTACTCAGAAGCCATTGCCCCTTTTATGCTCTCTATAGGCTTAGGGGCAACTTTATTTTTAATAAACATCACTTTTGGGGTACCAGAGTGCTCTGCCCTCCTGTGTTTGGACACAGGGAGATCCCGTTTAGTTTACGAAAGAGCTCTGCCATCCCAGAGAGAGAGGAGAGAAGCCAGTCTCCCAAAGACTACAGCTGCCTCATTGCTTCCCTCCCTTTCTGAAGTCAAACCTTCATCCCATATTGGCTCGGTCAGGACGTGTCAAAGAAGTGGCACTGATATCTTTAGCAGATGACAAGCTGCACTGATAGCTGAGATTTACTACAAGGAAAAATATCAAGCTGTAAAGTCCGGGGTCGGAAGGCTCCAACTTAATCTTATAATGTAGGATGTCATTGTGGATTAACCTCAAAAGATGCATGGGGAGTGCTGGAGACTCACTGACAGGGAAGAAAAAAACCCTCTTTGTGAAAATCTCAGAGCTCAAGGGAACAGAGAGACTCTCAGCAAATATGTGCTGGGTCAGAGACTAATTACACATTACATCTGCCATCTGACGGGATTTCATAACCCCCTGATACCTGCATTGATTCTCGGTGCCTTCATTTGGGAATCTTCCTAGCCTTGAGCATTTTTAATTGCTCTGTCAGTCTGAAATGAATTTCTCCCATCATCCACGCAACACCCACCATACGGCTAGCTCGCAAGAGCTCCCTGTTGAGCCAAAATAGGGCATAGTGAGGCTGCTTGGGAGCATCACTGTACACCAAGGCTGGAACAGATGGGGGGCAGGCACCAGCCTGCCTGCCCATGGCGGTGGCAACCACCTTGTCTGGGCTGGCTGCCATGCACCCTTCACAGCTTGGGAGATGCCACCTGGTGAGCTGCAAAGGAAAGTCATAGGCAGCCAACAATCAGCGGCTCCTCTGTAATCTCCCCTTAATTTCTTCCTGCACCAGTGCATAAGATCATGGCTGTCCGGAGGGTGTTTCTAACCTGAGGGACTTCTTCACTTAGTAAGCATTTTCAACAGAACTTGACAGAGGGTGTGGACATGTTTAATACAATTAAGTGCCTATAAACTTCACAGTAAGGAGCAGTGCAACAGATGTACCAAATCACTCCCCAGAGAAAGGGCACAAAGAGAGAATGCACTGTGTATTAGACATCGGAGAACACACACTCAGGCTGCTAAGAGCCCCAACCTGTGTTGGAGCTTCTGTCAGAGTGCTCAACAGGCCGTGATACACACAGTCTGCAGGAGAACAGGTTCCATTAGTCTCAGAGTTCGTTACACTTGCCTGTTAGCAACACAAGACCACATTGTGAATATTTGCAGAAGGGCTGTGCCTAGGAGACCTTGTTATGTGCCTGGTTTCTTCAGAGCAAGAAGCGATCCAAGTAGCTAGTGCTGGGCTCAGACAACTTCAAATCCAAGACAAGAGGCAGAGATGGACAACAAGAACAGTGTCAGTTTTCTCGACTAAACCAGTCCAGCCCTTTTCAGCATCCTGCACAACTCTGCTTTCTGTATCAGGCCAGCACAAAGGATGCTCTTTCCCGGCTGCATCGCTTTCCTCACAGCTGCTGCATTACCAACAGCGTGGTTCCTCACGCAGTCTGGTCACCACGGCCCATGGTCCCACTTCTCATGTGCAACACAGAACATTGGGTTTTGCTTCAGGCTTCACAGGCAGGACTCAGTGTTGCAGACACCAGGATCACAGCTGTGTGAAAGGAATGAAAGCAGAAGCTGCCAACACTATTGCAGTTCATGGTGATGTGTTGAAGACAACATATGTCTCATATTTACTGATCATGAGGCAGCTCTGGTGACCCTGCTGCATGCCATGGTCAGAAGGTAGGTGCTACTCCTTCGTGCCATCACATTTCCTTCTTTGAGCATGTCCAGGTGCACTTATTTCAGGGTATAGCTGTCTGTGGAAGGAAGCAGAGGGGTGGGAAAGGGCTCTGGGAGACAGATTTTATGAGGTGGGAGGTAGGAGAGAATCTATAATTTACCACATCCAATCTAGGTTTGCACACAACCACAGTGCCATATGCCTGGGGAGAAAGCTACCTTCTCTTGGCCAGTAACTCTATGGTGGGGTGTTTTGCAGTGGTCAACTCCCACCCTCTAAAAGCAACAGACTGTGCTCGTGCCAAGGTAAAGCATCTGCAGTGATGCACCAGGTGGGTTACAGTAGCCTTCCCTTCCCAACACCAGGTCAGGTATTTGCATACCTCTCAGATTCAATTTGTCCTTCCAGGAAACTCAGAGGTGTTCCCCCTCTTGCAGACTCATGCCATTTCTTAGTGCCATATAGGTACACATACATGTGTATACATATACATACACATACAGGTGTATACATACATATAAATACATATATACACATACACATACGTATCTCACACATATGTACATGTGAGATAGCAAACAAAAAGACACAGAGAAATCAATTGACTTGTTCTCCATCAAGGAGAATGCTGCAGTGGATTTCAACAGAAAAAAAAAACCAACAATACTGATCAATAATCATCTACAAAATGGACAACAGATCACGAGAGCTAGGCTTTGCTGCTTCCCTGCTACATGCTTTTGAGTCAGCTGTTTGCTGCTTTTTCCTCCCCACCACCTTTGCCCAATGCATCTTTTGCTAGCGTTGGGTGGGGGCAAGCTGATGGTCATGCATGGAAGTGGTACTGACACATCCTTAGCAGCATGCTGCCCACTATTTTGTGGCAGAAAGGATCTGGCCCCTAGGAAGGCAGGTCTTGACCAGCTTGGCCATAGATTTCATCTATGTGTTTAGATAAGCCGTAATAGAGTCCGTACTGCTTTCCAGGGACTGGCAGCTCATCTAAGCTGTCTACCAACTCTCTGGAGTCATCCTGTCACCCGAAATCTCTAGGAATTAGAGATGGTGGTCTGCATATAGGACCACAGAATTACTCAGGTTCACAGGGACTTCTGAAGGTCTCCACTCTAGCCTCCTGCTCAATGCCCTGTGCTTCAGCTCCCAACCAGCTTGGTGGTCTCCGCTGGACTTGCTCCAGTTTGTTCCTCTGTCTCTTTACTGCGGAGCCCCAGACTGGGCAGGATCTCACCAGTCCCAAGTAGAGGAGACTACAATCACTATTATCACTATAATCACTCTAATCACTGCTGGCTGTACTCTTTGCTGGTACAGCCAGTTGACCTCCTGCATGGCAGGGACATCTGCTGACTCCTGGTTAACTTCCCTCACACACTTCACAAGACTGGGTCATTATGTCCCAGAGGCAGGACTTCACAGTTGCTTTCACAGACCTGCATGATATTCATATTAATCCATTTCTCCAGCCTGTCCAGGTCCCTTTGAAAGGTAGCTTTGCCCTCCAGCATACTGCCTGCTCCTCCAACCTCTTATCTTCCACAAACCTGCTGCATGGCCCACAAAAACTACGTTTTCCCTGTGCAAATCAAAGCAAAAAGACAAAAAAGCATGTGCATTGACCACCATTTTTGCAGGTGCTCTTCCAGAATAAGTTGCAACTCTTCTCTTTGAATTTTCCCCAAACTGAAGGACAATTTGGGCACCAAAAGGATTGTGGTTGACTCGCATTTAGAACCAGGGCCACATTTCTTCATTCTGTTCTAGAATTGGTTTATCCATTATATTTTAAGAACACCTACTATAGTCCTGGCATATTCATTATTTTCTACTCATTTGAGATGTACCCAAGAGGCAAGACTGATCACAAATAAATAAATGGTCAAATGACCCAATATGCAGGCTAAATAATATCGATTTTCTTTCAAAAACAGCTTCATGAAGCAACAGCTTGTATTATTACTAAAGTGCTTTGGCTATGAGCAACTAAACAGCCGTGACAGAATAACAGCCTCATCAAGGAAGTGAGCCATCTTGGAAGACCAGAAAGAACATAGGCGCAACTGCTACACTGACATAAAGGAAGTAACATGCATGCGGAAATACTGTGAGACAGTCAGCAAGCGACCAGGGCTCAAAGAGGCTCTCTCAGAGGTCTCTAAAGCATGAATATGGTCCCACAGCATTGTGCTCAACCACCTCCTTGGATCACAACAAGCGGTTTTGGGGGTCTCCCCAGCTGTGACTAGCAGAGGTGGACTGGTCAAACAAGGAAATCTCCCATGAGAGTTTAAAATAAAACGGTCTGCAGAAAAAGCACCTCTGTTCCCAATATCTAGATAGGGCAGGAACTTCCTTTTCCTCTTGGCCTCCATCCAACAGCTTTCTGTGTTGCAGCAAGGTCTGTATAGTCCCTTGGAGTTGGTAGAAAATTCTCCTCATCTCCAACAGTGAAGGTCTGGCTCTTCACATCACTCGCTTCTTCTTTAGCTGTGTCCTCATTTGGGTTGGCTGCAGATGGCAGGCTGTTCCCCAGCTGTGCAATGCTCTGTTGCTCTCATGGAAGGTGCAAATTCCTCGGTCCATGGTGCAGTAAAAAGAGCATTTCACTCCTGCTGCCAAGCCCTTCTGAGGAACAGTGAATATCATCAGGTATAGATGCTAACCTGCCTATCTGGGTGTGATGAGAAGCATCCTAGAGCCACTGTCCTGTCACCCGGGTCACCCATTGCCAAACCCCATGGCACATCTCTGGGACCCCATCAGCTGCTGTGTGCCTCACTCCATCCCCTGGGTGACAGATACAACCCCTGTGTATATTAGGGACAGGAGGAAAACCTTTATTCCAGTGCTTCAAGGTCCATCCCTGAAGAAAAAGTATGAACTACTGCACTGTTCTCTTTTGTCAGGATCTTCGGGGGTGTGTGGTTAAGGCAAAAGTCTACCAGCGTCCCTGTGGGAAGGATGATCTCAGGAATTTTCTGTCACTACTGTTGAGTTCTACTCCTCTGTGAGACACTGGAAAGCCAGAAGGAGTTGACCTGTTGGATTTCAGTTAGAAGGCTGGGAATCCCAAGTCCCAGTTCCCTGTGCCCCTGAGGACTGGTTCCAGGGACTATGGGCTCCAGTAGCCGCAAGAAACTTCTGTGCCACAGGTATGCAAGGAGCAGATGTTGTTGGTAGCCAACAGCAGCTCACAAAACTGAACAATGAAATAAGTAACTGAAAACATCTCATGAAGGCTGAACACTTGCTTGCATGCAAGAGGAAAAGAACTTTTAAGATGACACCTAACAGCAGCATTTCTGGAAACAGTCGATTAAGTAGAAGCTGCAGAAAAAGTAATTTCTGAAAGTAATCAGGTGACCTGAGCCTTGAGAACAATGATTGGCATTGAATCTGGTAGCAGACTGGGGTACTGCAAATTCTTGTTGTGCCAGCTTCCCTCATCACATCAAAGCTGTGGACACTCTCTTTAACCAAGAAAGGAGACAGACATGAAAATGCAGGCAGTCCTTGGCTCAGCAAATTGCTCACTGAACTTTCACATGTTCCGGTAGAGGGATGCACATATACACATTGTTCTAAGGCTCCTTTCCATTCTGGAGGGTCGGCAAACACCTCGATAAACCACTGTCTATTACGTTACATGGGCCTGGAGAGCATTGCTCCCACCCTAAACGTTACACACAAATATATCCGTTGGTCCCATTTCTTCAGATTTTTGTAGGATTCTGGAAAGGAAATGAATCTACCCATTACGACCTATCCTCACCTTCCTTTATTATTTCATTTCATTAATTATTACATTTGACCATTTCTGGAGCCTTGCCTGTAAACTTTCAAGCAGCCAGTGACTTGTTGAAACATCAAATAAAAAAAAGCCCAGGCAACCTCCCTTTTCCTGCTGCCCTCCAAGAAAGGGACCTGTTGGCATACTCTTGGCACACAGCAGCAATTAGAGCTGGTCACATTTTCTAATCATTTTATGTTTGCTTAGAACATTTTCCATCAGAAAATGTCATTTAATCAAAAGGAAAGCTTGGCTGCAGGAAGATGCTGGTTTCAAGGACATTTTATAATTGAGAAAATAAAAAGCAAAACCTTTCACAACGCCAGAATATTTCACACTGACCTTTTTGAGATGTAACACAGGCTATTTTCTTTTGAAATTATTTGTCTCTAAAATATTTGATACTGATCAGACTGCAGTCCAGCTGGCAAGAGCACATCTTGAATTTTCTTTTAATTGAAACTTTGTTTGACAGATCCAAATGAATTTGTTAAAAATATTTTGTTTGTTTATTTTTTTGAGATCGAGAACTGCCAAAATGCAATATTTTGCTCTGTTTTGAGCCAGAAGCAGATGTTCGGATTGCAATATTACCTATCACATAGGAAGTCCCATTTCTCCATTTTTTTACTTCATTGTTCTGCAGAGAAATTATCCCCGGCCCCATGAACAACAGCTGCCCTAAGTCCTCTGCATTGAGTAATCTATCCTTGGAAGCACATACTCCTCTCTTTCTGCAGTGAATATCATGATCCTGGAGCTGAAGGGTTAGACACTCTACCAGACGGATGCACAGATGCCCTCCTGATATAGTCAGGCAGAAAGAGGACAGGTAAAACATGTTGAACCAAGACAGACATGGTTGCACCAAGAAGAAAGCAGAGCATGTCCTGAGTCATCTATGTCAGATCCTGGGTGTGCTGTGTTCCCCTGTTCAGTGGGGACATGGAGCTGGGTTTCTGTCATGGCCAGCTGCAAAGGCAGACCTGGCTGCTTTTACCCTCCTTGTGCCACCATGGTGCAGATCACAGGATGGTGTCCCAACACCTTGCATTGTGCATTAAACTGTGGAAGGGAAGCAAAGACAGCACATCTGGCAGGGGGACCAAGCCACATTGCCCAGGCTCAGCCTGCACCTGGTGGAGAGACAGGCAGGGACTCGGGAGGGAAAGAGCGAGCAATGGGGTAAGCTTCTTGGTCAGTGGAAGATGTAAAGGGAAAATCAGGCTACTTCCAACCCAAAACACACGTTGAGGTAGCATCAGCTGTCCCCATTCAGCAACCCTGTGAAGGAAGGACTGAGAAGCCTCCCTGTGCCAGGATTTGGCCTCTGCTACCTGTGTCTCCAGGAGTATTTACTTCTGCCTGGGAAAGACTCCCCAGCATGTGCAATGACAGACCCTCTTTGCTTGCTATCATATATATACCTTCCACAAATTTTCCCTACCCTAAAGACTCCCCAAGTTTGAAAGGGAGGACCTAGCTCTGCCAGCAGGGGCCTGACAGTGACCCGTATGGGGAAAAAGCTCTAAGCTGAATTCTTTGGTTATGTCCTTCTCCTCATCTACTCTTCTCATCCCCTGGTCTTCCCTCACAGAGGCGGCTCCCACACATCTGGAGCGAAAACAGAAGCTCAGAGAAACAAAACCTCAGTGCTGGTCAATGGGGCTCACGCTGGACAGAGCTGGGGCCTCATGGCACCCAGGACACAGCGGAGCAGCTCCACGCTGGTGCTGCTCTCAGAAGAGAAGCTGCAGGCACCAAGACACGCACTCCCTCTGTGCAGCCCATGCTGCCCAAGCCCCTGGCTCCCACCCAGTCCTGACATCAATCTTCTTTTGAAGGTTAGACACGATGCCCTCAGCTGATCTGGCTCTGCAAGGTCAACGGGCAGCAGCCTTTCTCTTGCCTTCAGGATCTCACCAGACCCTGAACTCCAAACACTTACAACTTTTTGCTAAGCTCTCGTGTTGCTCAGGAGCTAGTTCAGCATCCTTAGAGCTGAGATGAAGATCACACCTGTATCTCTGGTGCCTGTACTGCAGTAGAATATTGAACTCCTGTTGGACTGATTCAGGGAAAGGGATTCCTGACAACCAGCTTCAGCCCAGGAAGGCTAGTCTCTGCTGACTCCTGCAGTAGGTAATAGAAATCAGTGCCTCCTGAGGGCGATTCAGAGCAAGAGAGTAATGCTCTGAATTACGTGTTGGAGGACTGTGATTCTCTGCTGGCTAGAGAGGAAGCCTTGGGAGACATACTCTAGCATGCTCAAGTTGGGCTTTGTGTGTCTGCAGCACCATCAAGATACTTATTCTCGTTTCCTGTGACCTGTGCTGCAGTCCTTCCCGAGTCCCGTGCCCAGCTGCATTTTCAGATTGCTCTTCCTACCACATATGCCTAGGTCTTCCTATTCCAGCCATTTCTGCATCTCTAAGTTGCCTCTGCAGCACTGCAGCTACCTGGAGATTAGTGGGAGCAACTGGTTGGGAACCCATTCCCAAATTCCCATGCCAAGCTGCTGCTGGCACGTGGAGGAAGGCACTGAAGTGCCATTGTCACTTGTCATCACGAAGGGATTGTCAGCTGGGAGGCAGCTTAGGAAGGTCCCTTTGGCTGAAGGTACTCTGTGCACGCTGCTGTACTGGCCTTCATTTACGTCAGCACCAAAGCATAGTAAGAGGCAGGAGCATTTGGGAGGGATTCAGGGCAAGGTGTGACAGGTCGAAGTGGAGTATCTCCCAAGAACCGAGCTGCAGGGTGATGACTGCTGCCTATAGGATCTTTTAAGATTGCATTCTTGTTTTCTTTGGCAGGGGAGTTCTCTTGAAAATCAATTTCCTGTTATTTTCACTTCTTCCCTTATCCATCAGCACAAATTAGCTTTTCTTCATTCTTCCTTGGCTTTCCTCACCACACACACTGTTGGGCAGCTTATTCATCTGGAATCTGCCATTTGCTAACTGATCTGATTACAGTTAATTACTAATTATTTGTATTACTATAACCCTGATGTTATACGCACCATGGGAATATAATTTAATTACAGCATAATATCAATCAGATGCATAAATTAAAATGTTCACGTTTTAATATGAGCCCATTTTCTACTTTCAGTTGTATGAGCTGCCAGGCTTGGAGGAGAAAAAAGCTGTTGTTCCAGGCTGTTGCACAGTGAGAGATGGGCAGTTCTCCCAAATCAGGTGGAGGAATGGGGCTCACAGTTCCCAGGCGTGGTCACCTTTAAGAAGAACTCTTTCTGGAAAGATTTTTAACAAGAAAAGCTGTGATTGTACGCCACTTAATTTCTATAGCGTTTAGCAGCAAATAGTTTAACTACATGGTCTATGAAGAACCACCTCTTTGTGTTCACTCTGACCTAGACAACAGCTGGGTCTTTTGCTGGAAGTAGAAATGCAAGCCAGTCCCTTTATGGCCTCTCCTTGCCTCATATCCCTGGCACGCCTTCCCTCAGCCATTTTTTTCCCAGCTAGGCAAGTTAGCTTGTTCTTTGTGCACAAGCTGGTCTGCAGCTTTGTTTCTGAGCCATTTCCAGAGCGGGGAGCAGCATTGCAGGCACTATGTAAGATGGTGGACACACTACTGACACATACATTACACAAGAGACAACAAGCCTCAAGGAAGCCAAATTTTCCCTAGTACTGTTAAGCTAACACCTTTCAGCAGGGAGAAGAGAAAACCTGGGAGGAGTGGGGTGTGTGTCTTATCAATATATAAACCTGCAGGGAGGAAATAAAGATAAGGGAGCCAGACTCTTCTCGAGAGAGTGAACTGAGAGGACCAGAGGCAACAGGCACAAATTAAAACACATGATATTCCAGCTGCGTATGAGAAAACAACTTTTTCCTGTCGGGGTGGTCAAACGCTGGCACAGGTTGCCCAGGGAGGTTGTGGAGTCTCTGTCCCTGGAGATATTCAAAACCCAAGGGGAGATGGTCCTGGGCAATGGAGGTGAGGCAGGCAGCACCTCGAGCGCTCAGCACTGTCAAAGGGTCCCGAGGGCTCAGCTCTCTCCTGCTTCAGCGCGATGGGCACTGACTTCCTCTGGGAGAAGAGCAGCAGCAGCAGCATCCTCAGTTCTGCAGACGTGATGGTTGCAGGAGAAAAGAAGGGCCGCCCTGCCTGTCTTTCCAAAACTCACCTGGTGAGTGGCGTAAGTCCCCCTCCATTGCGAGATAGGGCCAATGGAGGCCCTTGCTTGGGATCATCCTGCAAGAACCAGGCTGTGCTTAGAGAGCAGCCTCACAGCAGAAAGGGCCACCCAGCACCAGCAGCCTGAGTGCGGCAGAGCTGGGACCTTCTACCCTCCTGGGCTCTCTGCCCTGTGTGGCAGGTTTCCTCCCAGTGCCACCAGCCAGGATGTGCCAGCATTCCTGCCAGCTCCCCAGCCCTCTCCACTCCCCAGGTGGCACTGTGGGACCCTCCCTCCCTCCTTTCCACCCAAGCTCACCCCCCTCACCGCACATCCCGGCACAGTCAGAGGCAGGTGAAAGGCAGCCATTCTCACCTTTGCCTGGCCCTCCATCAGCCTCTCCAGGCTCCTGGTGCCAAAGGTCCTCCACTGGGCCAGAGAGAAGGAGTGGAAGAAGGTGAGCAGTGATGCCTCTGCTGCTCGGCTGGAGGACCAGTGCTCAGGGACAGAGCCCAGACCAGAGACACTCACAGCATGGTGGAGGCTCAGCTTCTTCTCCGGGAGTTTGATCAATGGGAGATAGGTCACCTGGGCTGTCTTTGCTCCTTCTGGTGTCCTGCGCACTGGGAAGGGACAGGCAGGGAGCTCGGTGAGCCCCAAGCTGCCTCTTCTCGTCAGGCAGCTCTGCCCGAGAACTCCCCACATCTGTGGGGGCACCTCTCCCCAGCTGGGGAGCTGTGTTCCTCCACCTGGCTGTGCCTGGAGCATCCCCCTGGCTTACCCCAGCACTGTGCCCACCCACAGCTCCTTCACCACCCGGGAGCTGCAGAAAGAGAGGAGAAACAGCATCAGGCCCTGCTGCCCCCCAGCCCGTGGGCAGTGGTGGGCACCTGCAGAGCCCTGCCCCGTGGGGAAGGACACAGGGGCAGGGTGAAGCCCTGTGGGGCAGGACAGAGGTGCTGCCCAAGCCCTGGCTTCCTCTGTCCTGCCAGAGCAGCTGCTTTCCCTTCCCTTCTGGGGACCAAAAGGCAACCAGGGGATGCAGGACATGGAAATGCCCCCATGCCTCCCTGCCAGCGTGCTGCGCACTCCCTGCCCGGGCCCTGCGCAGAGGGTGGAGGCCATTCACAGGATGGCGTGGGCATGGTTGGGAACCTCTCCTGCCCTGCCATGAGACATGGCACCACAACTCACGTGAAATTGGCAACACAGGAGCCAGTGGTCCAAGTGAGGATGATGGAGGTCCTGTCCTCATCACTGCATTCCTCTTGCTTCCCTTCTCCCTCCCCCACTGCCTCCTTCCCGCTGCTCAGCACCCACAGCTGGTCCAGGGCCAGGCGGAGCTGTGGGCGCAGGGTGGTGTCGTGTCCGCAGAGAGGACGGGCAGGCAGTGATCTAGAGGTGGCCTCCTTGGGGTGTCCCCAGGCAGAGCCCTGTCCCCCGCCTGCCGTTGGGACGGATGTTGGTGCAGCAAGCACCAAGGTCCCAGAGCCGGGGGCTGGTGCCAGGGTGTCCCTGCTGTGGTCCCAGAGCCAGGGCTGGGGGAAAGGCAGCCAGGCTCTGAGGGTCTTACTGCAACTTGGTGATGACAAATTCCTCCTGTAAGAGGAGAAGGCACCTCTCGTTCTTCTTGCAGCCCCAGGTCAGCCGCACATCTGCGCTCAGGGCTGACTTGGCATCAGTGAGAGCCTCCCTGCAGAGCAGAGAGTGGTGGGCATGAGAAAGGCTGCTGCTGCGGGACCCAGCCATGCTTGTGTGTCCCCGAGCCACAGGGAGAGCCCACCTGGAGCCGCAGCAGCAGTGGGCCTGGCCCATCCCACCCAGGACAGGAGGACGTTCGCTGTGCACCAAAGACATGGCCCAGCCAGTGACAGCAAGGATGGGAAGCAGGTTGCTGGTGCTGGTGCCAGGGCAGCACTGCTCGGCCAGCCCCTGCCTCCTCCCAGCACTGCTCCATGCCAGCACAGCTCCGTCCTGCTGTCTCTGCTGGCTGTTGGCTCCAACTCACTAACATCTGGACCCCAACAGAAACTGTGCAGGACACTTGGGGGATACTGGTGCAGGAGTTCGCTCCAGCATGGTCATGTCTGCCTAGCACTGTGGAGGCCACAGCAGAGGGGAACCATCACCTCCTTCTACCTGCTGCCAATGCTTTGTTTACTGCAGCCTAGGATGCAGTTGGCCTTCTTGGCCCCAAAGGGCACTTTGCCAGCTCCAAATTGGTCAACCTGGGGTCAACCATGACCCCAGGTGTCTGCACAGCTGCTTTACGGCTGGGTGTCCCCCAGCATGTAGAGGTGCAAGGGCTTGTTCCTCCCCAGGTGCAGGGCTTTGCTCTTCCCCTTGTTGAACTGCATGAGGTTCCTGTCCGTCCCTTTCTCCAGCCTGTCAAGGTCCCTCTGGTTGACAGCACAACCCTCCAGCACACGAGCCTCTCCTCCCAGTTGTGTGCCACCTGCAAGCGGTCTGAAGGTACATTCTGCCCCATCATCCAGGTCACTGAATGTGAACAGGACCCACAGAGTGCAGTGCAGGGAGTGCAGACAGGCACTTTGATATGACATAACTTGTCACAGAAGGTTCAGAAATTTAGGGGTAAAATCCATATTTTTTTTAATTTATTTTATATACAGTACTTCCCCTTTTTACTCCTACAACCTATTAAAAGGTGTTCAAACTGTCTCATTTTTCATTTGAACATCACATCTCTTCATAGTGCTGATATGTGTAACATCGGATCAGGTTATACCCTCACACAGATTGTTAGATAGTAGGTAGCCTAGATTATTAGATAGTAGATAGCAGATTAGCTGCATTAATTGCACTAACACCAGTGACAGGAGGTTGCATCTAGCTCTTGAGACAAAGGATAAAAATCAGCAGTGTCTATTGAACTCAGTGGGCTATTGATCATCAGATTGAATATACCACATTCAAAAAAGAAAATGTATATGAAAAAGGCATATAATCATATAATCATTGAGTAGTTTGAGTTGGAAGGGACCTCCAAAGATCATCTAGTCCAACTCCACTGCAATGAGCAGGGACATCTTCAACTAGGTCAGGTTGCTCAGAGCCCCGTCCAACCTGACCTTGAATGTTTCCAGGAATGGGGCATCTACCGCCCCTCTGGGCAACCTGTTCCAGTGTTTCACCACCCTCATTGTAAAAAATTTCTTCCTTATATCTAGTCTAAATCTACCCTCTTTTAGTTTAAAACCATTACCTCTTGTCCTATCACAACAGGCCCTGCTGAAAAGTTTGTCCCCATCTTTCTTATAATCCCCCTTTAAGTATTGAAGGCTCTCCCCAGAGCCTTCTCTTCTCCAGACTGAACAACCCCACCTCTCTCAGCCTGTCCTCATAGGAGAGGTGTTCCATCCCTCTGATAATTTTTGTGGCCCTCCTCTGGACCCGCTCCAACAGGTACCGTGTCTTTCCTGTACTGAGGACTCCAGTACTCCAGGTGGGGTCTCATCAGAGTGGAGTAGAGGGGCAGAATCACCTCCCATGACCTACTGGCCACGCTTCTTTTGATGCAGCCCAGGATATGGTTGGCTTTCTGGGCTGCGAGTGCCCGTTGCCAGCTCATGTCCAGTTTTTTATCCACCAGTAGCCGTAAGTCCTTGTCTGTGGGGCTGCTCTCAATCTACTCTTCCCCCAGCCTGTATTGATACAGAGAGTTACCCCAACCCAGGTGCAGGACCTTGCACTTGGTCTTGTTGAACCTCATGAGGTTCACACGGGCCCACTTCTTGAGCTTGTCCAGGACCCTCTGGATGCCATCCCATCCTTCAGGCATGTCAACTGCACCACTCAGCTTGGTGTCATCTGCAAACTTGCTGAGAGTGCTCTCGACCCCACTGCGTATGTCATTGATAAAGATATTAAACAGTACTGATCCCAAAACGGACCCCTAAGGACTAGAGAAAAAAGATTCAACTTCTTAGAGCAATGGGGCTTTTAAAAGCCAAGTAAATTTCCCTATGTCATTCCCATTCAATGAGCCACTTTGTCTAACATTCTGCCTCTACTTGGTACCAACATAAGACTCTTCCAGGAAAAATTAAACAGAGAAAAAAAACTTGCTGCACAGCCAGTTACCTGTGATATGCTGGGGAAGATGTAGAATTCCTCTCTGATCCAGAACTTTCCATCTACAGCCAAAACCATGGTGAAGTTTTCCTCCATCTCAACCACTCACTGGTGCCTCTTCCCCAGGGAAAGTCTTTCCTCTGTCACTCTGTGAGCATAGCTGGCCATAGGCAACGCAAGCCCCAAGCCTCAGCCACCATTGGAGGCCACCATCCTCCTTTAGCCATGAGCAAGATCTCAAACTCCTTATCAGCTGTAGGAGAAGAGTTGTTAATAGACATGGATGCATATGGTACAGTCTATGCCAGAATAGCCGCAGTTGCTAAACACTGTCCATGTCCTGGACTGGTGGTTTTCAGGGCCAGATCCTTGGTCCACTTGCACCAAGGCTGGTAATAGCTGTATTTCATGTAGGTAACTCAGGTTTAATCCTTTGTCCCTGACCATCCCCACAGGCCCAGCAGCACAGAACGTCACAGTGGCCTGCGTTAGAGCAATCTGCTCCACTGGACTCGTGGCAAATGTTCTGTCTGCATCCCTGCTCTTCTGTTCTCCCTCTAGGGTCCTGATCAACAAAACAAGCTGTTTTCCCTGGAAATGACCACTATGGCTAAAGGCAGACTCCTCTTGGTGGACACCAACTAAGCTGGGGGAATGTCTCTGGCACACATGCTGTGCCAGTTTTCAACTCCCAAGACGGCAGGTCCAACAGGAAGAAAATCTGCTCTTTTTCCTGAAAGAGGGGAGGAACCTCCAGCACTGAAGAGCTATTCATATCCTGCTGAGAACCACATGGAAATGGAATGTGTGGTGAGCTTAGGCAGGAATACGCCAAGTCCATGGAGCAGTACAGTTGGGTGTTAAGGCTTTATTACACTTGAGTGTTAAAGCTTTATCACATTTGTGTGTTAAGGCTTTATCCTTGGCATGTCTGGATGGAGGAGCACCAGAAAGGAGTTCTGCCCTGTTACCCGTGACCTTCATCCACCAAGCGGCCAACACAGCCAGGGACATGTTTGTGTGCACAGCCCTCCCCATGGCAAAAAAGGATCCAAAGTCAGCTTTTGATGTCATGTGCTGGTTTAACTGTTGACACTGAGCAATGCCTTGATTAAAACAGATGCAATTAAGAGCATTAAAAACCTGCCCTTTTCAGGAAAAATGCAGGAAAACAGAGACATTTACAAAAGTATTTTTCGGCTATTTTACCCTCCAGTGAGAAACAGTGTGGGGTCCAGTGGTTAATGCTTCAAGAGAAATTCAACACTTTGGGAAAAGGGATATAAAACCACTCTTGTGGGCAGCAAGTCACACACACAGGGCTAGGCTGGGCTTGGAGAGCCTGGGAGGGTCTCCAGGGTCCCAGCTGGGAAAGCAGTGCTGACTGCTGTGGCTGCTGCCTGTTCTTTCTGCAATGCTGACTGCAGCCACCTAGTGGGTCTGTCCTTGGGAAGGGCACCAGAGCTGAGAAAGCCCCTGGGAGAGGCGAGGAGATAAACTCTTCAGACATTTGCCTCTCCAGAGCATGCCTTGTCCAGCCCACGAGATGCTCTGTGTGACAAGGGAAGGTGCCCATTGGTCCAATGTATGAGGCTCTGCAGGGCTCCCATCAGGGTCCTTTGACCTACCCATCCTCCAGCTGCCACTCCAGGGGCTGGGGGTCTCACATAGGTTCCCCTGACATATCCCGTAGCCCCACTCAAGGTCTCATGCCTCAGACTGTGC
This sequence comes from Burhinus oedicnemus, assembly GCA_008921705.1. Lineage (NCBI taxonomy): Eukaryota > Metazoa > Chordata > Aves > Charadriiformes > Burhinidae > Burhinus > Burhinus oedicnemus. The sequence goes on from VFFE01006868.1 coordinate 950,227, forward strand.
TTGCAGGGCACGTTTCCTTCCTGCCGGCAAGGGCTGAATTCCAATTAAATGTCCTTTAGCAATCTGGAGCTAAGCAAATCTTTTTCTATGGGTCACATTGCTTTGCAGTCCATGTGCATGATTCATCTCCTGCATGGCAGCTGAGGACACGACCTGACCTAGTTTGGAAACTGGCCTTTCTGTCTCCAGGCAACTCCAGTCTTCTGCTTTTTCTTTTGGCTTCTCCAGCCTCCACCGTCATCTTCTACCTGTACTACGTTAAGGGTCTCTATCAGAGTTATTACTACAGTGACACAGCACTAAAAAACCCACCAAATTCAGATCACTGGTAAAGAAGAAGAAGGATAGAGGAAAATAAAATTTCTATTTTGAAAGAATTCCCTTTTTGACCATTTATAGCTACCAGTGGATGAGAAAAACAGTGTAAAATATTCAGGTCAGTCACAACGCTTGGTTTTAACTCTGAGCTTGTAATTTTGTGGCTGTTCTGGAATGTTTTACAGTGAAAGAAGATTTTTAGATTAAAGATGGCTTCCAACTCCCCTAGAAATGGTTTTTGATTTATTTTGTTGCCATGAAACTTAGAATGGTTTTGGATGCCTTGATTAATTTTCCTCTAAAAAAATACAGCAAAAGAAGAAAAAAGTGAAGTCACAAAAGCCTTTGGTGTCACTAAAAACATATCCTCCTCAACATGGGCAGCAAGAAAGAAAAGTTTTGCCTGGCTTTACTGGTTATGTCAGCCCTCGAAGAGCTGAGCAATGCGCTGTTTCCTTTCTGGTTTGTGACAGTAGGGAACCAGAAGAGCAGACAGAAAAGCCAAAGGACTGCTAAGGGACCTGACTGGGATGGGAAGAGGAATCTGCAGTTGAATTCACAATTGAGCACGGGCTTTCTAAACGTGAGCCCAGGAGGGAAACCGGAGCACTGGCCTTCCTCGTCTAGCTGTCAACTTTGAGGAGCCTTTATGTCTATAGTGGATACCACAGCTCAATACCATGTGGTGTTAGCATCTCAGATAGCAGTCCACAAGTTATTTATGGAACAGATGGTGAACAGATTGTTTCCTGCTCAGGTTCTCCCAGTAGCCACAGTTTAACAGGGCTCCATCATGTTTCCCAGCCCTGGGTGGGACAGCTAAGAATCCGTCTCAAAAGACCACCCCATATCAGCACTGCAGTGATTCAGGGCAGCACTGTGCCCCCACAGTTGCTCCAGTACAACTAAATTCTTTAAGAATAAGGCCCACGAGGGGAATAGAGAAAGATCCTGTCTTCTGGGGCTGGGGACAGCCCTGAGTTAGGCTCAAATCCACCATCATCCCAGTGTCACATGTTTAACACCATCTCCACTCATCAGCTGCGTCTGGCTCCTCTCTCTGCAGCGAGGCAACTGAAGGTGGTCAGTGGCCACTCCACTATCTCTTAACAGGATATGTGATTAGAAACTTATTCTTCTGACAAAGATTGTAATGAGAACAGAAAATGGCATTGCACGAATCCATTCCTATGATAAGGGTTGCAATGAAAGAGATATGAGTTTTCATAATTGCTGTGTTAGTGCTGCAGATCTGTCCTCTTTGTTCTTGTCAGTATTAATGAAGAGAAAGAAAATAACAGTTGCGTCTTCTTTGGAGCAAGAGAGATTTCTGGTTTGTTTTGCCATGAAGGAAATGCAAATATCTACAGATTTCTTTCCACAGAACTGTGGAAATGCTCCTGCAGAACAGCTGAAAGCCACTGATGTACTGGCAAGCCAAAGGAAATACAAACTCCAAAGAGAAGCTATGCAGCATGCATCGAGCCTACCAAAGAAGCACTGTTTGCCAGAGACCCACTTTTCTGATTGCTTTGTGATGTCATAAAATAATATGACTCAGTGAGCACCAGCATCTTCCCCTATTGTTTTCCTGCTTGGATTGTGGAGCTGGCATCTCTCTTGCTTTCTGCAGCTCTCTTCCCACCACCATAGCTCATTACAGACCACAAGTTACAACTGCAACCGAGTGCTCAGCCATGTCCTCTGCCCCTGCCCATCCCCTTCCACCAGAGAAGCTGCAGGCATGCTGCCTGCTTGTAACTTCCTCCAAGCTGTAGCAGACCCCACTCATGGCAGGATGGACTGTAAGGCTCTTAGCACAACAGCCGCGGGAGCTGAGACTAGGAATGGCACTCCAGGGTGTAGCGAGAAGACTAGATATAGGACAAAATAAATACAGAAAGTGCAATGACGAGATGTGAATCCAGAACGAGAAGAATGAAAGCTGGCAGACATCCATCCCTTTCCCCCATCTCTATGCCTCCTGTGAAACATACACAGTTTTAGATGGCACCCAAGACATATTGCACAGTATATTGTAGAAATAGTGTCACGCACTTGATGGTATAGGCTCCTACTTCTTATTATCAGTTTTCAAAAAAGGCAGCTTGTTTTGCTAGCTATCAGACTATTTGAAAGGCTTGTAAAAATCTGCCTTGCCTGCCTGAACACACCCAGAAGCCCTGATTCTTTAATTTTAGGGAAAAACTGGAAAACACAGCCGAAGTCAGTACAACCTCTCCTGAAGCACAGACAGATTTCAGAGAACCCGGATCCTGCTGCTGTACAAATACCTCCTCCAGGCTGAAAAGATATCAAGACAGGACTCTAGGCTGTAATCAAGAAGCACAGGGAGTGGAGTGACTGGTATAAAGAAAGGAGAGCCCATCCTGAAGCAGGGTGAGAAGGGAGCCATGTCAGGCAAAACTCATTTAAGAGCGGGTGTGTGGGCTGGAAACCCTTACTTCTCCAGAAAGGACATAATTGTCTCATGTTCAGGTCCCATGACACCTTGGTTCTGCTTCAGACTCAGACTTATTTTACAGTTCTGGGCAGCAGCCTTTTTTTCTATTTTGTTTTTCTGTCCTGTGTGATCATCTGCTTAGTTTCCTTTTCCAGTTCATTAAAATCCACAAGGCATTTGATTCTTTCAACATCCTGGACAGTATCCAAAGCTCCCGATAACAGCAGGGAACCTTGATCTCTCCATTGCCTAATATACCCTACTTCAACATTGCAAACTGAAACACACAATGCCACAGTTGCAAAATGCTGTAGTTCAAAACCATATAACCAGGATTTGCAGAATTTGACAACAGTTTGGCATGTCCCGTGATGCCACCAAAACCAAGGATCAGGTTGATACTCTTGCCAAGTCTGTATAATTACACCACCCTCCAGGATAAACCATCTCAGAGCTTCCAGGTGTTTGTCACAGCTCACACCCCAGCAAAAGAAGACCTACCTCTACCCATCAAGACTGTATACCCCTGTCCTGCCAACTCTTCTGCCAAGAAAGATAATATCTTGCCTTTGTCATTAGCCAAAGGTGAAAGAATAATCTTATGTTGTGGGGTCTATCCAGAGATTACTTTTAGATTATATTAGAAATTACAGATCTATTTTTATCTTTAGCTCTGCTATCACATCCCCATGAAACCCTCGGACAGTCACTTTGTCTCATTGCCTCGGTGGTAAATCAGGGCTGTAGATATCCCTGCTCCACTGGCACTTCAGCTCCTGGCAGACCCAAAGCAGAGAAAGAAGAGGGCGAGCCACTCACTCACTCGGAGGAAGGGACTCCACTGGTGGCTGGAAGACAACCAGACTTTGTGCTTCAGGTTTCATGGGTGCCAGGGAGCAGGGGATGAGCCAGGAGCCGGTGGGGACTCCAGCACTGGCCATGCCCTCAGCAACAGGGCACAGTCCCACGAGGTCTCAGCACATCCAGCAGAGCCAGGGGTGGTCCATCAACAGCCCCAGACACAGCGAGGGGATGACTGGGACCAGGGTCCCTCCAGGGAGCCCTGTCTGGAGCAGGAGGTGGGGTAGGAGACAAGGCTATAATGTAAGTAGGAGGGGTCCTTCCAGGAGGCAGAGACATCTACACATCTACAGCACAGCTCAGGCAGGGACCAGGGACCCAGGCCTGACTTTAAATGGACTCCTGGCTCATGGGCAGGGTGCCTGGGTGGAGGTCCCTGCTCAGGGCCTATTAGTGCCCTCAGGGCTCTGACAGTAGGAAAACAAAGAAATATTTCTGCAAACAGAGGCGCAAAACTTCAGTTATGCAGGGAGGAAGGCAAACACTGCAGCGCTGGTAGAGTGACACGTGTCAGACATCCCTCCAGAGACAAGAATTTCCAAACCTGTGACATCCCTTGACTTCAGTCCCTAAAGCAGAGCAGTGAGAAATGGGGGGGTGCAGCAGCATCCCTGCACGGGTAGGCAAGAGCCGTTAGGCAGGCAGGGTAGGCAGAAGCAATGCCAATGGATACAGGGATATGCTTCTGATTATAGGCTGCCCAGCAGAAGTGGCCCAAATTTGCCCAAGTCCTGAGCCAGCTGGTTTCTGAGGGAGCCCTTTGACCTTCTGGGCACTGGTCCTTCAAAACAAGAAAGAGCAGCAGTTGCCACCGGTGCTGAGAGTCCACGCTGCTTGCCCATCTGCAGTAGCCTGCAAAAGAATTGCGAGAGGCAAGTAATACCCATGAGGCTAAGCTTGGGCCAGGACTAGGTGCAGGAGTTACTGCCACTTCCCAGCCTTGCACAGGTACCCGGCGCAAGGCTGCCTGTCCATTCAGTGACGCTTGGGGCAGAGGTGGGCCCTGGATGCTGGGACCAGGTGGGACAAGTGTAATGAGATATTTCTGATGGCGAAAGCTGATGCAGAAACTCAGCACAATGGTTCCCAAGCTCTCTTGGCTTACAGCTTGCTGCTGCTGATCTAGTCCTGGGAAAGGCCAAATATGCATCCAACAGCTTGTCTGTCTCACCCCTACCAGCAGTCTACCAAAAGTTACCATGTGACCTTCTGCCATGCAATCAAGATGGTGCTGTGGCCACACATGGCCTTTGAAACACGTAACACCAGCCAGCCCACGGTTCCTGCATACACCTTCCAACCAAAACCGGGCAGGGGCAGCAGTCTTCCCCCAGAGTTCCTCACATGTGATTCACTAGCAAGCTATTTTTGTGCTCTTTCATAATACATGTTTTTGCAAAAGTTTTTGAGGACCAAACTCCAGGCAAGTGCTTTTCTTTGTAAGCACCGAATCTCTCATGGTAATTGTTTCTTCTCCAGGAGGCCACCAGACTTGAGGTCCCCCTAAGATTTTGGCCTTCTGTCCCATCCCAGCTCAGGTCCAGCACTGCAGCAAAGGCCAGTGGCTAGAAGAGACTTCACAGCTGTGTGGATTGCCTGGGAACGCTGCTCAGACTGGCTCGGTGGAACCAAAGGCACTGAACACACGAGGATGTAGGTGGGAGTCTCTTGCACGCTGGTTTGCAGGTAGCCTGCGACACCTCCTTAGGCAAGGCTGTTCTTCTCGGCTTTGCATTGAAACCCACGCTTGGGGCAAGCTGGCTGAACAGGCACAGGGCAGTGAATGGGACGGGTCAGTGGCTCCCTTTCTAACTGCGCTTTTTGGACCCAAACCCACGAGTCAGTGCAACAGCTAAAGCAGGTTCCCAGCTTCTCCTGGGAACGGGGCAGCCTTTGCAATATTCTGACACCATCTGCACACAGTCTTTTCAGAAATGTGAAAACTCATCCTTCCAGAGCCCTTCCATGGACAGTTTGCTTAGGGAGTTATCAAATCTACATAACCATATGAATACCAATTTACCTTTATTGTATATTGCACTGTTCATGTCTACTGATGAAAGCGGCTATGGAACAATAGCAGGTAATGAATATATTGAACCGAGCAGTAGATATATCTGGAATGTATAACTAGATTCTGCTTTGACTGTTCAATCTTTCTGCACAAGCGTGGGAGTATGCGTTCACCATGTACAATAGAACTAATACCAAGAACTGCCTGTTTGCAACATTTGTTACCTCTGGAGAATTTAAAAATTAAGTGAAGGGAAATGTACTTTTGTTTGTAGAGTGTCAGCTGAGTCCTTCTGAATTTCAAAAGCTCAAACACAGGCAGGACCTGCAATATCAGCAACTCCTGCCTCTTTCTATACCTTGTTCCTTTCTTCAGAACTCAATCTTTTCTTTCTTCCTTTGTGGTTTTTGATTTCCTCCACTGTTGCTGATGTGGGTTCCATTGGCCAGAAAGCTTTGAAAGCACCAGCGTGGAGCTCAGATAGCCAAACCATGACACCTGTAGGATACAGGTGCCTGGGAAGAAACAGTTTGCTGCATGAAAGTGTGCATCAACCATGATACCTTGTTTTCTTTGGTTTTCAGAGGTTTGGGGGTTTCTTAAAATAACATGGGTTTTGTCCTTTGGACAAAAAAAAAAAAAAAAAAGTTCGTCTGTTATAAAAACAGAGTATTTCCTGAGCAGCTTCCACTTAGTTAGAAAGCCATTTGCCACTGAGCAGGATTTAGATGGTGATCTGTCCTACTCAGCCAGAGAGTTCATGGCCTGGGTTTATTTCTGCTGTTCTTGGATTATATGAGCCACTCGAGCACAGCAGTACCGAAAGGGATCCATCTGCTGCCATCTCTCATTGGTCCCAGGAAGGAGGACGAACAGGCTCCCCTTGCTGTGCCTTCCCTCCTGTGAGCCAGACGTGGGGAGAAGCATATTTGGGGAGGAAGCCAAAGCAGTATTTCCCACCCCCAGCCTGAGGAAGGGATGAAGAGGAGGCTTTGTGGGTCATGCTCTCAGGAGGATAAAGAGAAAAAGAGAGGGGATGAGTAGGACCAAGGGCACAGCCTGCACTCCATCCTTGGGACAACCACCTCAGTGCCTCTGAAGACTCCAGAGAGCCTCCGTGGGGCTTGGGCTCCGTTCCCGACATCAGTTTCACACTCCAGCCGCCAACCTGAAGCACTAGGGGTTCTTTTGCAGTTGTCTCGATTTGGATGAGGCACTAACACACGTCAGGCAGCGCTGACCAAAGTAAGCTCAGGCCTGCTGCTAAAAGCCCTGTGTTGCAATCACCGCTCTCTGGTTCCCGCTCTCTGGTTCCCGCTCTCTTCCCTACCGTTTGTCTCCCGCCTTTGTACTGCCAACCACAAATCCACGGGATGGGTGCTCTGCTGCACACCCCCCTGTGAGCAACACATCCCAACCTAATAGAAATAAGAAACATCTCTTTTCCTATGGGTTTGGACCTGGTCCCTTAAGAACCCAGGTTATCATTACTTAGGAAAAACAAACAAGGAAGCGTAAAGATAGTCATGTAATAGCAGGGCTGTGGGTATTTTGAGTAAACCATCTAGTATGAGACACAGGGAGAGCTGTCTTAATCTCCAAGCCATCAGCTCTGTGGTGAAAACCGCAGGGAGCTTCTGAGCATCCTTATATCCTGAATCCTGCAAATTCCAAAGCTACAACAGCCCACGCTTGCAGAGGACTTTGGAATGCTCCGGTTTATTTCCATGCACTTGTGCTAATGTGTTCTTAAAGATAATGCCTATTCATCCCAACACTATTTTGTAAAAATCCAGTCATAGGAGGCAATCTTATCTCCTTGGATACATAGGCTTTGTTTGAATATGATAAAGCTACAGAGAAATTAATTTATTCTCTTGAAATAGTCTGTCTTTCTGTGTATATCTGTACATATATATATGTATGTATTTTTAGCTAATGAAAGAAAAAGTACAAAGTTAGTTTAAAAATTCAGCTAACAGCATTATATGGTTTTATGCAGAGACAGAGCTTCTCAGCTCCTCCTAATTAGCAAATCTCTGACTCTGATGGAGCAGTTTGGCTGAAAAACTAGCCCAAAAAGTGGCATTTAATTTTCTAACTTAATTTCAAGCTACAAATAGGACTCTCTGTTAGGTTATTTAATTTTATTTTTAAATTATAAAGGAGTATTAAGGAGTCATGTTTTCCAAAATTTGTGGCTGCAAAAGTTCCTGAGACAAGGAGACTTGGTTTTATTCTGATTCCTTCATGCTTTGCTTCTAAAAGGAAAATGAAGGGAAATGAAGCTGTTGAGGGCAAAGCTTCAAGTGAACAACCAGCGAATGCCAAAGAAAATAAGCAGAGTACAGCAAAGGAACTGTCAAAGTTGCTTTCTATGGATCCTTTAAATAAAAAAAAAAAAAGAAGTTTTTGCATCCTTACCTATTTCTTCTCTGTCATCTACATGGTGTGCCCCATGGAGGCTCTCTGGAGTCTTCAAAGGCACTGAGGTGGTTGTCCCAAGGATAGAGTGCAGGCTGTGCCCTTGGTCCTACTCATCCCCTCTCTTTTTCTCTTTATCCTCCTGAGAGCATGACCCACAAAGCCTCCTCTTCATCCCTTCCTCAGGCTGGGGGTGGGAAATACTGCTTTGGCTTCCTCCCCAAATATGCTTTGTGCTCAAAAGTTACACTTCTCAAAATCCTGCCAAAATAACTTACTTCCCTAACTTCCACCAAGCTTTCTCCAACCTTGGAGCTGCCAAGTAATCTTGTTCTCAGTATTAGATAAATTTTCAAAGTTTAGATACTTGAAATCATAAAGTTCACCATGATTTTGTTGCACAACTTCAAACCGCATGAAAATCCGCAAAACTCTCTGGTAACTTAGACCAGTAGAGGGGAGTGTGGACAGAAGCACCCACCAAGATCTGAGCACTTGGTACTGTCTATGTGTTTAGGAGAGAGGGTATCTTCCTCTAAATAAACAAGAAAAGCAAAATTGTAATGGATCCCAGGATCTGATACCCCAACATTGTAGACAGGGCTTGGAGCCACCAGTTGCAGACGTACGTTTCAGAAATATGAAGTTTGAAACCGAAGCCTCAGTCTCAGGAGCCTGGAAAATAGAGACTCCAAAGTCATTCAGACTCTGCTGTAAAACATCACCCCAAAGTTTTCCTCCTCTGCTTTACCACTCACATGCAACACAAACAAACATGCTGTGAAGACTTCCAGTCAAACCAATTCCACTTTAAAAAACAATAAAATACATTGTGAACACACTCATATTCCCTCACCCTTCTTTCACTCTGATGAAAGGTCATAAAGGTCCGGTTGGGCAAATTCAGTTGAGGACTTGCTCCACTACCCAGTTTCTCAGGATTGCTGCCAAGAAAACAAGCAGAATTGCAGTTGTTTTGATTAAACCATGCATTTCTGATGCCAAGAGACACTGCAAATTAGCTAAGCCTCATTCAGAGGAAATTTATATCAATTTTCCATCTCCAATGAGACCTGTGTGAGCAGTTCCAGCTACGTGAAAAGGATGTTTGGCTGATAAATATCGTGAGACAACAAAGGGCCAAATGGAGCTGGCTCAGGCACCAGGTGAGGTGGTGGGAATATCTTCGATAACACAGGCTAGCTGGGGCCCTGCCAGGCTTTCAGCCTGGTTGTACAGCTGCCATGCGCGAACACAGCAAGGAGCAGACCCTGTGTCAGTGTCACTAAAGCAGACAAAGCACATAAGAAAAGCAATACTAGCTACTGTGCATTGGCAGCAGTGTGAAGAGCTGTGACAGGAGTATGCAGGGAAAGAGGGACGTTCCCAAGCAAGGACAGTCTCCAGATTTGCTCACACATGGTGGTAGGTATGGTATAAATACTACAGATATCTAGATATCTATATAGATGTGGATACCAAGACAAAACACAGCTTGGCTGCTGCAGTGGGGGAAGCCCACTGCCTGAGCGCTAAGGAGAAAAGCTGTGTCCCCTGTGGTGGTGACACTCAGCTCTGATGTACTTGGCCACCAAGGCTCGCTGAAGACAGGCATGAAGCATTTAACAACAGAGACAACTAGTGATTTGGAGGGAGTTATGAAAAAAAAGGTCAGTCGAGGAATTTTAATTCACCTGCAGCTCCACTTCCTAAATTAGTCTTGGGAAAGGTGGCCAAAGTTACACTTACTGTGTCCAAAAGATGAATGAATGGGACTTCTGAGGTTGAAGGCAGGTGGTTTCAGAGGTGTTCACCACAAACATCCGTCTGTTCCCCTCCCTCCAGCTCCCCTCTTCCCATGGGGCAGGTTTCTGCTGGGTGAGAGATCACGAGCCCTCCATGAAGCCAGGGAAGAAACCTAGATGTAGATGGGTACATGACGACAGGGTTAACTGGCTGGAGCCACTGCTGACCCATGATTTTCAGTAATATCCACAACCAAGAATGAAAACAGGTTTTAAAGCCCGGGGTTAAGGTAGCAGCCTCAAACCATGGCACTGCAGCTCCTGCAGGAAGAGGGGAGCATAGCTGGTCAAACACCCCGTGCCTTGAGAGCAGCTGCCACAATTTCAGCTGTTCTTGGTGGCATGTCTTCCTCTCACGTGCCTTCTAGCTCTGGTGTTGCCGGCTGCTGCCCGAGTTAGAACATACAGGTCATTAAAACTGAGCTCAGCATCATCAATATAAACTGTCTGACAGTAATTTAGGCCATGTTCATCAGTGGTGGAGAACAATCGGTCATAGTCAAGTTATGTCTCACCCTGCAGACAGGGTGTCCTCTGCAGTCAAGTGCCTTTACTCTCTCCCAGCCTCTCCCTATGTCCTGTGGGAAGCTTTTGCTGCTTTTCAGCTCCTTGTGACATCTCTTGTTTGCTGAATAGGTCAAACTGGGGAGGACTCTGTGCTGACCTTCGTCACACCACATTCAGCTGCCTCTGACTGATACAGGATAAGCTGCCCATCACTCCTCACCTGTGAGAAGAGGCAGCTATGGGGCACAAACTCCCCTCATCCCTCCAAGTGGCATGGCTGAGGCCACCTGTACAAGACAGACTCTCTCCATCTAACATGTTTCCACCTCTGTGAGTTGGCTGAACCTCTTAGAAAGGGAACCTGTTAGCATTCAGGTCTGACCCAGCCCACCTGATCAAGCTACAGGTGATGTTGAATAGCAAAAGCGTTTGACTCCAGCATGAACAGCAGCTTCAGTCTCCAGGACAGCACTGCTGCAAGATGTTGCCCTCTAATGTCTCCTCTGCTGTGAGCCTTTCTCCTTCCCTAAGCTGCATATCTGAAAATTTTGGCAGCCCACTGACAATGAGAAAGTGTTATAACATACAAGACCATTCCAATAAAAAAGATGGGCAAAACCTGACCTCCTTTTGGCAAAAAACCCCTCACAGAGTATAAAGTTCTTCTATGGGAGACAGCCATCCCTGGTCAGTCTTCTGACTGTATTTCCACCTCCCCTATAGCATCTTTTCCTCTCCCCTGCTTGAAAGATGAACATACCTACCTGCCCTGCAGCCACTACGTCTGGTCACAGGAGACTACAGGCAGCAACAATACGGAGGGTGAGAAGCTGCTCCACTGAAGCAGCTGTGCCTAGCATCTGTATCTGAGCTGCCGCATTAGAGCACATCAGCCGCCTTCATCTTTTTAAACACTGTCAGTACAGTGAGGTAGGCAACCTCTCTGCTCAGCCCTGGGAGACATTATCCCAATGCTGGCTTTTTACGTAGCTTGAGCGGTAATCCAAAAGGAGAATATCACAAGCGGACAAAATAGCGGATTGGAATAGGTCAGATTAACAAGGGATTTCCAAGGAAAGCTGGGAAAAAAGACATAGTCGCAGGTGAACTTAAAGAAGTTTACACGGTAATAGAGGGGTATGTAAACTCACCAAGCCTCCCTCCACTGCTTATCAAAGCTGTCTTGCATCAGACAGGTGGGCAGTCTGCGTTGATCAGGGTATTTTTTGAACACACTGTGATCTTCCCTGTGCTGACTTACCATCAGGCAGGCAGGGAGCAGATTATCCATGAGGCATTACAACAGGTAATCTTTATTGACAGTTTTTAGAAGAAGGTCTTCTTAAGGCTGTTTTTCCACTGCCACTGCTCATGTGTTGGGCTGGGCTTATTCTGTGCAGGTAACAAAGGTAAAGATGACAAGATACTTTAATGCCTTGGTTCCCATCAAAGCAAGCACCTTCAGCTGGGCTTTTCCAGTTCACCCACTCCAGGAGACTAAGGGCAGCTACAAACTGAAGAGCAGTCGCATGACTTGTCTATAGCGCAGTAACTGCCCATTATCCCCGTCCCACCCCAAAGCCCCTCGGTGCTCAGTGCTATAAAAACACATCTCTGAATTTCCACTGCCTGCAAAACAACTGGCTTCAGTTCAGTTCCTTTCCATATTTGCTGAGCATAAAACAGGTCAAATCATGATTCCACCACCCAGCTAAGCCAGTCTCCCAATGTGTCTGTTTGCCTTTCTAAGTGTCAGTTCACAGGTTACGTGACAAAATCTTACCTCCAGCTCACAGAGGAAGAGTGGCAGGTAAGAAACACCGAATGATACCCTGCCCCAGTTCATCAGAGCCATCAGCCCCATGGGCCGGGGGGCAACCATCTCTGGGAGTCATAAGGAGGCTTACTGCCTAAGGGTATGGGGATCATTACTGGCTGCAGAGGAAGAGCTCTGTGAGGAGCCACCTGGTTCCCAGTGCCTTGCTGGGAGGTGTCCTGTGGGTCCCTAGTATCAGGATGGCCCATTCTTGCACCTGGAGGATGCTGTACTTCAAGACCTGTCACCTTTCCTAAGTTCCTTTGCTCTTCAAACTGCCTCCCATGGGATCCCTTGCTCCCCTGCTCCAAGGGACAGCTGGGAGTCTGATTTCTGAGAAATGACTTCTTCTGTTATCTCAGAGCAGCACAGCCTGCCCAGCAGTCTCGGAGGGTGGTACTGTCTTGCCAACGTTGCAAAAACGCAAGCAGAGTGAAAGGGGTATGCAACATCAATCCAGGACAACGTTGTAGAAATCTCCATACAGGACCCGTTCTCTGAAGAATTAAAGAAGGGAATACAACAAGGCAAATCAATCTGTTTTTATGGAAAATAGGGCTTGTCAAACAAACACGATTTCACTCTGTGATGAGATTACAAATTTGGTTGATAAAGGGAACTGTCCAGATGTAATATGCTTAGATCTTCGAAGGGCTTTTGACTTAGTATAAAATGACATTTTGTTTTAAAAAAATTGTACTATATAGCATCAATAAAGCATGAACTAAACAGATTAAGAGCTGCCTACCTGACAGATATCAAGCAGCAACCAGCCAGGGGAAACCAGCGTTAAACAGGAACGGCTCTAGTGAGGTGGCACGAGGAGCGAGACTGTGCCTGGAATGGTTTTCTGCTCTCAGCTGTGCTCTGGGAGTCGAGGCAGGTGAAATTGGCAGGTGATGCAAATGCCAGCAGCTCAGCAGAGAGTGATGATGATAAGCCTGCCATGCCAAGCTGTCTGGGTCACTCGGGGAGCAGGGACCACTCACACAGAGTTGGCTTGAATACATGAAGTCATGTGTCTAGCAAGGACACACACATAGGACAGGGACTGTACCCCAAAACAGGGGTTGCAATGGCCACAGGATTGAATGTGACCTCTCAGCATGAGGATTTGGCAAAGAGACACAATCCTTGTCTACCAATACACTGCATGTGACTTTTCAGGCTGTGATGAGACCAGTCCTGGGATACTATGCGGCCTTCTGGCATCTGGAGATCAAGAAAGCACAGAAAAGTCAAAGATAGAGTGGAAAAGATCTACCAAAACTATCTAGAGACTGGGGGACAGGGAAAGGGGGGCATTAGCAGAGAGGCTCAGACAGCTCAAGCTGCCGAGAGCTTTGTGGCAGGCCCTCAACCTCACCGTACACATCCTCATTTCTTCTGAGCATTGCCGTTCAGCTTCAAGGACTCCTTCCTGATGGACAGCCAAGATGTTGAGCAAAGGCCATGTCCACCCACAGCCCTGTGACCATGTGGAGTCTGCAGACCAGACCCAGCCTCTCACACACAGCTCCTTGCTGCAGGTAGGTGAGACCTGCAGACGTCACTCGGAGTGTCGCGGTGATATTCAAGCCTCAGCAGCGCCCTGTGTCACACAAGCAGGATTGGGAATAATGGGCTGTGCTACCTCTCTCTAATTTGCAGCATTGTAACCATTCTAATTTGCAATTTTCCCCAAATGAGACACTTGCATGTCAATTGTCTGCTACCAATTACAAGACGGGCAGTGCATGCCGTGAAAAAGTAGCATCAGCCTCTATTGGGATCATTAAAAGACAGCGTTGTAATCTCACCCAGGCATTTTAGGTGCTTAACAAACCAAAAAGGGCAGACTTTCCTTAAGAAAAGCAGCAAGAAGCTGCCAAATGTGTCTTTTAACCGAGTGGAGCTTGCCAAGGTGAGTTTAGCAGTGCTATTTTGAGACTGCCAGACTGAATTACTTTGAAGATTTTGTTGTTTCTTTGCTTTAGTTGCTTTTTTAAGGAAAAGAAAAAAGACTAAGATAAAAGAAGAAATACAGTAAGGAAAGAGAAGGAAAATAGCAACCTACAGCTCTTCACTAAGCTGCAGCTCCTTGCTAAAAATGCAGGCAGGAAGCTTTCTGGAGGATGCACAACAGCACCACAAGCTTAGACCCTGTAAGTTGTTAAGTGTCCCTTATGTCATTCCATCTTGCCATCCAGCTTTTTGGCTTCACTTCTTCAACACGCTCTTCACACCTACATGCCCTTCAGGAAGTGTTTTCCCTGCCTCAAGGCCATGAGGAGAGTGGAAGAGCGACCCTCTTGCTGCAGGCAGCAGAACAGGCTGCAGGGCAGGCAGGATGGTGTGTGCTTGGGTCATCTTCCAACACAGAGCCCGTCTGCTTTGATGGTTTGGGGCGCTGTTGCCCCTTTCTGCCAGACGAAAACTCAGACGTGAGGAGACATCCATCTTCCCACATGGATAGCCCTACTTGGGGAGCAGTCTTCTCTCCTCCAGCTGCTGCAGAGAACAAGCCTTTAGGGTCCCCATATGTGAGGTGGGTCTTCCACTCCACTGGGTAGACCTCATGGATGCAATACACTGCTCCTGGACCCCTGCCCTGCCAGAGAACATGACGTAAGGGAAATTAGGACCTCTGTGCTCTGCTTTACAGAAGTGGGACACTTTATGGATAGGGAAGCTGGTTATCAGTGCATTAAAAAGGACAAGATGATTTTTTCAGAGCATCACCCATGCATGGCTGGAGCTCATCTCACCAAAGTCCTGGGCTGTGTGTCATTCCTGCTGGGCCAGCTGCTCCTCCAAGAATCTGTAGGTCAGCATGGCAATAACACTACAGTTGTTCTCCTTTTGGGCTCAACAGATGCAACACATACACAGCAAACAAAGGTGAATGAGATCTCCAGCAGCACAAGCAATCGCTGCTGCAAACTGACCTCAACAACCAAAATGACTTGGAGCAGCCCAAAGGACGCTGAAATGAAATGAGTGCAAGTGCAAATGAGAGGAAACATGGGCACTATATAGCTAAGTGGCCGCTTCTTCAAATATCTGAGAATTAACCTCCTTGTCATAGAGCTGAACAACAGAAAAGGTGAAAGAGCAGAGGAACTTTGCTACCAATAAGACCATGCTCAAGTTTTGGCAGCGTTTCTTAACAGCACAACCAGGGCCAAGGCTCTTCAGGAAGGCGTTCTTGTTTGCCCCTTCCTCATCAGCTGTCTGTTTGGTACCAAGCTGCTGCCATCCGTATCTTTATCTCATGACCCCCTCCAGCACCACACTGCAGTCAGCATTGCTTATGCAGGCCATGTTTTCCAGCAGACACCGACAACAGTTTCTGTCTCAGGGAAGGCTAAATTGCTGTGGGATCTGCGGAAAAAAAACATGCTTGCTGCCCCGCAGTAGATATCAAGCATCACATCTTCATTATAATCAGGCCTCCATTGTTGGTGAACAATGAACTCATCACACTGGGGCACGTGTAGAAAATACCTCTCCGTTATGTGGGAGAGCCAGTAAGAGGCTTTACTAAAAAAACATTAGAAATCTGACAGTAGCCTTATCCCTGTCCACATGATTCAGGAGGGCATTTCATCAGGACTGGGGAGGTAACAGGGCCGTACATCAGGAGGAGTCTGGGTGGGAGCTGCCAGAAATTAAATTCTAAATCACACGGTGTGGAAAAGCTGTCCATGGAGATGGCCAGGATGTTCTTCCTGCATGTGGGTCAGCAGGGTTGAAATGGCAGCTGTATGGGATGATGTGGCAAGCTGCACCTGGATGCTTCTAACCTGAAGCATCGCTTGGATTAAATCTTTTTTTTTTTCCATACTTCTCATAAGAACAAACAGCTGCCCTACTGCCAGCCCTTGTACTTCTAAAACACGTGGCACAGATCTTCCCTCAGACACCTAAAAGGCACTGCTCGCAACACTGAAACTAGACGCTGTCTCATACTTTCAAAAATCTGATTAAAAATTCATCAAAATGTTTATGGTGGAAATTTTGAACATAACTATCACTATAACCCAGGTCTCTTCTTATTTCACTGATTTCTTGCTCAGTTCTAAATCTAGCCAACAATATTCACATTAGAAAAATCATTCAGAGCCATATTGGAAGTAAAAATATTACATTTTAATTGGGGAAAAATGAGGAAAAATATTTTTCTTTACTTAATTCAGCCTGTGAAATCTATCATGCATGAAAGTTTTAAACCACTGTATGGTTTCATATACTTAATAGGCAGCAACAGTAGACTCTCCTGCAGGCTGGGATGGCTTTTGTGACATCTCAAAGAAAAAGAACCTGAAAATATGATAAATACCTCTGAATTACAATAACTTTTTAATGCACACTTCTCTTGCAAGTAGATCGCATTTATGAAACATGAATAAATGCACACATCAAAAAACCCTACATATTTCAGCTACTGAGACTGAGCATGATTACTTGTGAAAAGACCCTGCAAATCCTCCTCAGATGTTTGTCGGTCAATTGGCCCGAGAGTCAGCCCAAATTTCCACTTTGAAAGTGATTTATAGGATGCTCATAGAAGCTAAAGAAAGCAAGAGTGCTAATTAAGCGTCTCTAACTGTCTGAACGACAGGTACAACCCAAAGCGACTGCACTGCAGACTTTTTCCCTGCAATGGCCCACTAACACCTCCTGAAGGCTCCAGATTCAGCCAAGCTGAAAAATGTATTTCTGCCTTTTGCGTTCTTCTTGGCTGGCTGAAGTGGCGGGGGCTGTGCAAAACTGCGCCCTGTGTAAAACTGACTGATGCTCACCTCCCAGCACAAAGGGCTGCAATTGCTCCTGAGCCATCACAGATAGATTTCCCCTGCCAGAAACAAACACGATCTCTCTAGGTCTGAATTGTTATTAATAATGCGGAGAAGTCTCATTCTACACTGTAAGGGCTCATTTGATCGTGATAAAGACAGTGATGAAAGGAAGCACAGAGGCTTCTGAGCTCAGTGTGAACGCTGCACTTTAAATCACTAGAACAAATTAAATTCCAAGAGAAAAATGCTGTAAGGCACTTGGCCAGGGTGCCTGAGCTGGAGGGTTATTTACACAGTTTCTTTCTTTCAACAAGTAAGTTTTCTGAGTGAAGCTAAGGCAAATATTCCCCGGAGAAACTAAGTTGTAGTAGATCTTGAACAGTAAAAAAAAGGAAGGCAGAGGAGATCAGACCTGCCAGAAAGAGATAGCTTCATCCATGTTTAAATTATTGAACCACTTTCTTCTGAATAAGCTCTCAAGAACAAGGCACAAAAGTTCAAACCAGGAAATCCAGACGTGGAGGATACACGCCCCTCACTCTGTACTCTGTCCACAACCAACACGCTGCATTAGTGTATAGGAACCGAACAAAGCAAGTAGCATTCTTATCTTCAAGAAAGGCAAGAAGATGGATCCAGGGAACAACAGGCTGGTCAGCCTTACCTCAGGGGTGTTCCAGGCACCGGAGGGGATACTTCCCCGTAGCCTGTGGAGAGGACTTCGGCGGAGCAGGTATTTTCTATGCACCTCATGAAGAAGACCGTACCGGAGCAGACATCCACACTGCAATCCGTGGAGGACCCCACAACGGAGCACATGGATATCCCCTGAAGGAACTGCCACCTGGGAAGACCCCGTGCTGGAACAGGTTCTCCTGACAGGAACTGTGGCCCACGAAGGAGCCCACACTGGAGCAGATTTTTTGTGATGGATTGCAGCCCATGAAGAGGACCCATGCAGGAGCAGCAGAAAAGCATGAGGAGGAATGAGGGGCAGAGAGGACCTGTTATGACCACAACCCCCCATTCTCCATCCCCCCTGCACTGCTCTGGGAGGCAGGGGAGGCAAACAAGTCAGAAGTCACAATAAATTAATTTTCATAAATTTGAGTCTATTTTGCCTGCAATAGTAACTGGTAAGCAATCTCCCTGTCTTTATCTCGACACATGAGCTTTCTAGTTCCTGGGGGTTTTGTTCTATTTTCTCCTTTATCCTGCTGGGGCTGGTGGGGGGCGAGCACTGGGTGGGAGTTAGTCTGCTAGATCTGAAAGAGCAAAATTACCATCCCCTTCTTCACTTTAGAAAGAAGAGCACTATGATAACAAACACAATCTAAAACGGGACTGCTTGCAGGCTGCCTCTGAGGAACAAAAAGGGGCAAATAAACAACACAGTCTTCTCAGGAGAATGAGTAAGAAAGACCAAGGGCTTGGGCCTGAACCAAAACATACACGTAAAGCAGAGTGGCTCTGGATTTGAGTGATCCAGGTTGAAGAAAAAGGAGACTAACCTAGGTCTCAAAGGTTCCCTCTGTTTCAGTGTTTCTGACAGCATTAGTTCAGGTCACACAGCATTGAGCACCTTGGTCATTTTATCAGTTGGCATGGGGCAGGGCTTCATGATGTAAGTTATCCGTTGGTTTTTAAATTGGTCTTTCTTGGTTTGCTAAGGCACTTGAAAAAAGTAAGTTGAAACTATTAAAAATGTCAAGCCAGCTGCTTAAGTGAATCCAGCAAATACAACTGTCAGCCTCAGAATAAAAACATGCAAACGTTAAAATAACAACACAACCTCAAATGACTCGTATTCATTGAATTTTAGAACAATTTAGGTTGGAAGAGACCTCCAGAGGTCAGCTAGCCCATCCATCTGCTCAAAACATGTCTAATCAGATCAAGGGATGCTTGTCAACTCCTCATGCATATGCATTAGAGTCTATGTTTTCTAAAGCATTTTCCACCCTCTAACTTCTAAGTTCATTACCAAGGAGAAGACAGATACTATCCCTATTATTAACAAGAGGAAACTGAGGAAATTTGAAAGAAATGCAGTTTGTCTGATCAGAGCTGTTAACTAAACACAGGCTTTCCCCATGGTTTTGCATATCATCTCAATATCTGGCTGTTCTGGATCAGCCTTCCAAGATGACTGGTGAACATAAGATGGAGCTCAACATGGGGTGGATGCAATGACACTGGAGATGCTCTCCGGTCCTACACCTTCTAGTGCCTATCATCAGGCCATGACATGACACCCAATACAAGGCCAAACACTCATAGTGATCAGAGAAGACCAGGGAGAAGAAAATCCAGACATGAGCCTTTTATTTGACCAGAGCATCTCTCTTAGGTGCTGTTAACCACTAAGTGAGGTCTCAGAGCATAAAGGAGTGAGACTGGAACAACTAGTGCTGTGATCACATGCAGCAATTCAATCTCCATCTGCTCCAGAAAAACGCAAGGTCATTAGCTAGTGTTGTCACAGTTGTTAATGAGCTATTTACTTTGTTTGGTAATATGCCAGCCCACCTCAAAGACAGACAGCAAAATGAATGGATCAAGACAGGGAAAACAATGACCCAGTTATTTCACTTTTCTAATAGACGGTGTCTTCCAAACCATGACGGAAACAGAAAGGAGATAGAGGAGAAAAAAGAGCTCATCAAAAATCTTTCTGTCTTCACAGAGTTACAGTTTTCACCAAAAACTTTGGCTGCCCTCAGATGAATTTTTGACTACAGAAGAAATAAATTCAAATTTAAACAAATAACAAAAAAAAGAAAAAAAAGAAAGAAAAAAGAAAAAAAAAGAAAGAAAAAAGAAAAAAAAAGAAAAAAAATCCACCAAAAAAACACCCAAAACCCCAAACAATTTCCTGCTACAAAAACTTCAGGCAAAATGGTTCTTGTCCAGCTGTAGGGAATACCAGACAGGAAGAAAGCAGTGCTTTTAAACTGTAACATATCCTGTATCTGTGTTTCCAGATGGAGGTTAAAGAAGAATGATTCACAAAAGAGCAAAAAAGCCTGTCAGAGGTCTGGAAAAGATGCCTTATAAAGAGACATGTAGACCAAAGCTCTTGTCTGTATTAAATTATTTCAACGTGGGTTATAAAAGTTACTGAGAAGTATGAATTCTTCCGTCTCCAAAAAAAAGCAAAATACGGGTCAAGAGTGAAAGCTGAACATATCTAACAGTGAGGTAAATCACTCACTTGGCAACTTCCCTCGCAACACAGTAGAATCACCATCACCTGAGGCCTACAGCCGGCTGGATAAAGGATGCGGCCTAACTAAATCAGGAGTTATGGGCTGGATACAGAAGTTGTTGGGTAAAGTTTCGAGGCTTGAATTATGGTAGAAGGGCAGGATGTAGATTTGTAATGATCCCGTCCAGCCTTAAGATCTATGAATAATGCAGTTACTTCTGCTTTCATTTTGGCAGCGGCCGTTGTCTTGGATGCAAGTCCCCAGAACTCCACTGCATCAACTGGATCTCAGCTAAGTGAGGATACCAGCTGAGGATGCAGCTTACAGGATGGAAATTTACAGAAATGAAACAAATTAACAGCTTCCCGAGCTCAGCAGTATTCATCTGACTCTTCTGCTCTGAGTGTGCTGAGAACACTTGCACTTTTATGGCTGTAATTATGCAGCCCTGTTCATTGCTTTGCTGCCTAGCCCAAGGTTTATAGAGCAACACAAAATTTTTGGTTGTTAATCCTGGCTGTTAGTTACTGCTTTCATTTCATCATATCACAATCACAACTGATGTTTATATTTACTACATGCTTTACGAGGGTTTCGCAGTACTTTTTAGGCACAGTTTCAGTCTGGCAGCATTGCAAGCAAACCGTTGTCCTTCTCACTCAGTAGGATCCTTCACCTCGAAGACAGGTTTGGAACTGCAAGTTGGGGAGATCAGCCCAGATTCCCCATTCCTCAGGCCAGCCTCGCTGGGCAAGCAAAGGCAGTTCACCCTCTTTCACATACTCCAGTGTCTCTGACACTTCCTTTGGATCCAAAACAGGGACCTTTTCCTTTCACCTAGCAGTTTTACAAGGTGATCTTCAAGGCATCCAGAAGTGCTTCATCATTGCTTTGTAAATGGACACTTAGCTTTTAATATCATGTGGTGATTGTATTACAAACATGCATTACTCTTACATTATCAGCTGCCTCTGATTTATCAGCACATTTATTGCAGATCCATAATGGGCTCAGATTTATGGTTTCATCTATTTTTTTATGGCTTAAAGAGACCAGGGCAGGTTTCATTTTGCTCCGTTCCTGCTCTTCAGCTGAGAGGCACTTCTTTGCTTCCTTCCAACCAGAGTTCTCTTCCTATCAAAATTTCCCTTGCTACGCAGGTAGCAGCAGAAGAAACACAGCAACGTACACTCTCAAGCAAAATTTTGACTTTGCTAACTACAGTATACGCCACAGAAAATGGTGCTTTTCTACACTGAGCAAATACTTTCACCAAGAGGCACAAAAAAGGAAAAGAAAAAGAGCCAAAAGAGGAAAAATCTGAGTCACCACCACCCTACAGGCTAATGCACCTAAGGTCAGATTTGGGAGCCTTCTTAATTAATCAAACTCTTAATAGTATTAATATCTCCAATTCAGCAGCTATTTTTTGACACAGAAACCCCTACACCTCTAAACATGACAAGAGAAACCCAGCATTGAGCCAGGTGGGGTTTTCATAACACATCTTCACTTATCATCTCCTGTAGCTCCTCAGCACGAATCCCACTGGGAACCTCTGCTTGTTCTGATATCCCCGCAGTCTCACCTGAAACCTGACTTCAGTGAGGAATACAAAAGAAAGCATAAAGCAACAGAGACACAAGCCCCTTCCTGGACGAAGCAGAGCACTGCCGGGAAAGGAATATCTTCGTGCTGCATCTGACAAGACTGTGCAGTATCAATTCAGGGAGAGACTGCAAAGTTATCCATCTCACACCGCCATAGCGCAACTGACTGCCCTTGGTAAGCTTAGGTTATGGTTAATAGACTCCTCTTTATTAAAGCATTGGAAATTTGTCTTCATTGCACTTTCAAAATGGAGAATGCCTTGATCTGAGTTTCTCCTCTGGCGTTAAAGACTTCAGCATCTATTTTTAAGCACAGTTTGCTCCTCTTTCCCTAGCGATTTCTCACTTGAGAAACGTTAAATGCCTCCCCATTCTGCTCCCTCCATCAGCTGAATCTTTTTTATATTACCATCCATCATTTCTTCCATTTGCTAGATGGGTTCAAAGTCAAAAGGCTCACTGCCCGCTAGACAATTGAACACATTTGGGTTTTTTAAGAAGCACCAGGGCAGCAGCACTGGAGCCCTGATTCAGCCCGGGATCCTGCTTGTCCTTGGCGTTGCACACGCTGCCCACTTGCACTGTTGGACAGTGACCCTGAACACCACCACGGAGCTCCTCACATGCGTGCAGGTTGGTGTGCACCCCTGGCTGCTGAACACGGAGAGAAGATAGCAACGTCTTTGGCCCATTCCTGGGCACCAGCAAGAGATGTCCTGATTTACGCTGGGCAATGCCAGATCGCAAAGACTGCTTTTAGCATAGAAAGCACCTCCAAATTCAATACTATTTGGCATGGCTGTGCTCCAGGACCCGCGAGCATTGCGACAAAATCAAGTTTACTCTTGCACAACAAGGCTCACCTCCGCTGCAGGCTCAGTGGTAATACCCAGCCCTGAAAGGTAGTTTGGAAAATGCATTTACGCAGGGTCCCAGATCGGCCACGAGCCTCACCTCTGTGACAGGTCATGCCCCGCTCTAGCAAAACCCACACATTTCAAACAGACAAAAACCTCCTTACCACTGCAAGGGACTTGCCAGACCGTTGCCGCATCTACCATGCCCCACTTGGTTCACACCATTCGCTACCACTCAAATTGGTACAGTTAACCCCAGCTGGATGCTACGGGCCACAGCAATCAGGACAACCCTTCTTATTCAGCTGGCAGTGGTCCAGCCCATACACAACACCACGGCCACAGGTCTTCTGCCTGTTCCCCATTAGTTAGTAGCTGGCCTGCTTTCCTGGAGCCTGGGGTATTTATAAGCCTGAGAAGGGAAGCCTTCAGTGGCCTATCATTTTACACATCTGGGGCTTTGTAAAATTCTAGGCTGAAGGCTGATTGCCTCCAATCACCCTAGACATCTATTATTGGTCCATAAAAACACACAGTGCACCGCCCCGGAGTTGCTAATAGCAGCTCAATTATGAAGGAATTTGCACTGGAAGCAGAGAATCAGTCTCATTCTTATGTGTCTCCACCCCAAAATTAAAGCACTTACTCGTGGAGCCCAGAATACATTTTCTGAGGCAGTCTATTCATTGGCATCTCACAGAAAGATTGAGAAGTGGCCTCTTTTGGGTCTTTCACTTGAACAAAGCATTCTCTTGCTCTTGCTTAAAGCAAGCGGGGATGTGGGGAGCTGCCACTTGAATTAGGGCAGGTTTTAAGTACAACAGATGAGGTAGGGCATTTTGTCCACTCACTGAGCTGTAGAGTCCCAGCTCTAATGAACTGGGTGGAGGAAGCACGTAACCAAGCTGATAATCTCTGTGGAAAGCCACCCTGAGACACAACCAATTGCAGCCAGTTTGGCTTCGGCTCTTCGTCACCACTGCTGGGACTGGTGATAGAAAGAAGTGTGGGGAGCAGACAGGAGGCAACCACAGGAAACAAAAACTAGACAGAAATACCAGTATGGCAAGGAAGAAGAAAACAGCGACAATGAAGAGCATGACAAAGAACTTTCTCCCAGGGGCACAGCAATGCAATACACTTTTTGAGTGGACATCCATAAGGCACGTTGACCAGCTCCCAGCTCTGTGATCCCTCTCCACTAAAGCAACAATGAGAGCCAGGCAGGAAATTATTTTCATACTTTTTGCTCTGCCAAAAAAATGAAAGTTTATAACAAACCAAAAGCATTCTTAGGGAAAGAGGCAATTTTGCAAACACAACCGCCATTCCCACTCTTCCCTTCCATCCTTTGCTTTCTGATTCAGGATTGTTTTGAAATAAAAATTGATTAAGTCTCTTTTTTAATTAAAGGGGAAAAAAAGATCAATGGCCAATTCCATAGCTAATTGATTTGGGATGATTCAGACAACAGCTGCAGAAATCCTCCTCATTTCACGTCTTCATCAGCATATCAATACTTCAGATATTTTCAGAAAACCTTTTCTCACCTTGTTTTATTTCCTACTTCTAAATGGAGCTTAGATTACTTAAAATCAATAGCACAGAACAAATATGAAACGTTATCACCTTTCTTCAGCTGGACTGAGCAATCCCTTGCCCTATCTCAAGGTGATGGGGAGCCCCCAAATAGCCCAGAGGGCAAGTGAAGATTGCTTCACCTTCTGAAGTGTTCATGCATGCACTGTTGGATTTTATAAATGTTTGCATGGCGTACTGCAGCAGACACACGTAAGCTGTGCTTTAACAGGTAAGGATGTTGAAGCACACAAAATGCATTTTCTTCCCACTATCTTTTTATGTTCCCTGCTGCACAAAACTCAGAGTAGAGTCACGGCACCCATGCAGGGCTTAGTATCTTCAAATAAAGCAGCTCTGGTGTCGGTCCATTGGTCTCTCTTGCAGTGTCAATTTACGGTGTAATGACATAGTCTGTGTGAGGTATCTGCTCCACAGCCCAGGAAATTTAACCTGTCTCTCAACACCCCTGCATTTCTGTTGTAGTAAAATTGATATTAACAAGAAAAATGAAATGTAAAATGTAATTGAAGCAACGAAGGAAACCTGCTGCTGCTAAAGTTCTCTGTACTGCCCCAACCATATTTAATTATTTACCTAATATTAAAATAGAGAAATAGTAACTGGACATGATTTATCTACAATTCAATTAAGGAACTAACCACTAGACAATGTAGTTTTGTTGATAAGTAGGATAGTCCTGTCAAGAGAGTGATGAACTGTAGGTCTGGTCAGCAAACCGAGAAAACTACCTGGAACTGCCAAGATTAGAGGAGAAGTAGGTAAAACGTAACTTTGGCAGGGGGAGATCGCAACCATGGACTCATTGACCACCTACCCAAATGACACCACCTACGCAAAAGAGAACAATGGAAGAAGAAAACAGTCTGCGCACTAATTTACATTGGAAGCGAAGAAATCTTGACCAATCATTAAAGAGAATAACAATGAATATGTATTAATTGTTTGAATATGTAATAATCGATGTATAAAAGTGAAGATTTTTGAAACTAAGGTGTGCTCCCGTTTTGGGACGAGGACCCCATTTCTGCACATTAATGGAATAAACTTGGAAATACCTCTGCTCTGTGTGTTACTGGCTTGCACATCAGGTAAAGAACCCGGATTTGGGACATTTTCACTCCCCTCTGGCCCACGAACACGTGCATCTTCACATCTGTTTGCCTACAAAAGCTGCCACCAAGCTGTTCATCCCTCTCTCATCCCTCACCTGCTTCAGAAATCATTAGCACAGTTCTTCCTTATTTCTGTTTTGGGGCTGAAGGAGGAGATTTTTGCTCCTCCCCTCCCTTTTTTTTCCTCTGTGTGTTTTGATATTTGTTTCAATGTGTTTTGCACAGTGCTTGATGGAGCCCAGATAAGCGTCGTGACAAGCCACGGCAGAGCTGGAAAAGAATTGCCCATTGCACAGGAATGCTCTCAGGAGCCTGTATTTTACAGTGACTGCTATTTTTGATAGGTACAATTAAATCCTGGGAAAACATAAGGCTTCCCTGGCTTCATGAGAAATTTGCAAGTACTGAGTTTACTAACACAGGTTAATAGGAAGCTGGATTTTGATGAGACTACATCCTTTCCTGAAACAAAAACAGGGGATGATGCAATTCAACCCTATTTACAGAAGCCAGATAAAACTCAAGTCAAGTCGGAAGCCAAGAAACAGGGTGACATTGCTGACAAGAATAATACCCAGCACTGCTGTTCTCAACGTGCAGCAACTTGGTGCTTTTGGAGCCCAGAAAGGCAAAGGGCCTGGGATGTGGCTGTTTCCCAGAGCTCCCGTTAAGTCAGGCTGCTCCTCAGAACCTGCCAGCTGCAGGAGTAAGACCAAATGAGCAAGGGAGGTGCAGTATTGTGTGGGGTTGCACAGTGCCTTCACCTTTGCAACACTCAGGACCTTCCGTTTGCAATCCTTCAGCCTGCCTGTCTCTCCCAGATCTGCAACCTCTCACCAAAACTCCCAGAGCCTCTGGGACAGTGTTTTCCACCTGATTTTTCCATGCTGTTGTCCCCATGGCTTTGCATGCCCCAGCGTTATGGCGGGTTCCTCCTTGGAAGAAATTGCCACTGGTGTGAGAATTACCTTCTCTGCCTCCCCTTTATTTACCCCTTGTTTTGTGGCTTTTAGTTACACAAAAATAAGTCTTTGTGGATAATAGTCATTTAAATCATAGAATCATAGAATGGTTGGGGTTGGAAGGGACCTTAAAGATAGTCTAGTTCCAACCCCCCTGCCATGGGCAGGAACACCTTCCACTAGACCCCATCCAACCTGGCCTTGAACACTTCCAGGGATGGGGCCTCCACAACTTCTCTGGGCAACCTGTTCCAGTGCCTCATCACCCTCAGAGCAAAGAATTTCTTCCTAGTATCTAATCTCAATCTACCCTGTTCCAGTTTAAAATCGTTACCTCTTGTCCTATTGCTACACTCCCTGATAGAGTCCCTCCCCATCTTTCCTGTAGGCCCCCTTTAGGTACTGGAAGGCTGCTAGACGGTCTCCCTGCTTCTCTTCCAGGCTGAACAACCCCAACTCTCTCAGCCTGTCCTCATAGGAGAGGTGCTCCAGCCCTCTGATCATCTTTATGGCCCTCCTCTGGATTCACTCCAACAGGTCCATGTCCTTCTTATGTTGGGGGCCCCAGAGCTGGACACAGTATTCCAGGTGGGGTCTCATGAGAACGGAGCAGAGGGGCAGAACCACCTCCCTTGACCTGGCCATGCTTCTTTTGATGCAGCCCAGGATACAGTTGGCCTTCTGGGCTGCATAAATATAAAATATTTATCCTGCCAGCATTTCCTGCAGGGTGACCCACGCTTGCCCACAGCTCCTGCTGCACACACTACAGCTAATGGGGAGTCAGCACCGGGATGAGAGCAGGATGAGATTTGGGGGGCTGCGGTGCATAGCTTAGCTGTCGTTGCTAAAAGCTGACAACACACAGTTTAGCACTTGGCCAGCAGGTGAGTGTCAGTGTCCATTGACTTTCACAGGCTAATTCCCTGCCACCAGCCAACAAGAGAATTAAAATTCAGCAGCGGATCTGAGCTTTGGCTTTCCTTTTTCACTGTATGAACAGCCCTTCAACAGGCTGTGAGAGACTGAGAAAGCCTCACTGCGGTCTGAGAGGCAGCATGGAGGCAGCAAGAGGAACTCAGAGAAAACAAAAAAAAGCCAGTAATGGCCAAGGAGAGCAGGGGCTGGAAAGGAACTGCTGGTCCACTGAGGGAACTGGGGTCGTTTAGCCTGGAGAAGAGAAGGCTGAGAGGAGACCTTATCACTCTCTACAACTACCTGAAAGGAGGTTGTAGTGAGGTGGGGGTCGGTCTCTTCTCCCAGGTAACAATCAATAGGACAAGAGGAAACAGCCTTAAGTTGTGTCAGGGGAGGTTTAGATTGGATATTAGGAAAAATTTCTTCACTGAAAGGGTTATCAAACATTGGAACAGGCTGCCCAGGGAAGTGGTTGAGTCACCATCCCTGGAGGTATTTAAAAGGCATGTAGATGTGGTGCTGAGGGACATGGTTTGGTGGTAACTTGGCAGTGCTAGATTAACGGTTGGACTTGATGATCTTAAAGGTCTCTTCCAATGAAAACAATTCTACGATTTTATGATTCTGGTCCTGGGTATCATCTTGCTTGACATCCAGGCCACGCTGTGTCAAGTCCAGAGGGGTGAGACGTGATGAGCAAAGGCAGGCTGAAGCCCAGTTTAACAAACAGATACAGAACATTGATCCCCGGTTCACCCCAGGTCTAAGAAAGCACCCTGCTTTGCTGAGACCACGGCTGCCTGGAGGACCTCTATGAGGAAGCGAGCCCTCATCTCAAAATGTCTACTAATAGGAAGGAGGATCAAAATGCCATAGACACAGTAGGGAACAATGCTAACAGGGAGGAGGATGGTTCAAATCCTCCTTGGCCGGCAACGGATCCAAAGCGCTGCCGGATGATTGGTGAAACGCAGCAGTCAGGAAAGGGCAGGAAAGCCCACCAGGCAAAGGGGAAACACTGCTTGGTTGCGCAGAGGGCTGGAAGTGTACCTGGCCCCGTCTGCTGGGACACACTGCTTGG
The DNA here is from genome assembly GCA_008921705.1 of Burhinus oedicnemus. Taxonomy (NCBI): domain Eukaryota; kingdom Metazoa; phylum Chordata; class Aves; order Charadriiformes; family Burhinidae; genus Burhinus; species Burhinus oedicnemus. Next base: position 978,568 of record VFFE01006868.1, read on the forward strand.
AGAGGATGAAGGGCTTCGATCTTCTACTCCTTCTCCTCCCTCCCCTACCCACAAAATCTTGCTCCAGGTAATGGCTGATTAAACACTGCATACTGCATTATTTAAGACACCGTCGCTGTGATACAAAACTAACGTCTTTCAGAGGCAACACCTGACAAAAACAAGCATACAGAGATACTTAGAGCTCCTGCAGAAGGAATTTAAATTGGTCAGGAAGAGCCCCTGAAAAAAAAAAATCAATGATAGAGTCCATTTTGAAAAGCAACCCCAGCAGAGAACAATGCTTTTTCTCACATGATCCTCTCCATTGGCCTACAATACACTCAAATATATTTTTTGTGGTGGGTAAGAAAAGCTATCTCAACAAAGTCCCTTTGCTTATGATCTTCTGGGTTGTCTGTAACTAGCTAGAAGTGAGGGAGGATACCCAAAAAAGGGACGTACACCACTTTTTGTTTAGTATGTCCGCTTCATAATGCCATTACTTTGGAAAAAAATAACATAATAATCTTTTATGTATTAGGTGCTTCAAGGTGAACAAACTAAATAAGCTGCAAAGATTGCTGCAGGATTTATGATCCAAAATCCTTGGGGCAGTTGCCAGGTCTGAAGGATGAATTCTTCCCTGATGTTAGGACAGGTCTATTTGCTTCTGTGTGACCCACAGTCAAAAGGCAAAGGAGAGCTTAGAAGGGACAGGCTCTGCGCAGGACAGGACGAAGACAGGAAGCCAACATGGAGAAAAGGAGGGTAGGAAGGAAGACGGTCTCCCATTTTTGTTGTGGATATATTCTGAAAATCAAGATGTCTAAAGGTCTACTACCTGCCAGAAACAGCATGAGTAGCTCCAACAAATTTCAGCTCTGCTTTCTCGCAATTTCTCATCACTAGTGGGCTAGTAGTCCTGCTGGAGGAGTAATCGCAGGAGACCAGCTCGGCAGGAACAGAGAATGCCAGCTGCGCTTTTCCTCGCCAGAAGTTAAGAAAATATATTAGACTATTTCTTTAAATCATAAGCGTTCTTTGGATAATGACTGTCCCATCCTGAGCACGCACAGCACTTATCACCCAGCTGCTAATTGCTAGTTTTGATTTGGGTCCAATGGAGATGGTTTGGAAAAAAAAAAAGTATTGAGGAGATGGTCACATTAAATTAGTTAGGTCAGCCTCTGAGAAGGGGCTGTAGCGCTCTCTGCACGGGTAATCTTGCCTCCCTGAGCCCTCCTCCCTCTCTCTTCTCCCTTTAACAGTTTTATTTTGTGGAGCTACAACACTTTTTTTTTCTCCTGCTGAGTGCTGGGTTAACAAATGCAGGAGGCATATATTAACAGTATTCTTTGGAGACCACCTACAGCACTGGGATGAACAATGGGCCTCGAACCATTACTAATTTATAGCCCAGAAATATGGTGTATGAATATTTTTTAAATGTAAAACCATTAGTCACACTTAATAGTTTATTTGAACTAAAACCGTATTATTATCCTCTCATTATTTTACCTGGTATATTTTAGACCACTTATCTCAGGGGTTGCCATAGCTACCTGCTGAGTGCCTTTGACTGGAGTGTTTGCAGTAATCAAAGTTAAAGACTTCTTACAAAAAGAAGTATGCTCTGACTAAAGAGGAACCTGGGCAAAATTGCCCATAGCTGTATTCTTCCACTCTGCTGCAGCTGTTGGGTGAGCAGTAGCTTGGTCCCCTCACTAGTCTCTGAGGAGATACCCTTAAGGTACCATCTTCAGGCTCTGCCATAAAAATCACATGAAAATGAAGGTTTGCAAGGGCCTTGGGAGGTCTCTGGTCCAACCTCCAGCTCAAAGTGGGTCCAACCAGGATCATGGCCTTGTCCAGAAAAGTGCTGGAGATCTCCAAGGACAGAGAGGGTGTAAAGAAGATGGAGCCAGGCTCTTCACAGTGGTGCCCACTGACAGGACAAGAGGCAATGGGCACAAACTGAAACACAGGAGGTTATGATTGAACATAAGGAAACACTTTTTCACTGTGAGGGTGACCGAGCCTTGGCACAGGTTGCCCTGAGAGGTTGTGGAGTCTCCATCCTTGGGGATATTCAAAAGCAACCTGGACATGGTCCTATGCTACCAGGTCTAGGTGACCCTACTTGAGCAAGGGGGTTGGACCAGATGACTCCAAAGGTCCCTTCCAACCTCAAGCATTCTAAAATTCTGTGAGACTTCCAGGAACCCAACAAGTATATCTGAAGCTCTGCTCTGCTTTCTGAACTGACAGAAAAAACATAGACACTTGATTTCCAGGAACACCTCCAGAGCAGCCTACACTCTCCAAACCACATTCAGTCTCTCCCCGCACCATCCACCACACATGCAAGGACACAGCGCAGGGCAGTTCCCAGCAAGACCCTCTCCAAGCATCATGTTCCTGTCCCCCAGTGCTACAGCTGAGTGTCTGGGAACCTTTGTCTTCCTCCAGGGAGACTTTGACTGTGAAAGGGCCCCCACCATCATCAGGTTAGCACTTCTCTATGCTGCAGTGCCCACTCAGCCCAAACCTCCCCCAGAGCACAAGGACTGCCCACCCAGGGTGCTCTGCTGTGGCCAGCCCTGTGAAATGAAGGCACAGGCTGTTTCACGTGATGAGGTAAGGTGCACAGATAAAAGCACTGGGAAGCAGGACTCCTGCGTTCTTTCTTTGCTGCTAGAGGATTTGTCTTAGTGGCTAAAGCAGGAGTGAGGAAGACTGGCTCTATTGCAAATTCTCCCCAGCGTCAAGAAGGAGCAAGGATGGCTGCTCAATGAGGAAAGGGAAGCAGGAGCCGAGCAAGTTAATGGCAAAGTATCACAGGCAGAGGCGGTGGCCTCACCAACAAGGATGCAGTCCCACATATCCTAGTAAGGCTGGTACGACAGACCCAGCGAGACCTTCGGCTTAAAAGCCAAATCCAGTCAAAGGCAGGGGGAGTCCCCACTGAGCTTCTTAGCAGCACCTCCTCCAACAGCTCTCCAAAGCTGGATGCCTGCACCATACCTAAGCTGACCTTAAATCAGGTAGCCAAACCGTGAGGAAGAGGAGGATGCACACGAGCCCTGCCACTGCACCTCTGGCTGACACAAGGTAGGTCCCAACCCTTCTCTCTCCCTCCATTCCCCAACTGACTAGCAGACTGAACACATCCCTGAGCTCTGATCAGACAGCAAGCACTTGTAGGCACAGGAAGCAATTGCTCTTTTAGGCAAGGATTCCTGATGGTGTCCTGCTGGTTGCCAGCTGGAACTAGCACTCTTCTTCGGGTTTGGAGCAGCGGGTCAGAAGTTCCCAGCAACCCCCATCTCTTGCTGTCTTCCCCTGTCCCTTGGAGTGCTGGCTCCAGGAGAGCCCAGCCCAGGGGATGTGCACCACTCGCTTTGCTAAAGTGCCATCCCCTCTTCCGGCTCCCTTTGCTTCAGCCACTCCTGCCTGGAGCACTCCCTGCGCAACATGAGCAGAGCCCCTTCTCCTGGATAACTCTCTCTATGCAGCATGTTACCTGGGAAGTGCTGGAGCCCTGTATCACAGGTCATGGACCTGGAGATAGCAACAATTGACCCCAAGTCCCCCAAGGCAGTAAGAAGTGAGGTACCTCAGCTCTTCAATCCATCCCATCCCATCCTATAGGAGTGTTTCAGGATACATGAGTGTTTTACTTATGCGAAGAAGTAAGAGGAAGAAACTTAATACTTTTGGAAAGAAACCAGTTTTAATCAGAGCTAGCAGGCACTACTGGAATCATCCAAATGAACTGCAAGCAATTAGACAATTAAAGTGAAGGTCACTAGAAGTACACACTAAGCAGGCATCCTGACAGAGCATTTAAATACAGAAGAGCTGGATACTGCAATTAAAACACTTTGCACAAACACAGCTCTGTTGGATTAGGGACTGACTTCTCTAAACCCTACAGGAACAAATCAACAAGGCAACAGGATTCACACTAGTCGTGCTCAGAAGATAGACTCCTTCCCCACTGTGGCTAACAGCAGGTCTAGGATTTAGTGGATTTGAGTGCCATCAGCTTCTCCCTCCTTTATACTCCCAATTCCTGCACCATTGGAACATCATTTCCCTAGACAGAGTCATCTGAGTAACCTGCCAGAGTGAAAGGGAACGGTTAACCAGTCCTATTCTACCACACGGAAGATCAGAGTGGCCTTTCAAAAAAGGGAAGACTGAGGTGTGGGATGCAGATGTTAAAGAGATGTTTTATCTCAAGTTTCACAGCGGACACCACTCACCTGTTTGACCAGAGCACTTTTTCCCTTTTGGCATCAGGAGTGGGTAAGTCCCCGGAATAACATGTAGAAAGACATGCAGAATGAAAACTCTGTAAAATGACAGGCACTCTCTTCTGGAATTGCCCTAATTTGGGATTGCTGACCCCCTGATCCAGGCATCCAAGTAGCAGAAGAAACCACCATCCTCTACAAATTCTCTTCATCCTGCCCTGCAAAGACCTGACTAAACACCCTCCTTCACCCAGTCACTGTGACAAAGGGCAGTCAAAGGGCACCCCAGCTCAGCCACCCTGCTTGGAGCTGTGATACACTCCACAGAGACACCATAGCTCCCAAGGACAGGCAGACTTGCCGTAGTGGAAATAACATCAACATTTTTATCATTTTATTTTGCAAAATGGTTACTTTACACTATAAAGGTCCAGTTTTCACCACTATACATTATCAGAGGAAGCATTCGTCAGGAACCAAGATGCTGTTGTGCTAAACACCACATCCATGCACGCCGAAACAAGACACATGGCTTGCTGTGATCCCCTTTGGAAAAATACAACTGATATCCTCAGGAATACTTCCACTGACGGTGCCTGGATCCATTCACCCAGCAAGATGTGGGGCTGGATTCTGCCCTTTCCCACCCCTTTCCCAGCTTGCACTTGTCAGAACAGATGTGGTCCCAAAGCACCTCTGAAATTCTCCTGCAGAAGTTGCAGAGCACTGCATACCACCCCCCTCTCAACCTGAAATCTCTCTGCACATCCTCTCTAGCGTCAAGGGAGCCAGGAGCACCTCCTCAGCCGGCAGATTCTCATTGCAAGAAAAAAAAAGCTTCATTGCTGGCTGTCTTCTTTCCATTTGGAGCAGTCAACGTCACAGGGTTCAAATTGGGTATATAGGTGAGGCCGTGCCTGCTAGCTGTGCCTATAGCACTGTCTGGGCAGCTGGTGCTCTGGCCCAGGGAGGGGAAGGCAATCTCCCTTTCTGCCCAGGAACTGCAAGATGCCTCTTGAACGGAGACCGAGCAAGAACCCAGAGGTCTCAGCTGGCCCTTCCAGAGGGAGCGTGTCTGCCAGCGGTCAGGACATCCAGTCCCAGTTAACTTTGTATGACTAGAAACCCTGTTAATCTCAGAGGCTGAAGAGTTCAGGCAAAGCTCCTGCTCACCAGTGTGACCCATCCAAGGAACCCCTCCTTGTTGCTGGAAGTCCTGCTCGTTCGTACATGCTAGGCGACCTATTGATTTTAGCACATCTGAGTGTAACGCAGAGCCCACACTCCTGGAGAAGTGTCAGAACCCTTTTGTATGCCCACCACACACCAGGCAGCACAGCGAAGGGAAGCCTGCACGGAGAGCTAATGTTGGTAAGCGTCCCTGCATGGGGTTCACCTCAGGGAGTCCTGGCCACTCCAGAGGAGAAAGCAGGCTTCAGAAACATACCCTTATCCAGAGCAAGAGACATTAAAAATTTCCTTAATTTTACCAGATAAAACGCTTCATGCAAACCATGACAAAGCAGCCAGCTGGCAATGTGGGCAAGCAGGAAACAGCGACTCCCTTGCGGGAGAGTAGTCCCAGCTTGGAATACTCAACAGGTCCCCTGGCAGAGAACTGGACCCAGGACTACACAGCCCTGCCTCTCTCTGCCTCGTTCTGGAAGGTGTATAGAAAGGAGCCATTTGTTCTTTACCTCCATTCAGCCTTCTGGAAATTTAAAAAAAAACAACAACAAAACAAACACTGAAACCAACACTTCTGAAGATTGTGTAGTTATGGGACCTGACACATTAATAAGGCAGAAAAACATTTTCTGCTCTAAAAATCTGGAGCACATTTATCTCCCACCCGCGTAACTTAACCAATGTACCAGAAGCAAACTAGCTCCTGAAAGCCATCCTCTCTGTGCAGAGTTTAGCAGCCCCCGCCACCTCTCCAGAACTGCGGTCCCCAGCCGTCCTGGTCTCTACACTGCCTGAAATTTGACTTTCCTCAGGCTTCTTAGACTACTTGCTTTAAAATTAATCTGAAGAGCACTACAGTGAATTACTCCTTGAAATGAGCTTTTTTGGAAAGTTAAATGTCAGCCTTTCCCAGTGCCCACTTCAGCACAGACTTTAGAAGGAGTTATCGCCTCCCCATTCCAATGTAAAAAGCTAATAATCTGCATTAGGTTCAGCCCTGACATGTTGCCAGAGAGCCTGTTTGAGGGATTGTCCCAGTGAGGAAACCCTGGCATGTTGCTCAGGTCTTGTAGAGATCTATGTCCAAGATACATCTTGGTCCTAACAGCTGGACGCAGGCTGTCCCCATGGCTGCCATACAAGTGCAATCCAACCATGCAGCCCAAGGCAGGAGCTCCAGTGCCCTCCCATGCCCCCTTGATCTGGGTGACCAAGGCAGAAGCAGACAAAGGCCCAACCTGGCACACGTCCACATTTACTAAAAGGACCCACTGACCTCGTTCTTTATTTCGCAGCCTACTTGCTTGTATACCCCTTGCACAGAGGAGAAGAGGAATCATTCGTGGGTCTTTCTGCTCCTGATTTGCCCAAAGAGCCCAGGGCCAGACGCTCATTAATTTGTCCTCCGCAAGGTCACGTCTAGACTTGCAAACCAGCTGTGCTTCACCTGTGACACACCAAGTTCAACATCTTGCTGGAAAGCTCAACCCGTTTGGCTCACTCGCGCCCTTTGAGGCAAAGGAACTTGCACTTCTACCCTCTGACAGATCCCATTGAATAGGTGACTGACAGAAGCTCCTGCCCAGCCTCCCAACAAGCGCTGCTGTGCGGTCGAAACCATCCTGATCTGTAACGTAACAGCAACCCTGTGCTTAGCAAAGAAAACTGGGATGTAGACTGCTGCGGGGCATTTCAACAACAAAAACAAGGCTTGGGAACCACAGCCAGCTGCTCCCGCTCTGGGATCCCTGAACCTCCCAGATACATCTCTGCTTGTTTGTGCCAAACCACGCACTGCTGCACAACACAAACAGCCGGTAAACCTTCAGCACGGAGCCTGCAAATCCAGCCCAGGACATAGCAATGCCAGTCATGTCTCATCTCACTTCTTTGTGAAAGCAAGGCACTGTCCCGAGCACCAGACCAACCTAGAAAGGTCTCTCTTCTCACTGTGCTCCAAAGCCTATTGCTTTACTCACTCGCTGGGAAGAGCACAGCCCACTTGTCTCACATAATGGGATTATGTGGAAAGACTGACACGTTGCAGGAGAGGGACTTTCGGCACGTGCTCAGACACATAATTTGTCCTGTCATAATCAGCAGCTGCACTACCACATCTCTCAGCCCCGCCGCTGCAGTGCTGTCCTGCACCGTGCAAGATCCAATTAGCCGTGGCACAAAGTTAACTGCAACAGGCACTGAAAGGGCTTCCATCCTCAGAAGGGGGATGAGCAAAGAAGACCTGAGAACTCATTTGCCAGTAGAGAGGTGCCCAATTAGTGTGCAGTACCAACGCAGGGAAGGGAGGCTGGACTGCATTTTTTAGCCTTGTGTACCAGGACTGCGTGATAATCCCAATGGCTCATCTAGCTGCTGGCCAAAACCCACTCCATGTGGGAGCTGGTGGGTCAATACTTCTGCTCTCCACTCTTCAATGGCATATTACTTGAGGGGTAAGTAACATCCCATTGCTATCCAATGCCTTTACCTCCCTAGACTACTGGAGCCACTGCTGAGGGAGCAGGAAAGCAACATCTCGAGGACACTGCTGTCACTGTGGGCTGGTAGGAAGGGCACATTTCCACAGCTCCCACCAACTTCTGGGCCCTGTGCTGTCCATCTGAGCTGGACTTGCCCAAATTACTAGAAACAAGTAATTCATTCATGTTCTCCACCATGGAGAAAGGCAATTCCAGCCTCCAGTTCTGCTGGTGCCAGCCAGACCCCGAACTACTGCAGGGGATTTCTGTCTGTAAGGGCACAAGCTTGGGGCTGCATGCAGGAGATTCAACTTCTGTCAATTTTGTCCCAGGCCTGGGTCTTACCAGCAGAAATGAGCACCTGAATCAAAGAGGCAGTGAGGAAAAGACCCCAATTCTGGGCTGAATTTTTCAGCCTCCACATCCTGAAGAAATTGTTCATGAGCACAGCGAATCCCCTGAATATAAGGGAAAGGAGATAATGCTCAGGCCCTAAAGCAAAAGAGATGGCTAGAGCAACCAGTCCTGGGCGAGAAAGGAGAGGAATGCAGGATGATTGCTGGAGGAGCAGGATCGGCAAAGCACTGAAGAAACAGCTCTCAAAGCAAGAGGTTTGCAAGGGAGAGCAGTTTAGCACCACCTCTATAAGCCACACTTGGCAGCAGCCGGCTGGCGGAGAGTCATTTTGGGAGGTTGTGTACATGGGTCTTCTGGAACCAGTCTACCTCATGCCCACATCTGTGGTGTAAGGGCTGCAGTTCTACCCTTTCACACTCAGCTATACCCCACACCAGGCAAAGGTGTCGGCAGACTCTAGCAGATGGGCTACTTGGCTTTGTTTGTGGCATCTCATATCTCAAAGCCTCTGTTCTTTCCAGCCTCTTTTTTGACACCAAATCTTCCTCTTCCACTCCAGACCCAGAAAGGTGTCTAAACTGACAAATTCAGCACTGGTGGCGCATTCTCCAGTACCCCTATGCTGCCCTGCACCACTCGTCAAAAGGCCTTTTTTGCCATACAACTGAAGTATGAAAAAAGGAGGTCTCCAAACAGTGCAACCAGAATCTTTTCATCCAAGCTTTCTTGGTGAAACACCAAGTGCAGCTCATGCTAATCTGCCTGGGTATGACAACAGAACTGGGTTAGGTTTTAAGCCTTTTCACCAAAGCAATTTTTCCAGCATACTCTCTATCATGAACACTAGTATAACAGAGGCTCTGTTAAAAAGTTGTCTTCGAAACCTATGTGTCAAAAAAATTTTGTAATTTTTCCTCCCTCCTCACCCTGTGTTGCATTTCAGGCACCTTCCAAATTTGCTTTTTATTGCATAGTCTTCTTCGCAGACCTGTGATAACTGGAAGAGGGGGCAATGTAAGGGGATTTCTAGGTAATTACAGCTTTAACACGCTACGTAACCAAATATAGAGCTGCAGAAGAGAATAACAGACTAAAAATTAACGCATTCATTGAACCCCAGGTAAAACTCAGTCATTCAGTGGTCCATCCACATGACAAAAGTACTTCATAAAAATAAATGAAACAAGAATCAGTGGGAAAAACTATAAATTTGTTCCTCTCGCAAAAATATATATACCTTGGATTCCCAAAGAAAAGTTCTCTTCACAGTTCAGAAATCACCCAGGCTTAGCCTCAGGCACTGACAGCATAAATCAAGTTTTCTCCACTTCCAGGGCTTACACTCTTGAAACAGTTGGATGTAATGGCTAATCCTTAAAGCAACCTTATGCATTTCTCTTAGGACACATCATTACAAGTACTGCAAAAATTACTTTGCAGTGAAAGCGAGAGCAACTAAAATAAGCAAAAACTGACTTTGGTAAACTGCCAAGTGACATTACCATTACACTGATCTAGAGAACCTTAGTTTCCAGCAGTACCACCACTGCAACCTCATCTTCATCTGTTGGTTTTGTTCCACCTGTTGGCTCCCAATGACAGCCACACATCAAAGTAACTCACAAAAATAGTGATGGAGGAAGAAATATTGAGCTACAAATAGGTGGTAAACAAGCATGTTTTTCCAGGAGCTTTCCCAGGAGCTAATGGTCTTCAGGTCCATGGGCTTGGGATCTGACCCCAGCAAGCCCATGGTCTGCAGTCCACATACTGTGCAGATGAATTTCAGCCTTGCTCATTCATTCCCACACTTCCAAAACTGCCCCTTGCGCTCCACTGGCCACCAGTTTCTCCTTAGCCCTTTTACCTTACACACACACAACTGTGTGTTAGGCACCTTGGAAATGGGCCCCTTCTTACCCCCAACACAACAAGGCAGCCACCCCCTGCACTCCATGGAGGGCCATGGCTTCAAACACACACCTACCCTGAGCCCCACCTTTGAGACTCCTGCAACCCTCGACTTCTAGAGAACAGTGGGCATGAATTGTCCCTGCAGGAATCATCAGATGCAGATGGAGAAGGATGAGTCCAGGTTTTAGCATACATTTGCACCTTTGGTCTCACTCTTAAATGTCATAAGCTAGAGAAAATTAAGCTGGTTGCCAGCTCTGGAGAAGATCAGAGGAGAGTGTCACAGAAGCATTGGTGGGAAGGACCTCTGCGGGTCTCTAGTCCATCATCTTTCTCAAAGCAGCACTAGCACCAAAACTAGATTGGACCAGTTGCAGCTTTGTCTAGCAGAGTCTTGAAAACCCCCAAGGAAGGAGATCCCACCCGCCCACCCCCAGTGACCTGCTCCAGGGGTGCTCCTGGAACTGAGTCAACCTCTCACACCTCAACTTGTGGACAATGCATATTCTTATGTTGTCTGGCACTGCCTGAACAATTTAGCCCCATCACCCACGTAACTGCCCTTCAAGTAGCTGGTGGGGGAAATAAGATGTCAGTCAGAAACTGATGTCCTGTGGAACAGGAGTTCAGGAAAAAAATTAGCCTTTAGTGAGCAATAATTTAAAGTAGCTAATAACTGTGACAGGCAATCTGCATACACACAAAGTATTTCGTATGTATTCAAGCATCAGCTGTTGGAAAACAGTGAAGTTTTGTTTTCTACACAGGAGGAAGAAAAGATAAACCTGTGCAGTCTGTTAAGCGCCTCCATTATAGCATGAAAACAGCACAGCAAGAGAGATTGTTTATTTAAAACAGCTTAACTGTAACATAACACCCAAATCTTTTTAGCTGATAATGGAAATGGTTTGGGCATGAATATCCATTTTAAACATGTTTATGTCACACTTCACAGAAAGGTCAAAATTAATGTTATACCAAAAGAATTTTTCAAAGTACAATTACCTTGACTGTTGGAGCAAAGAACATTCCTATTAGGTTTACCACCTGGGGTTTAAATTTCACATTTTTTATACATCATTTTTTTTAAAACAAGGTACCTCACAGATTATATTGGGAGCTGCATTAAAGATATCTTGCAGCTACTAGCTGTAATGCCCACTATCTGCTTTGCCCCCACTAACCCACCAAGCCTAATTCTCTGGGGGTTCTCAAGTGATGTCTCCAAAGACCATGTGGAAGCTATTTTTTTGCCTGATTAGTCTGCCAGTCTCATTGCCGTATTTCGCTCAGTTTAACTGAAGGACTCATGTCTCTCCTCTTGCAGGCATTTCCCCAGAAACAGTGGGAAGGGAGCAGATTAAAAAAAAACCAGACTAACCAATCTCATGAACGCAACAGTCACACAGAAAAATCATCATTTTCCTACACCCTGGAGATTGCCATTTCCCTCCTCATTTTCACAAGCTTCTCAAGCCTATTTGTTGACATTCTTACAGCGATCCAATGCTCTCTGTGAGCAGATGGCATCAAGCTCAGAAATCTTACACATGCCATGTTACATTAAGCCCTGGCTGACTCAAAGCTAATCCCAGTGTGGTGTTACTGACTTTCTTGGAGGAAGCAGTAAACCCGTCTTTGGAGTTTTTCAGGCTGTTGTATTAGCAAGAGCAAGCAAACACATAAGCCAGATTTTTCTTGGATGCTGATCTGTTTACAAAGAGCGTATCTCAACATCTTATTTCTTCAAAGTGTGGTTCAGACAGAAAACAGTTTGCCTGCTAATTCCAAGCCTGCTTTTCCATCCAGTCCTCTGCCCAAAGAGCACAGTTGGCTTTCTCCTCTGATTACTACCAGAAGGACTCTTCCTTCCCTGTCCTCCACCTCTCTCCCCAGCCAAGTTCTCTCTTCTCTCACTTGTCTCCCTTCTCACCCGAACAGACACGCAGATCATTGTGACCTGCTCAGTCCTCAGCTCCCACACTTTAATCCAGCCTAGCCTTTGGGTAGTAGCCTTCACTCACTCCGCCATCACTGTGCAGAAAAGAATTTCATTGCTCCTTGCTGTCTGTGAAAGATCCCCACAGCACACATCAGTATCAGCAAGGTCTGTGTTTGCACACAGAAGAAAGCGGTTCTAGTTGGGACCCACCACAACAGAGATACCTCTAAAACACGCTAAACAAGCAGTTGAGTTACTTCAGCACACCCCAGCCAGGAATGAGCCCATAACGTAGCAGAGAAGCCTCTCCTTCTTTATCACAGCTCTGGGTGGGACTGCTTCTTTCCCCATGAAATGCCAGCTCAGATTTTGCACTTGCCTGCATTTTTGCACAGGAGTCACCAATGTAATGCTCTTAGGAGCTACGCATACTGGAAGAAGAAAACTACTTCAGTCCTCTGCCCTGCTGCAGTTAGTGCCTTACCAGGAAAGCAGCTATAACCATGCTGTGTTTGACCTGATGAGCCCTGGACAAGGTTTTTTATGCCAGATAAGCGTCTAGGCCTGGGTTTTTATCAGCTGCATTGAAATGCAATTAATGAAAAGGTGGTGAAGTTCCATATAGAGGGATCTACGCAGCCAGGCGGAGGTTGGAGAAGAACAAACCTGTGCTTTGCAGGTGTGCCTTTGAGTCTTCCTCCTGCTCCATGATTTCTATGCTTCTGAACTTAGGAATAAGAAAGGCTTTCCATCTCCACCACTTGGAGTTTGCACTGTGTCACACAGCACCAAAAAACTGGTCTGTGCTGCTCTAACAGAAGGTGCAAACAGATGTGCCAGTTTGCACAGAAGAGCACACAGAAGGGAGCCAGAAATTCTGCTGAGGACAGTGTAATGTGTGCTCAGCAATGGTGGTGATGCACCACAGGGCACGGTCTGACACCAACAGCAACAACTGCTCCTGGCACATCAGAGGCCCCAACACAGGCTGAGCTCCCAAGAAAGGATGCAGCACTGCAGGACATGCCTGGGGCCCCTCAATGAGGCTGAGGCAGGGGAAATGGTCTTCTCGCCTGCAGAAGGTGAGCGCTTGTTGAGGAGCTGCAGGAGGAGGTGGGAAGTCTGCACAGCATCAGAAATCATGAAAAAGACGACAGAATCTTCTCCAAGCCCCTACAAAAGCCTGAACACCCAACTGTACAGATGGAGGAGCATTCAGAGTCTGTATTCATTGGGTTGGGAAAAGGAGACTCCCATGATGGAAAAGGCTGGAAGCTGGTGACTTCTGATACCAGGAGGGAGGCTGCTGCTCCACCTGCAGATCGGCAACTACAGAATAGATTTGGTGTCATGGTAGCAAGTGAGGGGCTGGGAGCTCTGTTCAGAGCAGCATCGGAGCCAACTGAGCCTAAATCACATGGCAGCACCAGGAGAAAGTGGTGAGTAATAGCGATAGGAGACTCCCTGCTGTGCAGGACTGAGACCTCCATCTGCCAGCCTGATGCTGCCTAGGGAGATTTGGTAGGATCCAGGACTTTGAGGATATTCTGAAGGCCAGAAAAGCCTCAGAAGTCTATTATCCCCTGCCGTTCATCCATGTGGGCGCCAACAAAATTGCCTTTGGAGACCTGGAAAGTATCAAGCAATATTACATGGGTCTGGGGATGATGGCCAAGGACAAGGGTGCTGAAGTGGAATTCTCCTCTGTCTTGCCTCTAAAAGGGAATGGGGAGCGGAGAAAAAGCTTGAGGAAGAGTGGATTGATCCTGCAAATCAACAGCTCGTTGCAAAGCTAGAGACAACAACAGGGATTTGGCTTTTACGATCATGGTCCCTATCTGAGGACTAAGAGCTGGTAGAGAGAGGTTGAACGCATCTAAGTAGAACAAAAGCATCTGTGCCAACAGGCTGGTCAACCTGGTGAGGAGAGCTTTAAACTAGGAAGGATAAGGGGAAGGGGGGGGATGACAACCCCCAGCTAAGTCAGGAAGTGGTGTAGTGGGTTGACAGCGAAGTCTGCAGGGTGATACGGACAAGAAAGACCTCATAATCAACCATGCAGGGCTGAAGAGGGCTCAGCCCCAGAGTACACACACAGTTAAGGAAGTTCCTACAGGACAGCATCATGGAGAAAGCTCTCAGACATTCTTCCTTGAAATCAGCATGACTGGGTTCTTCTCTCAAGTGCCTGAACACTAATCCGTGCAGCAGGGGGAATTAGAAGTCTATGTGCAGTTACAGGGCTACAATCTCATTTGGATCACGGAGACACGGTGCCTCATGTGGTGCCTCAAGGCTCATGTGCCTGAAGGCTGTGATGGGTGGATATGGCTCTTTAGCCAGACCTGGCCAGAACAGCAGGGATGGGTGGTTGACTTTTATATGAGAGAGAAGCAGGAATGTATGAAGCTTTGCTTTGGGATGGATGATGAACCAGCTGAGAGCTAATGGATCAGGCCCCAAGCAACCTGCTCTAGTTGACGCTGTTTTGGGACTTGGACTAGATAGTCTTCAGAGGTGCCTTCTGTGGCTCTCTGATCCATCAGCACAAGTTCCTGCATATTTGTCTAGGAGAAAGGCCATACATAGAAAACAAGATTCAGCTTCCCCCCAGATACAACACATGGGAACCTTAACATCCTTTTCTCCCCTTGTTCATAGGCTTTTTTTCTCTTTGGCTCCTTTCTGCTCAGAAACGGAGAAAATTAAAGAACATGCCGTACCTGCTGAAAGAGAAGACTCCAGGGGACTCATTAACCATCCAAACATAGCCATATCATATGGAGTTCTGAAAATGATGAAGGACAGTAGGTGTTCAATTAATTTGATCAGAGTCTCAGAGAGTGTTCCTACAGAATACAAAGGTGAGGCTGAATACGTCATTCTTAATGACCATGCCATGTGCAAACAATACTATTAGTTACGCAA
Organism: Burhinus oedicnemus; assembly: GCA_008921705.1. NCBI lineage: Eukaryota > Metazoa > Chordata > Aves > Charadriiformes > Burhinidae > Burhinus > Burhinus oedicnemus. The sequence continues at coordinate 993,618 of VFFE01006868.1, forward strand.
ATTACACACACGCCTACAATTTTAGAGAGTTTTCAGAAGTTATTTTTTGTGGGGTTTTCTGAGAGATCTCTGTAAGTGTATCCTTTACCCACCAGGTGCTACTGTCTGGCTAATGGACCATAAGAGTTATTTAAAGGTTGTTCTTTGTTGCTTTGGCCTTGGCTTTTACATGTACAGTATGTACCTATTTCGCATTGTGCACAAAGCATGTTACAGTAAAGCTAACGCTCCTTGTCAATAATGAAGCAGAGGAGCCAGCTAACAAATCCTATTCTGCAGGGGGTTCACCTAAATTTCTTCCACCTAATGGCTTTCAGACAAAATAGACCAAAAACGACAAGATAGACCAAAAAGTACAAAATCACCAACCCTCAGTTCAGATCCAGGAGCTTAGCACAGGTGGATATTTTAAGGAAAGGTTTTAAGATTTGGGGTTCAGTAAACAACAATGATGCAATATTTGCTGTTTAGACTGTTTGAACTGCTAGCCCAACACACACAAAATGGTAGTAATTTCACCTCACATACATTGGCAGGGAATTTGCTCCTGGAAAAATGAACCAAGATGGACAGTTGACCTTTGAATTCATGAGAGATGCAAGGAAGGGGAGTTATTCAGAGTTATTTGGCACACAAAGGTCTACAGCAATCACTACGCTGACAGAAGACAGCCCAATGAATGCCTGTCTGGTATGGCTGTACCTTCACGCTCAACAGGTCCTACCCTAACTGCCAGAAGCTGGGAAGGACCTTCCAAGAGAAACAACTGTTTGTGCACCTCATTTCTTCTGGCCACTGTCAGAAAGACAAAGCCTGTTCCACAAAAGCTCCCTTTCCTTGATTTCCTTTTTTAACAAGGATGGTCCCAAAGTACCTGAACAAGAAGAGCAGAGCACATCCAATGAGAGCAACCATGGACACCAGTGATCACCAGACACATCTGTAGCGATGAGAGAGGTTCCAAGTCAAGCAGGGAAGTCAAGTCAACATGGTGCAGAGTTTGCAGAGCCCATTCCTGTTTGCTCAGGGCCTGACAACACTAAATGCAAGAGAAAGTAATGGTACAGATGACATTATGCCGTGACCAGGTAGGACTCATTCTGCAGAGGTGAGAGTGAACCCAGATCTCCTGAATCCTGATTCTGTGCCTTGCCCAGGGCCTCTGCCACAGTACTATCTTAGCCAACTTGTACCGGTTACAGAGAAAAAAGTAATGGTTCTAAGATAAGGAAGTGCAGGAAAAAAATTACCCTCGCTTGTCTTGTCCCACCTCTTCACAGAGGGGTGAAGTTATACTGCTTTGAATAGGGAGAATGATACTCTGAAGTTTCTTTTATTATTAATGTATCAGAAAAAGAAGTGTGAGAACTTCAAAGAGAGAAGACCGTAGGGCTGAAGGGACTAATTGGAGACAGATGGTCAGACATAGGCTCTTAAAAGCATGAAGACCAGCTAAGAACATCAGTCATTTATCCGAAAATAGCCTGAAGTACTGAAAGAGGGAAATCACATCTTTCACTGTCAGTGCCTTGAATCCAGCTGCAGTCTCCAGTTGTAAAACCCAACTCAGCACAGCCCAGTAGATACGAATTTGGTTGTAACTAGCAAAGGGCCACAGACTTTATGCTGACCTGCCGGTACAGGGTCTCAGCAAGAAACCCATGAAAGAGCCAGCTGCTGTTGTTATTCCCTACTTCACCCCACCATTACCATTTTTGCCTGTATGCTTATATACCTGCCTAAGGCCTTTTTCACTCTTCTTTCACGGTTAGCTTTTGGTACAGATCTGTTCAGAATGACTTTAAAAGGAACAAAAGCTGTCACCTCTCACCTTCTCTGAGCCAAGTCACAGGGTGAGGAGAGAAGGGGATGGGGGGAGTCATCTGAAAAAGCAGCCAGCCGTGAAGTAAGCCCCAGATGCCTCCTTCAGTGCATGGCAGCAAGGTTGTCTCCAGCATGCCTGACAATAGCCTTTGCACTGAATTTGGGTCTCCTCCAACTTGAAGTTAACTTAAGGGCATTGCTTCAGGCCTCACATTTTTCATTTGCTGTCACATGCGCTTGCTCTCCCCCAGGGATTCCCAAAAATCTCCCACTTAAATAAAAGCAGGCATAGCCTAAGGACATTGTGTAGCTTTCTGGGTCTCGGAAAACAGTTATACACAACTCTGCAAACTGGCTTTTCATTCAGCTATAAATTCTCCATGCGCTTCTGTTCTCCCGCATGTAACTTCTCTTATTCTGGGACCAAGTTAGTAGAAATACTTCAAGAGCATTTGGCATGAGCCCAGAGATCTCATGTGAGATGTCCGCGTGAAGCATTCAGCCACTGGGATTGCGGTGCGGAGACTTTCGGTCCCTGATGCTCTGTGCTTTCCCAGAGAGCCCAGCCTGGCAGCGGCAGGTCACAGTTTTCTCTCACTGTGTGTACCTCCTCCTCAGCAAAGCTGCACCCTGTTATCTCCCACCACCACCACGGCCTGATTTGAAGGGTCTGCCTGACCTTTACACATCTGCTCTTTGGAGAAGGGGTGACACCAGGCCAGTGTCGACTGACCATCCGCTAGCCAAGGGAAGCGCTTCCCAAGTGGATTAAGACCCAGCCTTATGGGCAATACAGTGTGTGTGTAGGCTGTGATAGCCCCCATCAGCGACGCCATAACCTCCTGGTCCCGGTTACCCTTCTGGTCCCAACCATGAGCACAGGGCTAGTGCTGCACTGAGGCAACCACACAGTGTGGGAGAGATGATATGGACTCACTCCTCCAGAGGAAGGTCTGGTCTGCCCTCTCCACTCCCAGCCCTGCTGCTGCTCCACGCAGACAACACCCGTATGGGACTGGGATTGCACAGCTGCCCACAAGGGATCCCAAAATGAATGGTCCTCACGTGCTCTCAGTCACTGAGCCAGTGGAGGACAGGGCTGCAAAGTGTCTCAGCAAGCAGCATGGGAGGTGTGCAGCTGCCCATGTCCCCAGCATGACACCCAGCTACAGGAGAGCAGGCTTTCCACCAGCACTGCTGCACAGGCCTCCACATCAGCCGTAACCCCAGAGACGGCAGACCTTCACTGCTGCAAATGGCACTGATCTTTCATGCTGTGAATGGGACGGTCAGTCTTGGGCTAACGTGGCTTGTTAAACCAGCAGCCATCACTCTGATGAAGCAGCAGAGTTTGCATCCTGAACGACACAGGGTGAGAATGTAGTTTCCTAGCTGCCACATTTAGGGGGGATGAGCCCAGAGGTCCCAGATAACTAGGCTATTATACAAATCTTAAAACACAGCAGACGAGCCTTACCCCAGTATCCCTGCCCACTTCCAAGGCTTTTTTCCCTCCACCTTATATTTCTTTGGTGTGTTCTGTACACACGCTATACTCCTTCCTTCCTTCTCCTGTGTTTAGTACAAAAGTCTTGTACTGCATCCCAGAACTTCAGAAGCAGCATCTGTTAAGTTCCTAAGTCAAATCCATCCTGGTGGAAATCTAGATCTTTGTGGCACATAAAGACACACTGGAAAATCTTGTGTATTATATTACCCCAGTTATCCCATACCACACTGAGCTTAGGCAAGTGCTGCTGATCCTTCGGAGCCAGGAGGCTGAAGACCCAAATATGAGAAAGACTACTTTCAGGGAAATATTACCACAGCACAAGTAGGGTATGAAGTCAGAGCAAAGGATATTTGGACATATAGACAGATCTGCTCTTTCTTGGTAGGGACACTGTGCCTGCCTGTTTGATGCTAACGCTTCTGCTGTCCAAGATTTTTCTCCCCTCTCTCTCCTTCTTCAGTGTTTTCCTTTTGTTTGAGACTCCCTGCCATCAGACTTCCAATAGCGTGAATTTCTTCCCAAACACTGCTTGTCATGCTTCTTTTTGAAGCTCCTGTTAAGGATGTGACACAGCTCTGAACTTCTTTTTTTTCTTTTGGGGGTGGGGGTTAATCATCAGATTTCAGATCTTTGCTATTAAAATCCATCAGACAACAAATGAATGTAGGTAATGAGACAAGACTGTCACTTTGTAGGAAATCAATGTCATGGTGTTTTAGAATCAAAATCCATTTACAATTACATTACAAGAAAGAATATATCTGGGCCACTTATTTCAGTGTTGGCAATGCAAAACACTGCCTTCCTGAGACACGCACCATCAAACACCACGTATGTAGCACGTGCAGAAGATGAATATGAGCACACCGTTTAGGTTTGGAAGATACAGTTCTAAACTGCACTTCCCAAGATTTTTGGATGAAGAATTCCTAGTTTTTGTAGCTTACTAGTCACATGCAAAGTTTTGACTGGAAATGGTCCGCGTTTAATCTGGTCCCACAGATGAGCTGGACTTGTTACCTTGTCCCATAGCTACAGCAAGTTGCTGACTCCACCTTGGAAACACCTGTTCTGCAGAAATCTGTAGTTTTTGCAACAAATCCTCCATGAAAGCCACTATGGTACCAGGCTGAAATACATTCCCCAAGTGAGAAACAGCATTTTCCAAAACTGATTCTAAAAAGCATCATGTCAGGTGAAGCTGAATCCACTGGGCTCGAAGACCCAAGGAGTTTCTCCTCACCAGTCTGTTTTGCCACTTTTCCAGTTTGTGGGTGCCTCCATATAGCAAAGCATGTGTCCCAAAGATGCAGATGCACACAAAACACACGCAATTGGCCACACAGACCAACATGGACAAAGGACAGTGCCTTTACTGGCCCACACAAACCATCAGCAGTACTCACATGAACATGAACAACACGAGCAGCCCCACCTGTTCCCCCCTTCCCCTCCAGAACTGAAGGTCACCAGTGGATACACACAGTTCCTCACTCTCCAGATCCACAGGCAGACGTGCATCACCAGAAACCTCCAACCCCAGACACTTACTCCATCCAGCCTCCATACCAAGATCATGAGTCTCACTTACCCTGTGTCCAGCCTCCGGCTTTCACATTCTGGTCTTCTACTCACCAGTTAGTCAAGCCTGAAGTCTGCCAGTGAAACACACATATTCTCACGCACTGAGACAGAGAGAGAAAGAAAATAACTATGCATCAGGTTTCGTATGAGGACAGGCCAGGCTGAAGTGCAGACACAGGGCTCAGCCAGAAAAGCACACTGATCAGCAGCCTGCTTACACACAGTTGGACCCTTTTATCCCCTCTCCTACTCATTCTCCCACCCTTGTTCCTCCCCAATTCGCTTTGATCCCTCCTTTCCCTGCTGCTGGCCCTTCCCTTAAACATCCCATAATGTTTTGTACTTTCCTACAATCCCCTTAAAACATCCAATAATAAGCTTTATGCAATCCAACAAGCCTCCTGAAATGTCCTATCATAGGTTTGCTCTTTCCACGAGACCCATGATAATCTTCTTCCCCCTTTTTTCAGTTACCGTGCTCACGACTGAGAATTAAGCACCAGGTTGGCCTTGGTCAAAAAACATATTGGGAATGTTAAAAATGTAATAGTAACAGTGATGGGAGAGTGCCTGGGAGCATTGCCTTGCACCGTTTCGTTTATTACTCTGCTTATGTGGTCTCTGTGCCTACAGTAGCCTGAGAGTTTCACCTCTCAGTCGAGCTGGAAGATAGAGGGTGTGGATGCCCACCAGAGAGCTTCCCAGCACCACCGAGGGCAGCAGGCGTGTTCCTGTGTCGCTGTAAATCAGTGTAGCCCCACTGAAATCATGGAGCAAACTCACGTGTCTTCAATAACCTTAACAGCATCTGGGCACCAAGCCCTCAGCTGCTCTGTGGCCCAGCTGGTGTTCAGGCCAAAACTGCAGGGCAGAGGTACCCCGAGTGGTGATGGACACCCGCAGCCACCCACCTCGCCTGTCCCTGCAGAAGGCCAAAGCATGTTTTCCTGTGTCATCAGCCACCGGGAGCAGAGTTCACAATCTCACCGTCAGCGAAAGAGCATGGTACAGCTAGTTATTCCTAGGACACTCCACTTCTTCCCTGCAGCACAATCTTTGTGTCTAGTTGCGTGATTTTGGCTACAGTCCTCCATCCCAGGGGCTGGTGCAAGATGTTGTGCAATCTGCGATCCAAGAGGTGGTTGCAGAGAGGCTGAGCAAAGGCAGAAGCGGTGGTTCTCGACCTGCTGGGCACCAGCTGCCTCTGTCACCCAAACAGACGCAGTGTGCCAGGTGGAAAAAGAGTTTCTCTCCTTCCTGCCTTCGTTCCCAAAAGTGACATCCCCAGCTTCATGACCCCTGGGTGTCCACGGGTCAGCAGGCACTCTCCTCCAGCAAAGCTGCCTTGACCTCGGTACGGACCGTGGAGAACATCAACCCCAGAGACGTGCCTGGGGCAGGCAAAAGTCCCAAATGCTGAAGCTAAATCTCAACCCCGACAATAAACCACAGTTCATCCACCTCTCCAGCAGCCTGTCTTGCTTTTCCAGCCTCACAGTACAGCCTGCTGTTTCCCACATCCATCAGATTTAACTGCTTGAAATTCAGCCGCAGCTGACAGGAGGAGATGCTGTGCACATGGATCCCAGGCTTCCAGTTAATGGCATAAATTGTTGCCACCTCTCCCGCTTGCTGAGCAATCACAGTGGGGAAAGCTATGAAAGGGATATAACTCCCAGCAGGTGCACCCTTTGCAGAGCCTGGCATTTGGGTTGTCCTGGTCTCCTCCTAGCAATGGCAAAATAGTCGTAGATGGCCTAGTTCAATGCCATGTAAGTTCCCCACTGTTTGCTTTAGCTCCCTGCCACCCTTTCGCAGTCTACCGTGGTAGCACAGACTTCATTCCTGTTTTGCTACAGAAGCTACAAAGAACCTCTGGAAGTCCAGAACAGGGGTCAGGGTCTTTTCCTCTTTTGGATTTATTGTTGTTGCTGTTGTTGCTTTGCTTGTTTTGTTTTTCTGAGCCAAATACTCACTAAGAGATGTTCTCGGTATCCTTTGTGGCAGCACGTGATTTTTGCAAGTCACCTTTAAATTTAAGTTTTCAGAGCTGGATGTCTACTCTCCCCCCGCCTGCAAACCTACAGCCAGGCTCACCAGATGGCCTGTGAAATGGGCTGCAAAGGAATGCAAAAGCTTTGTTGGTTATTAGCCACGCGATTACGGGAGTCTAACAGCCTGGGTCAGGAACCGTTTGCCACTTCAGAGAGCAAACACAACGTTATTGCAACGGGCAGTAACTGCAGCAGCACCGTGAGGCTGCCCGTTCCCTGCCGGCAACGAGGGAAGATGCAACTTGAGGCGCCGATGCAGACAAAATCCCAGCAAATGGCAGGGTGCAGGGAAGCACCTTGTCTTTTCCCCGGCCTGCTCTAGTGTATGCTGCTGGGCTGAAGCCTGCAGGAGAGGATTGCCATTTCACAGAAGGGAAACTGAGGAAAGAAGAGGTGGGTCGGTCTCTCCCCCTCGAGATCTGCACAAGACTTTATCTTAGGGCATCTTCGCCAAGCGCCCAGTGTGCTCTGCCCACACGAGGTGACAGTGCATGGTAGGCGCAGAGCAGCCGGGGACATCTGGGGTCTCTCCTGGGCGAGAGTGGCCCTGCACGTTTGATGTTTAATATCAACTTCTTCCTGACAGTCCCAGTTACCTGGCGCCTCCTATTTAAGAGGCTTTGCTTTTAGCAGCTTTTGGAAAAGAACCTGTTGATGTGTTGTATGTGAGCTACAGCCATCAGCCCAAAAACCATACAACGTTCAGAAGGACTGTAAGACAGTTCCTTCTTGTGCCACATAGACGGATTGATTTCATGTAAGCACTAAGAAATACAGCTACTCCTCTGCAGCAACTTTTTGGACCCAGGCTTTGGCTTAATCTCTTTGGAGAATACACAGAATCATTAAAAAAACCAGATACAAACCCTATGGCCAGTGCAAAGTGTTCAGTATCTTTGATGTAGGACAGGCTCAAGGAAACTCCCTGATGAGACCTTCCAAGTGTCCTCTGCCTGGGCACAGACAGTGTGTAAAGGCACGTCACCAAACGTGCATTAGGCTTAAACTCAGGATAGAGTCCCTATCCTGTAAATTCCCTCACATAGGCAGGCTGCTGTCCCTGTCCAGAGCCCCTTGCAGGATCAGGACCTCTTTGCACAGCAAGATGAACCAGTTCAGGGAGAAGACCGAGGTCAGATGTCACCATTCCTGTCACTGTTTGAGGGCCCCGAGGCAGTACGTCCCCCCTCTTCCAGCAAATTGCTCTCAACGCCAACAGCCCACATCCAGCGCACCCCGTGCACCTTCTCAACTCCGAATGATGCTGTTTATTTTTCTAGCAAATATTCACGGCCCTCACACTTCCTTCGCCCAGGGCTTTGCACTGCAGCTGAATTTAGATCAGCTGCCTGCCACGATCAATGAGTCAAACTAACCGCTGCTGTCCCCCTGGACTGCCCCGCTGTCAGCCTGCTGGCTGCCGGGGAGTCTCCTTGGGCCAGATGCTGATGTTTTTATTCACGGCCATTTCGTCTCCCCACAGCTTGCTGCAGGCACAGTGTAAAACCCGCTTCTGCGCCTCCAATAGCATCTGACTCGCTTTGCAGCCCAAATGAAACCTTGGGGTCTGCTCGTGCAGGAAAGTCCCCCAAAAAGCTGAGTAAAGCCCCACACAGGTTCATGCAAGCAAGCCACCTTTCTCCTGGAAGGTAACTTGTAAAGATCACAGGATTTGCCCCTCTCTATGAAACAACATGTGTCCCCAGCGCTGAATCTGCCTGTATTTAACTTCCCAGAACCGTGTCAGCATGCCCTCTGTCGTCACAAGCAGCGTGTTGGTCATCCGCAGATGCAGAACACTTTAGTTGCTAATGGAAGCAATTTTTGCTTCCCTGATGCTGTTCATCATCCAGCCACATGCAGCCCAAGGCTCTGACAAAGCAATGCTCCTTCATGACTGCCCCAGCAGAGCAGCACCCACCTGCGCTGCAACACCCCCAGGAGTTTCCCACCTAAATTTAATTAGTGCAGAGCAATGACCCAGAATTGCTTGCTGAGCTGAAGGTCCGCAGGGTCAGAGACCCACCCCTATTACACAGACTCCTGTGTTTGCAGCAGCATCTCCACGCTCAGCTCTGAACAACTCCTGCCCATCCTCTTTCACACCCCTCTGGGGTGTTGTCTGCAGGCATCCTGGCACTTGGTTTACCCGAGGAATGTCTGAACGAATAGCTCCGTGTCACCATCACCTCACCAGCCTTGACTGTAATATGAAAGCTGGAGATGCTCAAGATGTGAGTCAGGAGGCTGGTCTCCTTTTCCATGCCTTCTCCAGGGAGAGACAGGCAGGCACCTTTCAAGAGGCTGCTCTCCTTTTCCATGCCCTCTCCAGGGAGAGACAGGCAGGCACCTTTCAAGAGCCAGCCACAGGAAAGGCGTGAGTCTGAAGGAACCCCCCTACTCTCCACTAGTGATAGCAGGATGCTCAGGGCAAGTCTTTACAAATAAGCACTGGAACAGGTCTGGGTGTAGCATTTTAGCATCACTCACGTCTCTAGGGTTGTGGTCCTCTTCTGTTCCAGGAATTAAGTGGTTTTTTTAGACCCACCATCCTAATGCAATGGAGTTGTCTAAGTACAATCATTATAGCCAGTTGCTCAGCCAGTGGAAACAGCAGCAATTCTCTGTGTGCCCCACTTTACCCTTGCTAAAGGGCTCATTTATGGCCCAGCTGAGTTGGAAGAGACTTCAGAGACTTCATATTCTCCTCCCCTTGATTAAGTACTCCTTTTGTAAAGCAGGGTTAAGTGTTTATGAGCAGCATAGGACTTAAACTGTTTCTCACATTCTGCTACACTTTATGGCTTCCTGGACACAGCCAGAGGCAGCAATAAAAGCAAGGACCTTCCAGGAAGCATTCCTGCCAGCAGCAGAGACCATACATAGAATATTGTGCATAGACAGACGCACACGCTCACAGAGTCCCACTGGTGAATTGCTAGTACTGTCCCCACGCTTTGCCATGGGAGAAGTGGTGGTCCCAGACAACCCAACATAAGGGGCTCGCAGGATCCTGGGTGTCCCTCTGCAGAAACCACCGCCAGGGCAGAGAGGGACGGGGAGTGAGGGGACATGATTTGCAAATAAACACCTCTCTGACTTTCAGTGACCCCCATATGTACCTAACTGCTGACATTTTAAGAGGCACTATATAACTAGTGAGTAAAAGTAACTTCTTTTAGGTCTATTACCATGAAAAACGTGAAGGGACTTTATTGACTGGTGATTAAAATCTTATCCTTTTTGGTAGCATATGGCAACCAAGGAACAGGCATTTTTGTTAAGGGTATGGAAGCCAAACTGCATTAGCAATAACTGTGTTTTATCTTCCTGGGAATGCACAATAAAAGATTCGGATCTTACAGCTGAACTTTGTAAAAGGCACCAGTAATCAAAAGTCAGCACAGAATCTTATCAAACATTAATTTTAAAGCTGCTAATATTTAAAGACCTGCATTTGTGTCTGTCATTCCTATTCTGAGATGTTTTACTTGTCTCGTTTTAATGATCTGATGGTGAAATGGAGATGAAAATAGGGATGAAAATTACACAGAGTTCCTCTTGAAGTTTGCTCAATGTGATTATCAAAAAGATGCTCTGTGCTGCGTGTGCATGTGCCTCAGAGTGAGTTTGGGGGGGTTATTATTCTCAATGTCGATAGATAAAAAGATGAGAAAGAAAACTGCAGAAGGGATGGAAAAACTCCAGTAATAACTAGCGTTCCCAGTGCCATGCTCAGTTTGAATTAGGAAACCATACATCAGCAGGAGCCCGCTCCAAAGGCCAGCAACTATGTAAAGGCTCCCGCAGCACTGGAAGAGACGGGGAAGGTCACAAGCAGTGGTTGGAGCCACTGCTTCATAGAATCATAGAACGGTTTAGGTTGGAAGGGACCTTAAGGATCACCCAGTTCCAATCCCCTTGCCATGGGCAAGGACACCTCCCACTAGATCAGGTTGCTCAAAGCCTCATCCAACCTGGCCTTGAACGCTGCCAGGGATGGGGCAGCCACAGCTTCCCTGGGCAACCTGGGCCAGTGTCTCACCACCCTCACAGTAAAGAATTTCTTCCTGAGATCTAATCTAAATCTCCCCTCTTCCAGTCTGAAGCCATTACCCCTCGTCCTATCACTACATGCCCTTGTAAAAAGTCCCTCTCCAGATTTCTTGTAGGCCTCTTTCAGATACTGGAAGGCTGCTAGAAGGTCTCCCTGGAGCCTCCTCTTGTCCAGGCTGAACAACCCCAACTCCCTCAGCCTGTCCTCATAGCAGAGGTGCTGTAATTCTCTGATCATCTTCGTGGCCCTCCTCTGGACCTGCTCCAGCAGGTCCATGTCCTTCTTATGCTGGGGGCTCCAGAGCTGGACACATTATTCCAGGCGGGGTCTCACGACAGACGAGTAGAGGGGCAAGTGCTTGTTGACAAAGCTGAAATAGATGGGCATCAAGGATGCCCACTACACTTGGCCTTTCAGGATCTGAGTCTCATGCCAGCTGTGCTTTTCAAGGCATCATTCAGCTGATGAGATGTTGTCCTAAAATGTCACAGAGAGAAGGGTTTCATCCTGCTCTCCATCCTCTACAGCCCCTCATGGCATTATTGGGGAATGAATTCTGTCATGTTCAGCAAAAATGAGAGTTCTCTGCAGCCATCTAATTTAAACCTTCCCAAATGCATTTTTACTTTTATTAAGTGAGCCTTTCCTAAGACACTGCCAGAAGAGTCCAGATCTTGCATTTGTAAAGCTAAGATATTGCTACCAATAAAAATAAATAGATGGCAATTACTAAGGAATTACGTTTAGCCCAAAACCAACTGAATTTATTACCCTCTGAATGTGTGCAGCATAAAGTGCAGCAATAGAGAAGTTTAAGGAGAAAGGGTGGGCAAAGAAACTTCTCTTGCATTTTAATGGTGTAGCCAGGAACAAGCCAAGCTCAAATAATAACTGAAATCTGAAGCCCTAAGTGAAGACCGTCTCCAAGTACAGAGCTTGGGTACAGATAACACAACAGGTACAATGCAAATACATCAGAGACGACTATGCATTAAATAAGGACACCGGGCTGGGAGAGAACCTGTTGGAGAGCTGCCTTCTGTTCAACTTTATGCTCTACAGCCAACAGGCTTTATCCGAAACCTACCGATGCTCTTTCCACTGATGTACCCAGGCTTTGGCTACGAAGCCTTGTCGCAGGTCAACACTCTTTGCTTTGCCTGTTGACTGCAGTTCATGTGGGATGCCCTTTAAGTGTAGACAAGGTTCTCAAGCCCAAAAGTACTTCCACGGGTATTATGGGTCCCTCCACTTCAGGAGGCAAAATCAACTCTCCTGATGTAAAAGCACTTTTATACCTTTATCCCTGCATTTCTGCCTGTGGGCATGGAACTGTAACCAGTAATGTGAACCACGCAATGGTATGCTCCCACACAGTACAGCCCAGACCATTTCCAGATTAATAACACCAGCTTCCGACAAGGCACAGGTTCTTTTAATACAACACTGCTAAAATACTGTACAAATAATTTTTTAAAAAGAGCATCTAAAAGCTGGGAAATTTTCAATGACAGCTCCCACAAGTTATCTCTGAATTTGTACTCTCTGAAAACCTCATCTGACTACTGTGGAAATGGGAGGTAAATATTTCCCTAGAATTAGAATGGTTTCCTGGTTAGCAGTTGCAGTGCAATAGATTATAAAAGACACTATGAAAGAGCTTCCAGTATCAAGATGTCCTTGAAAAATCAAGAACTGTCCAAAACCAAAGGTTGCACAGATTATCTTACATCTGTCCCTTTGACTGACCTTGTGTCCACCCACCCTATTCAATGGCCACATTAGGCCATTTGCTGGATAATGGTGACTTTCAATGAATCTAGCAAACTCTGGCACAGGCCCCCAGCTGGGAATGGGAGAGGCCCCCAGCTGGGAATGGGATATGCCCTCATCTTCACTGCTCAGCATGTTCAAGAAAAGTTTTCATTTTGTCCAGAACAAAAATTATTTTCCTGAAATATGGATTTCAAGTGAGGAACTGGAGAACCCATTAGTCACACTGCTCTGCTAACTCTGCTGACAGCCTCCTCTGCCCTTGCTCCCGCCCAGAGCATCCAGGGATATGGCCATGGGGAAGCCTGGTGTGCAGGTCTTCAGTTGCTTTGTTAGATGCCCACTGCTAAGCTTCCTCACCTGCTTGATCCTGTTGGTGTTTCTCTTCCAGATGCATCCAGCCCAAGATGGGCTGTGTCCTAGGAGCACTGCTGAAGAGATGCAGCACTCCCCGTGCATACACACAGACTGACTGCTTGGTCCCCTTTCATCTAACACCCATGTATGAATCCTGCCATGGTGCCTGCAAGTTGTTAAAGAC